>JAIFGZ020000735.1:0-384888 GCA_019925245.2 Oryza australiensis
ATTTATCACATGCGGTGACGGGATTCCCCTCAACAAGCTGCACGCAAACAAGGACTTTGAGGTGTTGAACCTCTCGGCCCGAGCTTGGTTCTCAAACATGCCACGCAGTCCTTTGAATAATAGTGTGAGCATCATTTTGCTCTCATATTGCTTACGAAGCTCGGGGGACATTGTAGCAAGCATGGGACGACTTATATCTAGGGCATCATTAGTGTGCTTCTCGTAAGCCCTCCGTGCGGTTGCGGTGGCATTATTAGGCAAATCCTCAGGATAGGGTACTTCTAGAACGTACTCCTTACGCTCTTGCTTGAGAACAATTCTCAAGTTGCGATACCAATCCATAAAGTTTGTTCCATTTAATTTTTCCTTTTCGAGAATAGATCGCAAATTAAAGTCTTGGGTGTAGTATTAGCCGCCATTTATTCTACAACGAGAAAAAGCAAAGTTTAGCACAATGTTTATGCTATGTCTTTGTTAAACAATTTAACATTAGACTCCCATTACGTATTTTCCACCTTCCCTCTAGGTTACGTATTGGGTCAAGATCCACATGTTAATTAATTTTCTAGTGAGCTTTGGCATCAACTGCACAGAAAATTAATAACATCGGTAAGCAACTCCTTGCTAATCACATCTCTATGTGACTCTTGTTGTTGGTGTGGCATCTCCATGCCCGGCGCCAACCTATGCCCCAAGGCCCAAAGCTGTTTTGATAGCCTTGTTAAGTAAACCAAATGTTCTGCATGTATATGTCAGACATATACCCCCTCGTGTTATGATAGAGAATGGCACTCTGCTTTGGAGACCCACCATTGACGAGCATAACGGTGACGGGATGCAACATTTGGAAGGGCATCATTACTACTTAATTTTGCGAGGGATGCTATCCTATCAAACAAACATATCACATATGAAAGCAAGAAGAATAGCATATAGTGAAATAGTATGGCCCCCTTCACATGGTGATCTCCATCTCCATGCCGGTGTCTAAGGATCTCCATCTTCATCACCAGTTCTTTCGAGTGCAGAATGCTTGATTTCTTCAAACTAAGCTACTACTATAAAGCTCTAATTGAAGATTACATCGACTCGGGAGTCGTGAAAGAATATTACAAGCATTGCACGTATGAAAAGAATATTACGGGGATTGCACATATGAAAGAATATTACATGCATCACATGCATCTCATACATCTCATACATACAATAGGGCCATACCATCTCAAAGCATTCTCTGCAAAAACAAGTTAGGCGTAGAAACGTTTTCTACCTATCGCGAGAGATACGGCATCGGAACGACCTATAAGGGGAGTACGCACACGGCAATCTGTAAATTCATAGATCCCTATGAATCGCTTACGAAATTCATAGATCCAATCTATAAAAATCGCTACGGAAAACCATGTCGGCATAATCATATTATGCGAGTCTGATACACTATCAAGGGAGATGGTTTGCGTAGGCGCGAGCGGCAAACAAGATCGGACTACGAGATAGCTTCGGCATAATCACATTATTTGTTAGATACACTATCAAGGAACGCTATCTCGGCAGCTCAAGCCAAGTTATATGGAAATTGCTTCGACGTAATCACATTACGATCGTTAAGATACACTATCAAGGAACGCAATCACCATTAACTCTCCTCAACGGATCCGTAAAAGCCGATTGATCTAATCAGCAGTGCACAAAACTTGTTCAGATCAATCTAAAACCCGAACTAAGCAAGATTAGCTGCGATACCCTTTGAAGGGTTACGCGGAGGCTACGCTGCCGAAAACAAAAACTTTTACCGCAAACCGGGAACACTTGCAAGTAAGGGCCGATGTAGATCGTTACCGATTGGAGTAGAGTGCGGCGAATAGCCAATCGGGGCAATCCGATCGGAACGGTGTGGCCGATTCCGGAGACCGGCCAGGTTCGCCAATCGCCCGGTTCGATCGTCTGGGCCGCGTTCTCACGCCTCGCCGATGCGCCAGGCAGTGCCGAGTTCCACCCACGCACCGATCGCTCAGGTGCGGCCGATCCGAAGCCGATCAAGAGCGCGCAACGTAGCGGCGCCTCTCTGTCGGTATCCACCGTCCAGGGGACGAACGCCGTACACCGTGTGCTAGCACGCGATGCAAGGCTAGGGTTTGGCTCGAAAGTGGGGAGGTTTCCGTGGAGATTGATCTCGGCGACTTGTTGCACGCGATGCAATTGACGTGTCGCGGCTCTCCACCCCTCCCTCCTTTTATATAGAGTTGGCCGGCTAGGACTAGTGGCCAGATGGGACTCTATTTTGAATCGGATCTCATCCGAATCTCATAGAGTTGGCTGCCCATACGTCGTAAGCCCATAGGACTCTATCCGATCGGATCCCTATCCGATCGAGCCGTATCAGAGTCCAACTCGAATGCATTCTTATCCCCCAAGCGTGCGACCACTGTAGGTTCGGGTATACTCGGTTTCGGCTATAGTCTAACTTAGCAGGATCGTCGGCTCGAGTCCAACTCGGCCGAGACTGTCAACGCGGCGCCTAGCGGCACATATTGACACCATAGTATACAAGAATAATATCGGCTCACGGGCACATAATGTGTACACAAATCCCTTTGCCTCACGATACCGGTTAAGCTATAGGCAAGATGTGTGCCATCCCTTCAATAGCTTAACCATTCACTCGAAAGTATTGGATTATACATACATTGATTGACTCCTCAATCAACTTAGCATGGCCATGCATTTCCATAATCCATTACCTCGAGGGCCGGAGATATCTCTCCAAAGGAGGGGCAAATTCCATCTTGATCACTCACATCCCACTCCATGTTTCATAGGCCGAAAACTACCTTTATAACTACCCGATTAGGAATAGCGTTTGGTAGTCCCAAAGTAGGCTACTACACATGTTGGAATCTATGGTGATCTCGAGGTCTAAGGACTTTGTACCAACACTACTGAGACCAACTAATGGCACATTAATTCTGTAGTGTCTCATGGTGGGTCTATCCAACAATGTGTTCTCAACACATATGTCCATGTTTATTGATTTGGTATCTCCATACCCATGATCTATGAGACATGATCATCAATCAATAAACATGCCGATCTTAGAATCATATTTGTTCCAACAATATGACATATGATCGAGGATCGTTTAGAAATAGATTCATACATAAAAGAGTCTCATAAATGAGTCACGTACTTATTGATCAATACAAGATGTCTATTTCATAGCAGGGCCAGATAACACTTTATTCATAAATACATAAACATTGACGTGATATCCAACATCTCCATGTTGCCTCGAAGAGGGCATATCACTAAGCGGCGGGTGTCCTACCTTACGGACTTGACAAAGCGGTGAAGCCGGTGGCCGGGGACCGCCGGAGTCGCTGCCAAGGCCATCGAGGAAGTCGATGAAATCGGGCGCAAGGCACTATCGGCTATAATAGACTTTCTCAAACAATGAGCCGGTGTAATAGCTGCTAGGTCAAAAATTGTAACCATCCTTTGTAATCGGCTAACATTGTCCACCTTTTGTAATCAGGAAACCATCCTTACTCAACAATCGATTTTTGATGTATGATCGCCGATCATATTAGCTTCAAAACTTGAAAAAATTCTTGATATCTATTTTTCAATTGCTTTGTGTATTTGCTATGTATATATGCCCCCTAATTTTGTAGATATTCGTAATGTCGAGCAAAATTATGAAATCCCAACTTCTGCCAGTATGTCGTTGTCGGCCAAACTTAGCCGTCTGTAGAAAGCTAGGAAAAGACTTAGCGTGAAAATGACCTAAAGGCGATGCTTGCACGAGTCAAGACATCGGCTATATGGAATCGGCATGAACACAACCGAATCATGATTTGATCCAAACGCTTGGGTAGTATTTCTTCAAATATTTTCCGTTTATAGCCCTTCAAATACTTCTCCATCCAACCCTTCTAACATGTAGGCCCCCTTAGAGACGCATTTGTGGATCTTGAAAAGGCCCTTCCCAATTAGGTGACCACTTGCCGAATTTATTACCTCTTGATCCAATGGCGGTATCAATTTCCAAGCGAGTTCGCTCTCTTCAAAAACTTAGGCACAACTTTCTTGTTATAATGACGGGCTACTCGTTCCTTATCCCTTGTTACTTTTTCCAAGGCCCTCATCCTTGACAAAACAAGGTCTTGATTCATCTACCATCAAGTTGTAATAGTCATCAGGGTGCGTGCGGTGTTTATGGTGAATCCGTCTTGAGCCGATGATGTTTTCCCATGGCGGGAGCCGTGCCCATAGACCAATTTGTATGGAGGGACTTGGATAGATCCATGGCATGCCATCCAGATAGGCCCACGGTGATTGACTAATCGGTTTGTGTGATTGCTTAGGGTACTTAGAAATCTTTCTCTTTATCAACTTGCAGTCAAACTCTTATTTGAAGCACGCACCCGTTGGCTTTGTGCATAGTACGGCGAAGAATTAAGTAACTTGATCCTCATGCGTCGGCAAACTGAACAAACTCGTCCAATATGAAGATAGATCATGCATGCATTGTTATTGTTTGTGGGGCGCCAAATCGGTAGATGATATGGTCTTTAACAAACTCGATTGCGTCCCTAGAATCAACCTTTTTCAAAAGGAATTGCCTCCAACCATTTTGTGAAATGATGCATTTGCCACAGAATGAATTTATGTCCTTTGCTTGAGGGTGGATTAATCGGCCGATCATGTCGATGCCCCATCCTCGGAATGGCTAAGGCTTTATGATTGGGTTCATAAGCCGTCTTTGGTGCTCTTTGTATGGCTCAGAATTTCGACAAGCACAGCAGCCTTTGTAATATTTGAAATAGTCCTCCGGCATCGTCGGCCAAAAGTACCCTATTCTCAGAAGCAACCACTTCATCTTGTGAGCCGATTGATGCGTGCCGCATATCCCTTCATGCACTTCTCCGATAGCCACCTTGGCTTGATCGGCACTAAGACACTTGAGACACACCATCAATCGTTCAATAGTAGAGATCTTCATCGAGCAAAACATATCTTAAAACCTTGTATCATGCAACCTCCTTGAAGTCGATTGAGAAGGGTTACGTAAATAGCCCTAGCCAGACCTCAAACCTCCAATCGTCATTTGTCATGGCGGCAACCTCTATCTCAATTTCTTTTATCATCGGCATGTAACTTTGATGCCCCTTGAGCTAAATCATTGGCTTACGTATTACTGCTCTCTAGGGATATGTTTCGGTGTAACTAGTGAAAATTTTTGTCCATCAATTCTCGGCATTGTTGATAGTAGACCATCGGCGCATCGTTCTGCATTTCATACCCTCCTAACAAGCGGCGATGACCAACGGTGAATCTCCCATTATCTCGATGGCGTGGCTTGACTTCTTTGAGAAGATGCAATCCCTTGAGCAACGCTTTGCTTCGGTATTGATTGCTTGTAGCATTGGGATTGATTGAGAAAAGAATTCAAAACTTGCCACCCTTGGTGAAATAATTATTTAGCCGATATCGCATCCGTTTGTGCATCTGAAGCAAGTCAAAGCGTTAATGTCCAAGGCATGATTTTAATTGGTGATTGAGTCATCTCTGTGTTCCATGATAAAATCGGCTATGGCTTGTCCTTTAAGCGCCTGGGTGCTGATACCTCAAGTCGGAACTACTGTCAAAGCAAAAATCCACTTTTCAATACGTCCCTTTGCCCCTTTCACTTAGAGCCAACAACATGTATTTGACTATGTCGGCTTTGCATACTACCATGCACTCATTAGATAGTAGATAATGCCTCAACTTTGTACACAAAAAATATAAACACAAACACAACTTTTCCACGGGTGAATACCTTGTTTACGTGTCCAATAGCCGTTGGGCTGAGATAAAAGATAGCCTTTTCCTTGTCTTTAACCTCTTGGATTAGGGTAGTCGATTGATTTATCATCGGGTGATGGAGTACTGAAACTTGAGCGGTATCCCTTTACGCCAGAACATTTAGTTTGGAGGTGAGCTTAAGTAATCCTTGATGTTGTCCAATACCTTACAGCTAGCTCGCCCCCATGTAGAATGCTTGAGTCGGCCTTCGGCGAACGAGTGGTGTGAAGCGGCTCCATCTTTCACAAGAGATTGGCTATAAACCACTTTGATAAGTTGATTTCTTTGTGATCAACGATTGTAGTTAACTTCTTGTCCTTCGGAGAGGTTTGTATTGTCTTGATAGCATTGATGCTCCTCGGTGTGACCTCAATTCCTCTTTCATGAACAAGAAACCCTAAAAATTGTCACAAGCGATCGCCAAATGCGCACTTCAATGGATTCATCTTGAGGACATATTTCCTTGTCCGCTCCAAAACACACTTAAGATCGGGTATCGATTTTACGCTTCCCTGGACTTCACAACGACATCATCAATATAAATTTCTACTAGGGAGCCGATCATATCATGGAAAATGTAATTCATGGCCCTTTGATAAGTTGCTCAGAGCATTTTCAACCCAAATGTCATAATGACCCACTCGTACAAGGATTTCTCACAGGCATCTAAAGCGAGTCTTATGGATGTCTTCTTGGCCATAAAAATCTGATTGTAACTTTGTATTACCATCCATGAAACTAATAATCTTGTGGCCTTAGGCGACATCCACGAGTAAATCAGCTATTGGCATCGGGTATTCATCCTTAGGAGTAGCTTTGTTTAAGTCCACGAAATCAATGCACACCCTAGGAGTTTACCATTCTTTTTCCCTCTTTGGAACAATATTTGAGACCCACTCGGCATATCGACAAGGCCGAATGAATCCGGCGTCATATAGCAGAGTGATTTCGGCTTTGATTGCATCGTACATATCGGCTTTGAACACTCCTAGGAGGTTGTTTGAGCAGTCGATGGTCGTCTTGATTATTAGTAGATGTACGACAATTGATGGGCTAAGACCGAGGCATCTCGAAATACTCCTAAGAAAAACAATCTTTATATTCTTTTAACAAATCAATAAGGTAGGATCTACAAGGAGAAGACAAATTCTTGCTAATATATGTTGGCCTAGGCATGTCTCCAGTCGATATCTATTTCCTCTAGTTCGTCGAGGTGACATAAAACCTTGCCCAAGCTTGCATACGTAGACGCTCGAGCCCTCCACACGACGCCTTCAAAGCGGCATCACGTGGCTCCTCATCTCCGAGTTGGTGTATGGCGAGTTAGACACTTTAAAAAATTGGCTTGCTAGATTTTCCGGACAAACAATCGATGCCATTGATTTTCCATAATGGCAAATCGGCACTAGCAATGCTTCTTGGCACAATCGGTGGTACAATTTTGATCTTGTCATTGTCCCATTGAATTAGACTTTGGTGCATGGTGGAAGGGACACGGCAATTTGCGTGGATCCGGTCCCTCCCAAGCAGCGGGTTGTAGACCCCTTCCGTCAATGATAAAGAAGGTTGTGGGCATGGTTTTCTTTGACGGTCGGCCCTACGTTGAGTACACCCTTGGCCTCGATGGGTTGCCGCCGAAGTCTTTAAGTATTTGTTTTGATCAAGTCTTCGACTCCCTTGCCCAATTTTTGGAAAGTTGCATAGGACATCAAATTTACCCCGGTCCCTCCATCGACGAGCATCTTGGACATCGGCTTGCAGTTGACAAATCCTTCACGTAGAGTGGTTTGAGATGCCGATTTTCGGTTCCCTTTGGTTTGTGAAAGATGGCTTGATTTGGAGATAAGGCTAGCTTGACCGGTGTATCCTCAACGCTATACGCATCGGCCTCGGTGGCCAGAGGTCGGTGGCAACATGAAAACCATATTGGCCGATGTAGTAGCTTTTCCTTTACCTTTGCCTGTGATCTGGCTTGATGTTGGGCTTTCTTTGGCTTAGCTTTCATCGGTGCAGTGCGGTTTCCTTCTTTGGCCTCCGCTGCTTCTTGCCCGGTAGAGCGCGCTGGATCCGAATCATCTGCTAAACTTTTTCTTCTGTCCGTCATGTTTCAACCTCTGGATTCCTCTCTTAAGTTTTAGTGAATAGGTCGGGAGAAGGGCACCGTGGGGGTTAGGCGATTGATCATCATCGGGTTTGCTTCTTCGTCGTAGTATTCATCATTCTCATCTTCCTCGAAGAAGTCTAGATGGATCGGCCCAAGCCGATCATGAACGGACTACGCCTCTGGTTACGTTTACGGCCCTAGGGATGAATCGAGTTGGGCTTGAATAGGTGGGTTTACGTATTCGTCCTCGCGAGTACTCAGCTGCGGGTCGGGCACTTTTCGATTGTCGGCGGCCTCGTCCCGATTCCCAACAGAATCGGAAAACTCGCATCTCCGGTGCGTATCACGGTGTTGTGATGTCTAATGTAGTGGGCCTTTGTAACCTCGGGCTCCCTCACATAAGGCCTACTACGCCGAGGCCTCTTCCTCCCGCCAAAACTGTTGTTGAAAGCGGCGTCGGCTTCCATGCAGATCGGTCGTTGATCAGCCGATTGGCCAGTGGGACGCACCATGTTGATTGGCGTGGCTTGGTCTCCGGTTGGCTTCTTCTGCGCCTTGACCCCTTTGAGAGTTTTGGCTAAGCTATTCGTCATTACATTACGCCGATCGGCTCGCACAGGCGGCTTGAACCATGTTGGCCGGGGAAAGGGTTTCCGTCTACCTTCATCGGCGGGGTGAATCGGCGAATTTGAGTTTTCGGCCTTGATGGCGGCTGGATCTCTTTGCTGAAAACTTTACAATCATTAGTGGCATGGGAGGTGGAGTTGTGCCACTTACGGTACTTTTACTCTTTAGTTCGTCGGTCGATGGGATCACATGATTCTCGGGCGGTTGGATTTGCTTCTCCTTTAGCAATAAATCAAAGATCCTATTGGCCTTGGTGATATCAAAATCGTATTTCTCTTCCTTGGCGTTTTCACTGTGACCATTGTGGATGATGGCCTTTTTGTTCTTGGCCCATTTGTTGCTGCGCGACCTCTGTGTCATCGTATTTGGAATGCGAATCGAGATTCGAGACGATGACGTGGGCAACCTTCTTAACGGCCTTCCACTGATTCTTGAAATGTTGCTCGTGGGCGTTACCTTCTACGCCAAGTGGACTAGGCTGTCAAAATCTTGAGCCAAAAACCTTTCACGAGATCGGCGGCGGCCAGTCGTGGAAAGCCAAATCGGCTAGCAGGGTGGGCCGGCACCAGGCGCGCATCGGTTCCTCATCTCCCTAAACCTCACGGATGTAGTCTGAACCGATTCTTCGTGCTTACGCACGATGCTTGTCGGTCAGACAATTTCATCTCGTGATTGCCGGTGTAGAAATAGACGTGAAATTGCTTCTCGAGATCGGCCCGGCTACGGATAGAGTTATAAGGCAATCAAGAAAACCAAGTGAAAGCCGTCCCGAGCGGTGAGAGTGGGAATGGACGAACTCTCGGGGCGTACGTGTGCGTGCCTCTCCACCTTTGGGCTAAGAATCGGTGATGTGCTCAGTGTTGTCTGCCCAGAGAATTTGGAGAAGTATGGGACCTTGTCTTGGTTGGGCAATGGCACCCTCTCAAAGTGCTCTGGGTATGGATGCGATACATATTCCTAGAATCTTTTTGGCTTAAGGCCGAATTGATTGCGTAACGTCGGCAATCAAATCGGCCCAAGTTTTGTTGTCTTGAACTGTTGCATCGGCTCATATTGATCATCTTTGCATGTGCTTGCCGATATTGAGGCGGTGTTTTAGGGCGTGCTTTGCTGAGTGATGACCTCCTTGGTACTAATCTTGGGAGTGGGTTGCCGGCGGGGGCGGCCGAATTTGCCGCGGTGGCGTCTGCGGATCCGAAAAAGTTGTCGGCCACCGGCATTATCTTGTCCTCCACCCGATATGTGCATTCGACTCTGTTGTCGATCGTTGTTGAACATGCGGCCGGTGATCTTGGGGAAGGGGTTGCTGCTGGTTGAGCATAGTGATCGATTGCCTCGAGGCGATCCGAGGAAGGATTGGGTTGACTAGGGACTCCTCTGCGGTTCTTCTTTGCTTGGTGGTGGGATCGACCGATTACAGGTGACCAAAGTCTGTGGTAGGAAGCGCGTCTGCAAAGTAGGTTGGCCCCCTGCCCGTAGCGATCGGCGATCTTTGAATCAACCACGGTTGCGATCATGTTGTTCAAGGTGTTGACCAAAATACCGCTATGATTGGCGAGTGCATGATGCAATGGCGAGATCGGTTCGATCTGCGAGTGTGTAGTTCCGAATCATTTTGCTCTGTTTGGCTCCTCCACCTTGTGTTTGCCTTTCGTATTGCTTGAGGAGGATGCCTTGAAATGCGTCCATGCGAACTTGTATTTACGGAGGACGGACCCGGATCGGAGTGCAGGCGAACGATCGCGAGTAATTGGCTGCGGTTCTTCTACCTTCTTCTTATAGTCGGCACGGTGTTCGGCCGACGGTTGCTCCATCATGATTGGAGTCACGTTTTCTTGATGATCTTTGAGTTCTTGATGTTAACCATCACGTCAGTGCTTGGTGATACAGCGTGGTCCCATCGGGCGTGCCAAGCGTGTTGATGAGAAAAATCTCTCAGCGCGCGGCACAGGAGATCTGCTTAACTCCGGTGTGGAGTCCCTTTCTTGGGCGTATGATGTGAACGGGCATGCCGATTGGTTTGATCTTGTCAACCAACAAGAAACAAACAAATATGCGTTAAGGTTAGGGTTAGATCCTATCCCGATCGGCTAAGGAAACAAACTTACATATATTCGCTATCCCAAAGCATATTTAAACTAAGTGATTGGGATAGATCGGCTACAGAGGCCGGTATAAATCACTTAATCTAAATATACACTAGGATAAACTATGGATCTAAATATAAACTAAATATGCATTCATGGCCTAGCCGAAATCTTTGTAGACCTAACTATGGATCGGCTAGTACTCAATACTTCTTATGAAAAGATATTAATCAAGCCTAAATAAGTTAAACCTAGATCAATCGGCTATCGGCTAGTCTTGATAGATTGATACCAATTTTAAGTATTTAATCGAGATTAAGATCTTAATGTAAGAAAGGTAGCTCTAATAAATCTAATAGCAAATAATACTAAAAGAAATATTAAAGCAGATAAGGCCGGTGAACGGCACTATCTCTACAAGTTTACATCTAGCCAGAATAGATCATGATACTTCTAAAGAACGACTTAATAGATCATGGATGATACAACATTAAGTACAAAAAGATAGCATCGGATCTATATGGACGATGTAAACCCCTCAAACAGTGGATATAGCATATAATCCGAGGCCAACATCTAGATCTAGCTCTATCGGCACTTTGCTTCTGAGAAGAACAAGCGGAGTAGCAAGATAGATCTAACATTGTTCTAGATTATATGTCGTATATGATAACTTGTGGCAGTCTAAAGCATCAAACCTAGAGTATCATGATGATGGAACCACTAGATTCGACAAAATAAACCACTAAATGACAAACATTTACCTTAATCGGGGTCGAAAGGATGCGGCCGAAGCGGATCAAGAACTCGTCTAAAAAGAAAATGAGAGAGCGATGCGCCAAGATTGTATTGATTGTGATGATTATATTTACAAGGGTCTCGGGTCCTATTTATACCCAAGAATAACATTATCCATATGAACCATGATTTCTATGTAATCTACTATTCAAAATACGAAAATATCTTGGGATACGGTCCTACATTTGCATCACAATAGGAATATCTAAACAAACCCTAATTTACATGCACAATTAGTTACAAGACTCTATCCATAGATGGCAATATCTTTAACGCGTAATTTGGGAACGAATCTACCATTTATCTTCAAGCTTTCCCACTTTTGGAAACTTGATCCCATCTTCCTCTCTAAATCAGAATCGACTATCGGCTGTTCCTAGCCGACTCCCAGCCTTCTGTTGGTTTCCTAAGCTAGGATTGAATCGTAGCCGACGCGGTCTCGGTTTCTCCACGAGATCACTTCCCGATCCGATCCGCTCCAATCTTGGCACTGGGCTTAAGGATTTGGTTACCAAATTTGGTTGTTAACACTCTTGGAGTCCAGGTAGGTCTCGCCTTTGCCTAAGTTGGGTGGAGCTACTGCTGGTCAGTAGGAGGAGCTAGGCATAGCGGGCAACCAACCACCATTGCCGTTGGCAGCGCCTTGCTATTGACACTAGAGCAAGGTGGCACAAACACTAGTAGCGGCTCTAGAGTTCTTTGGCGGGTTCTTGTGCATGGTTGGATGCGCAAAGAGAGGCTGCAGATCAACTTCCTCGACATCATGCGGATGCAGGCTCGTCTTAATGGCGAACATACCGGAATATGGTGTTCTCCCTCTTGAGATGGGCCACCTCATCCTTCAAGCGAGCTATCTCCACCGACTTCTTGTCGTTGAGAGCCTTGGATGCCACTATGCAAGTTGGAGTACATAGTATCCAATCCTGCTGACCTTTGCGCACATGCGCAGAAGGTGGTGTCGTTCTCCCCTGAGGCTGACTTGAAGGTGATGACGTTATCATGGCTGCCACGGTTGGGGTGGTAATAGTAGGTGGTGCTACGGAGGTCAACATCATGCCTCTCATGGATCCTGGCCATCATCTTGTAGGCTACCTCGACATGTGTGCTCAAACATGCCTTAAGCGATGACCATCATATTGGGCAAGTAGGTGGCGATGCCATGAACCTCCAAGCCCGACACGGTGAGGGAACTGCGCCACTAAGAGAAGCAGATCTTTGTGTACTCGGATCATGAGGGTAGCCAAGCCCTAGGAACGTCATGCGACTAAGCTCGGCCATGAAGTCACCCATATCCTAACCATGGCGCGTCGAGGAAGGTCGCATCTATAGAAGACAAAGGATAGGAATCAATGCATGCTCAAATCCAAATTAAATAAAGGAATAAATGACTCAAGTAAACAACCAAGTAAGAGGCATTTTTATGTATAGAACATTTTAGCATGAATCAAATAAAAAGACTATTGTCACTAGCTAAGCAATAAATTAATGTGCAAAAATAGATACATAATAATAATAATAATAATAATTGCATCTGTAGAGCCTAGACATGACTTAATGCATACCTCCCAATAAATTCCGGACCGACTGTCGAATAAAATTCCAATTAGATCCAAATCCTGTCGACCTAAAGTTGCTAATACCCTAGATCGACCATACTTAAGAAATTACATTCGAATGAGTGACTAAGATTTTCTAGAAAACCAAGGATGCAAATCCCAAAATTTTCCCAAAACAACTCCAAGTGCAAAGAGGGCATGCGGATGAAAGACTTTCGGAGGGCCATAGGGTTTACGGTTGGCTTGTCCTATGGTCAAGGTCTACTCTGATACCAACTTTCATGCCCAGAGATTGACGAACCAGAATTCCAAGCTGAATGTGCATTAAATCTCTGTCCGGGATTGGCCGGGAGTACACGAGACAACAAATGGGCATACAAATTCACATCTTACAAAACATAATAGAAGTGTTACAAATGCAGCGGAAAGTAAAAACGAGCTAGTCTAAAAGCTGACTTGATGCTCGCGCCAGGATGACCCACTCCACGGGCATCTGGACGGTAGCAACGAAATCTACTCCTCGAGTAACCTTCATCAGAGTAGTACTTCAGCTGCTGGGGTGGGAAAGATAGAGCAAGACTGAGTACTACCCACTTTGTACTCGGCAAATCATGCAGATGAAGGTATGATGTAATTAATTCAAAGAATGCTAGGGGTTCTTTTGCATAAACCGGACATTTAAGAGTAGTAGTTGAAAGCGGTAACATTGTTGAATTTTATTAAGCAATATTAGACCTCAAAATCTAATGATACACCATGTTGCGATAGGCCCAACCATCCACTGAACAATGCATGTTTCCTTAAGTCCACTTATTAATGATGAGACTAATCACGGTGAATGCGGTTGATCGCCCTGGCAACCGCGGGCATGACTATTCGAATAGTTTTGCTCGATTAGAGATGTACAATCGTACCCACAAGACATGACCCCATGACATGTTTAGTGCGCCAACAATCCACCATGACATACTTGGAAAGGAAATGTGACAAGGACCCTTCACATAACCCTCCCTAACCAAGCGCACCACACTTCGGTTTCGCCCCTACCTTTAAGACCAAGGTAGGCATCCCTCCTTGTGCTTAGATGAATCAAAAAGCTGCATAGACCGTCGCGGAGGCCCATCCAAACTCCATCATGCTCACCCTTGCATGGGTACATCGAGACAGGAAAAGCTACACTACAAGCCTAGCCATTGCCCACGTCGGATTGTGAAGTATGCACTTACGGTAATTCTTCCAGTGTTTCCGACGACAGGAGGAACACCCAAGCTAGTCAATTTATCTTATCATCTCCTTTCTCAAATATTTCTTTTTGGGAATTTATTTCCTCACTTCTCTTACGCACCTACAAGCTCACATGTTGTCAAGTGAATAGTGTCTCTCTCCCTTCGTTGCAAATGGGGCTTGTTGTGGTGCTGCAGCTTGGTGATCGAAGCTTAATTTGGTCTTGTGTACGGAGGATAGGTGTTCGATACGTGGATCATGCCACGAGCACTACCAGGGAAGTCACGAGGTCTCGAGCAAAACCCCTCTGTCGGGCTAACTCGGACCACAGTGACGAACTACGATGCTCGGTGCAGCCGGTTCCACTATAGCCAAAGTACAGGCGCCACTTGTTACATGTTTGCCCTCGCGTGTTGCCAAAAATTAGCTTCCTAATGGGCCACCGAGAGTCGGGAGATGGAGTGAACTAAGTAGCTTGACCATGGATAACCCTTGTAGGCAAGACTTTATCATTAATTGCGAAAGATGACACAGGGTTCGGGCGGCACGATCACGAGTCCGAAGGAAGGTGTGCGGAACGTGGGCAGTGCCTCGAGCCTTTGCCAAGAGTCACGAGGTCTCGAACAAAACCCCTTTGGCGGGTGTGGAGATTATGGCAATCGTATAGCTACATGGCAAGTTTATCATTTTGGAGATAAGGATAGATTGCACTGCCATATCTGTAAACCAAATATGACTTGGGTGTTACATTGCCGATTGAGATAAGGCAACGGCCTATAGTCATGGTTTGGTAAGATTGAGAAACCGACTTAGAGTAAGATAGGGTTTTAGATCGCCGTAAGCCCGCCTCCCAAGACTATATAAGGGGGTAAGGGGCGTCCCTTGAGGATATGCGATACTCGAGTTGATAAGCAAGAGCTTTAGACTTTAGGAGCCTTAGATCTTGAGATCAATATACACTCGGCGGATTGAATCCCGAAACAGGGGAGTAGGGTATTACCTCACGAGAGGGCTGAACTTTGTCTAAACCTCGTTTTCCATCTAACCCATCGAGCTTGGCGATCTTGGTACATCCCCAAAATTCTATTACCAAAACCAAGTTTCGACGGTTGGCGCGCCGAGTAGGGGATCCGCGCGTCAAGACTTCTTCAACAATCTCGCCGAGCAAGCGTGATGCAATCTTCTTCGGGATTCGGCGGCTTCGCGCCAGTGGCTCCGACAAATTCTCCTCCTTCGACTCGGATTCGAACCAATCGGAAGGAGAGACCCACTCGCGCCATTCGAGCTCAAGAGCAGCGCCAAGATCTACTGACGACATCTTGGAGTCCAAGATGCATCCACCCACTCCGACGAAGGAAATCACTCGGCACCGTTCGGACTACCGAACACCGCCGAAATCTGCACCGATCTTCTCGTCTCCCCAACGGAGATGATCTACTCGAAGACCTCTCGGCGCCGTTTGGATTACCAAGCGCCGGCTGAGATCTATGGCAAGCTCTCTGCAGTGGAGTCGACCCACTCGGAGGAGTCCACATTCTCAAGCTCGGCTCGGGTGGAGCGATCCAGAGATCCGAGCAACCCAGGTCAAGGGAGATCGCCGTCATCCTCCAGTAGTTCGGCTCATGCTCATCCTCGGGCTCAACGAGTACCTCAGCTCCTCCGGCTTTGACGTGACCTTTATGGCATCCCTCGGACGAGCCGGCGACTCCGGCGCAACATGGACTACGGCCGAAGTGCTTTGATGTCCTCACGGTGGTGGCCAGAGTCGACTTAGCCATGGGCTGCGGGCTTGCGGAAGAAGAGCGAGCGGGATCGAGCAAGAGCGCAAGGCTGGCGGAAGAAGAGAAAAGCGCAAGGAAAGCCGATAGAAGAAAGTAGGATCTAAGGGCGGCCAGGACGATCCGCTCAAGAGGCTATTCTTCAAACGCGAGTCATAACACCAATATCTTCCGGGACCCCACGGCGGAACAGCTGTTGTGGCTCTCACACTCCTGGACCACTTAGTCATCGAGACGGCGCCCCGATGTGACTCCAATACTAGACAAGATCAAGACCATCGTTGCGGCCACAACCAATGGTCATCCCTCCACCTCGGCACGAAGGCCAGCGGAGTGCAGTGGGCTGACAACGCCCAAACGGAAGCCGGCTCCGCCGTTAAGGTCAAGGGACTATAAGAGGCAGGCAGACCGAGTCGACAACTAGGCCAAGAGGCCCATGCCACGAGTCACGCGAAGCATCGAAGGAGCAAGCGGCGACTCCGCGAGAAGCAACATGGACGTCCACGCGTCCACCACCACGTCGCCGCGACAACGGCTCCGGCTAAGAACCGGCCTACCCGGGACCCGCCAGAAGCGTCTGCGGGAAATCCTCGATCGGCGATACCAAGAGCGAGATCAACGCACTCGGGAAGATCGAAGGGGATCACCCGATAGCAATGACAACCCAGTGCCGGCTTTCACTCGGGAGCTTCGCAGGGTGCAGCGGCGAATGGATTCAAGCTAGCCGGATCGAGAAATACGACGGCAAGGCCAGACCAGAGTCATGGCTTCACAGTGTACACTCTCGCCATCCGCGCGCGACGGCGCGACAACAAGGCTATGGCCAATATGCAGTGTGGCCTCGCCAACTCGGCCGGGGAAGCGGCTCACGAGCTGCCAAGAGGCTCGATCGGCTCGTGGAGTGAGGGCGAGGGACCACTTCATCGCCAACTTTGAGGGCACCTTCGAGAGGCCCGGGACCCACTTCCGACTTATACAACGTCATCCAGGAAGCCGAGGCAGAACCTGCGAAGGACTACATCAGGCGCTTCTCCAAAAGCGCAACAAGATCCCCAACATCACCGCGACATCATCATCGCCGCCTTCCCGGAAGGGAGTCAGTGATGGTCGTATCGGGAAGTTCGGGCGCAAGCCACCAAAGAGCAGTGAAGCGAGATGTTTGAGGCAGCAAATTCTTCGCCAAATCCAATGATGCCATAAAACGGCGCATAAGACCGGCCCGAAGCGAGGAGGGATGACAAGCGAGGCGAGAGGAAGCCGAAATCCTAAGAAGGATAATGACAACAACAATCGGGGCCAAAAAGGACCGCAAGCGCCGATCCAAGACCTAGTCGCGCAGCCTCCAACACCCAACGCTGCCCCAGAGTCGCGGCCTACGACGCCATCATGAACGCCGCTCGGTGCATGCATCACCCCAATCACAAGCACGTGGCCAAGGACTTCTTTATCTATAAACGAGTTCGCCGAGCAATATGCGGCACAACTCAACAAGAAGCAGGCGATGAAGCCGGCCCATCGGGCGCAAGAAGAACAACGGGCCGAGAATGCCGAGCACTTTCAAGACCCAGTGGGCGAGCTCAATCACATCTTCGGGGGCCATTAGCCTATGAATCCAAGAAAAAGAAGCTAACCGACCGAGAGGTCAGCGGCGCAACACGGGAGGTCCCACGGTACCTACGATGGTCGGAGGTGGCCATCACTTGCCGCTCGGATCATCCCGACCGAGTGGTTCACCGAAGGCGCTATCCACTCGTCTTGGACCGGTAGTCCGTAACATCGAGCTTAAGCGCGTCCTCATCAATGGGGGGCGCGCCCTCAACATTTTGTTCGCCAAGACCATGGACGAGACGCAGATCTCGAGGCCGGCGAAGCCAAGCTCAGCCCCCTTCCATGGAGTTATCCCGGGCTGTCATCTACACCACTCGGGCACATCGCCCTCCCGGTCACCTTCGGAGTTCGAGAGAACTTAGGACGGAGAACGTCACTTTCGAGGTGGCGAGACTTAAATGCAAATTCTTGACCTACCACGCCATCATCGGAAGGCTGCACTTGCCAAGTTCATTGCGATACCCCATTATACCTACCTGCATGAAGATGCACGGGTCCCAACGGCGTCATCACTCTTAGATGACGTGAACCAAGCCTTCACTGCGACAAGGAGAAGCTGCGACATGGCCCAATCTCGCGAGAGATCACAGCGACGAAATCCGATTGGCCACATCGACTTCGGCGAGGGTGAAATCCATGAAGAAGATAGCCAAATCCGAGCCGGCGCGCCGAGGACCAAGAAGATCTCCCTTGATCCTTCGGATCCCTCAGCTAACATGGTGGCGTAATTAGCGAACTAGATCCTAAATAGGAAAGCGCGCTCGTCACCTTCCTCCAAAATAATAAAGATGTTTTGCTTGGAAACCATCGATATGCCTAGAATTCCTAGGGAGGTGATCGAGCACTCTTTACATGTCAAAGATGACGTAAAGCGATAAAACAATGATTACGCTTGATTCGCGCGAGATCGAAAAGATGCCATCAAGGAAGAGCTCACAAAGCTCTTGGCCACTTGGTTTTATCAAAGAAGTCCTACATCTGGCCAGTTAGCCAGAGGCCCGGTTTTGGTCCGAGGAAAAGACGGGGCAATGGCGCGTGTGCGTTGACTACACCGACCTCAACAAAGCTGCCCCAAAGATCCATTCGGGCTGCCTCGCATCGACCAAGTCATAGATTCAACGCAGTGGCTCCCAACTCCACGAGCTTTTTGACTGTTACTCGGGCTACCACGAGATCGAGTTTGAAAGAATCCGACTGAAGACATCGTTCATCACGCCGTTTGGGGCCTCTTGCTACATCACCATGCCTTTCGGCACGAAGAACGCCGGCGCCACATACCAACGCATGATCCGAGAGGTGTTTTCGGACGCGGATCGACAAGAACGTGGAAGCTTATGTTGACGATGTCGTCATCAAGACCAAGCGAGAAGAAGACCTAATCTCGACCTAGAAGAAACCTTCCGTAAATATTCGGGCCTTCGAATGAAGTTGAACCGGGAGAAGTGCACTTTCGGCGTCCCATCGAGCCAAGTACGCTCAAAGCTTCATGGTATCACATCGCGGAATTGAAGCCAATCCAGAAAAGATCAACGCTATCTTAAACATGAAGCCCCCAGAGTAACCGAGGAAGGATGTCCGGAAGCTCACACAGGCATGGCGGCGCCAAGCCGATTCATCTCTCAACTCGGCGAACGAGGCATGCCCTTCTCAGTTGCTAAAGAAAACGAACAACTTCCAATGGACTAGGAAGCCCACAAGGCCTTTGAAGATTTTAAAGAATTTCTTACGGCCTTCGCCGTCCTAGCCTGCTTTGACCCCAGGGAGCCCTGGCTGGCTGTGCGTATCAGCCACTCACCAAGTGGTTAATACGGTCCTTGTGGTCGCGCGAAGAAGAAGGGCGGGTCCAGAATCTGGGAGGCCGATCTACTTTGTTAGCGAAGTCTTTGCGCGAGCCAAAACTCGCTACCCTTAGGTACAAAAATTGCTATATGGTGTTCGATAACCGCGAGGAAATTGGCACACTATTTTCGGGGTCACTCGGTCACGGAAGTCGTCGCGTCCTTTCCACTCGCGATGTCATCCACAACCGGGAGAGCAGCGAGCGCATTGCTAAGTGGGCTCGGAGGCGTGCCGTGGACTTGACTTTTAAGGCGAGGACGTCCATAAAGTCACAAGCACTCGGCGGATTTCTTGGACGAGTGGACCGAACAACAAGAAGACGTACCTCGGGAAGACCTCCAACACTAGACCATGCACTTCGACGGATCCAAGAGGATCACTTAGGCTGGGAGCGGGAGTTGTGCGATCTCCCGGCCGGGGGAAAGGCTAAGATACGTCCTCCACCTCCACTTCTCCGTCTCACATAACGTCGCAGAGTACGGCCTCGCTACATGGTGCGGCTCGCGGTTTCACTCGGGATACGTCGGCTCGTCGTGAAAGGGGATTCCCAGTGCAGTCGTCAACTAAGTAATGAAAGGCGGGTCTGTCTAAATGACACCATGGAGGCCACAGCCAGGGAGGTCCGCAAACTTCAAGACAAGTTTGACGGACTCGAGCTATCACACGTCTTAAGACACAACAACGAAGCGAGTGCGATGAGTTGGCGCGATTCGAGTCCAAACGTGAAGCCGCCCCAACGAGACTTTTTGTAGAGCACCTCTATGAACCAACTATTGCGGCAAAGTCAACTCCCAACGAACAAGGCACAAACAAGCCGCCATGATTGACGCCGGCCGGAGGACACCACTCATCAAATTTTTAACACACCAGAGAGCTGCTTAGGAAGACGGGATGAGGCGAAACGTGTCCGAGCTTGTCGTTGCTTGACTTATGTCATGGTTGACTCGGACTTATACAAGAGAAGCCCCTCAGGAGTCTGATGAGATGCATCACACTCGAGGAAGGACGGCAACTCCAAGACATCCACTCGGGCATATCACGGAAGCCACGCAGCGGCACGCACCTTGGTGGGCAAAGCCTACGAGACATGGTTTTACGCTTTACCGCGGTCTCCGACGCGGACAAAGTGGTACGAACACGTGAAGGCTGCCAATTTTTCGCGCAGAAATAGAGCCATGTCCCGGCCAAGAGCTACAAACAATCCCACTATCCTAGCCGTTTGTGGTATGGGGCTTAGACATGGTCGGCCCTTTCAAAAAGGTCCCAGGAGGATTCACACGCTTATTCGTCGCAATCGATAAGTTCTCCAAGTGGATTGAAGCTAAGCTAGGTTGCCACAATCACTGGCCGACAAGGCACGGGACTTCATCCTCAACATCGTGCAGCCGCCGGCGTCCCAAACGGGATCATAACCAACAACGGGACTCAATTCACGGAGGCATCTTCAAGGAATTCTGCGAAGACCGGAATCAAGATTTGCTATGCGTCGGTTGCCCATCCCAAAAGCAACGGACAAGTCGAGCGCGCAAACGGCATGGTCCTTCAAGGCATTAAGGCCCGCGTGTTTGACCGCCTAAATCCTTACGCTGGCAAGTGGGTTCAAGAGCTCCCCTCGGTTCTATGGTCCATGCGGACCACACCCAGTCGGGCTACCGGCCAAACTCCTTTCTTTTTGGTCTACGGCGCAGAAGCCATGTTGCCAAATGAGATGGAGTATGAATCCCTCCGAGTCCGCAGCTTCAACGATGAACACTACGACCACGGCCAGGAGTGGACGAGCCTCACCCAGGCCCGGAAGAGGCCCGAGGCGGCCCTCGTCCGATCGACGAAATATCTTCAAGGGCTCGAGACGATACCACAGTCGCAACGTTCGAGCATGAGCTTTCATCATTGGTGATTTGGTTCTACGCAAGGTTCAGACCACCAAGGACCGTCACAAGTTATCCCCCTTATGGGAAAGACCATACATAATCGCTGAGGTGACTCGGCCAGGTGCATATCGGTTAAAACGTGAAGACGGATCTATGGTGGAGAATTCCTAGAACATCGAACATCTTCGATGATTCTATGCCTAAACTGACTTAAGTTTCATGTTTCTTCTTGACTGCGAACCTCAAGCAAGATGACTTCTTGAGTTAGCAGTCGGGGGCTGTACATATGTCAATAAAGCATAGTTTTCCTCATCAACTTTTGCGCTTTGATTCGGTTTATCATTGTTTAACAATCCTTGATTCGAGTTCAATGCATAAGGGCGAGAATTTTTCGATGACCTAATCAGGCTTAGGTTTGTTGACATTCGGACGGAAATTACTTAAGAAATTGTACATGAAAACTTGGATCAAGGCATTAACATAAATAAGGCTGAATATTCGGAAGTCTACATCAGAAAAGTTGCATACAATATTTACAAAACAATTAAAGAGAAGTTGTTCACTACATCAATGGCAATCTTCTTAGCCGACTCCTGCACCTCACTAATCATGTCCAGGGCTTGCTCATCAGAGTCTTTGTCGAAGCCTTCCCCCGAATTGACATCCACTCTGGAGGTAGAGAGATTTGGTGCGTGCAAGAGCAAGGCCAGCCCCCATGGTAGCAGCCTCGGTGATGTTCGCCAAGTATTGGTCGGGGCTCTCATGACTTATCGAAGATTTCGGCCATTGGTCTAGTGAGCTAGCCCCGACTCACGATGAAACAAAGATAGCGGGATTGGTGTCGCTGCGTTGGCAACATCTTCCGGACCCGTCAAACTTGTTTAACCCTCTCAAGAAGAGCGTCGTATTGAGCTCGGGTCTTGACTTTGTAAGCCGCCAAAAGAACATGATCATGCAAAGTACTCGAAGACAAAGCAGCACAAAGAATGTTACTTCAAATAAGCTTACCTTCGAACTTGGCCTCCAACTCGGTTTTACAGAAGGCGATTGCCTCCAGTGCTGAACTGGAGCAAGTGGACCTCAAGCGAATTTTCTACAAACAAGAAAGGCTATCGGCAACCGGGATCAACATGGAAACCATAAAGAGGCGGGAGGGTTAAGCTTACTCCCGAACCTCGAAGGTCGAGGTTTTCTTCCGAGTTCAGCTATTTCCCTCCTCGGGGTTTGCCTCCCTCGAGCGCGGCCTCTTCTCGAGTGGTCTTCAACCTGGCTGGATGTCCTCCGGGGAGTTTAGATGCGGGACCAACTTCTCGAGTGCCTCGGACTTAGCCATCGATCTGCGGTACTCATACGCATGTGGCGAATTTGACCGTTGAAAGAAATGCGAGTGCAACAATAGAAAAGGATCAAGGCTTACGTTGAGTAGCCGAGGTCGCCTCATTATTTCTTGTGAGGGCATCCCTTTTCTCGCTTACGCTTGCTTGTCAAGATGATGCCCTGCCTTTGGCCTTACGAATCTCGCCACTCGATCTTAATCGGGGGAACCCGGGTTTGAAGAGGCGCAACACGGGGATCTCCTCTACGTGGCTAGCGGATCGGGAAGAATAGATGAAGATACGAAAGAGTTAAACTAAAGATTGAAGATGGAATGTCGGCTCAAGACTTACCGGTTTCGGCGGGTGAATCCTTGATTGGAGCGGCCCATTTGGTCTTTTCCTTCGACTTTCCACCGACGGGTCCTTAGTCGGGGCTTTCGAGAGCGATCGATGGCTTCTCGGTGGCGGCGGTTTCCGGTCGGGATGTCATGGCGCGGTTGGGGGCTCCCTCCTTGGGATGTCTTGGCTGGGGCGAGGGCTGCCGGAGCACTCTCGCTCGGGAGAGGGCTCCGGGGGTTTGGCTCCGCGAGGCTTGGATGCCTCGGACGCGGCGGCCTGGAGTTGGCCCTTCACTCTTCCAGCGAGATCTATATCCGAGGCCTCTGCCAAACCAATGATGCGCTCAGTTGGAATAAGGACAGAGAAATTTTCGAAGAGCTTAACTTCGGTCATAAGGCATACCTCGATGACCGAGGCGGATCTTGGCGGTGCCTTCGGTGACGGCCTTGGAGCGGTTGCTCATTTGGAGGAGCGGGACATCATCGTCGAGTCATCGATGATGAGCCTCCTTTTGCTTGCCCGTTTGCTGATGTCCTCACTCGGGGCCGCCCTTTTCCCGGCTGGATCAGTCTGGATCTTCACGCCACCGGCTGACTTCTTGGCAGGCCGAGTCGGCACGTCGTTGTGAGGGATTTTGTAGGGCTTCGAGATGATGGAGGCATTTTCCGCAAGAAAAGTTCTCACAATACTAAGAGGTATGACATCAAGGTTGCAAGACAATAAAGGGAGTTCAGTCGGCTTACCGGAGGAGGATGTCGGAAGAGGGTGAAAGGAAGGACGAGGGCGGCACGAGGCTACGCTCGATTGCGACTCCGTCAGAAAACCTTGTACATCCGGATCTTCGGATCTCAAAACTAAGAGAGTCCGGTCTTCCCGGTGGGGCCCGTCTCGCCTTCATACTCGAAGGCCGGCTTCGATCGTTCTTTGATTGGCGCCGGTCGGCTCGATGAAGTGTCGAGTGATACATTCGCCACGAAGACCTTTCTGCGTCATCTCCAAGATCTTCGCTAGCGAGTTTGTTGGCTTCATCCCAATCTTGGGCTACCGGCACGGTGCTTCAAGTAGACACAGGTACGGGGAAGGCCAACGAGTTCGCGCAGTGGGTTCAAGATTGGAAATATAGAACCAGCCCGCGTGCCAACCGTTGTTGGAAGACTTCAAAGGGAGAGAGAAATACTCCTTGCGGAGGATCCACGGAGTTGGAAGCTCGCCCCACCAACGACGCAAGGCTGGTCCTTATTCGGATGTGGTTTTAGGTAAAACATGCGACGAAAAAGTTGGAAGTGGGGAGGTTGTCAAGGAAGGCTTCATACATGAATGAAGAGGGCGATGTGAAGCATAGAGTTGGGGTTCGAGATGATAGAGTCCAAGGCTATAATAATCAAGAAGTCCCCTAAAGAACTCGGAAGTGGGAGGTGAATCCGCAGAAAAAGAACGATGTGAAAACAACGAGCTCACTAGTGTTCGGGGTGGAAAAATCTTCACCGCCGCCGAGCGCCGCCCACGATCTCCTTGGGGAAGCACACCGTGCTTCACCATCTCCTTGAGGGTGGATTCCCTCACATGCGAAGTGGCCCATTGCTCGAAGGGATTTTCTTCTCATCCGCCATGAATGTGGTTTGTGTGGGAAGCGAGATCGGCTAAAAGATGGAGGTTTGAGATGGGGATCTTGGGAGCTGGATGCGGAGGCTGGTTTATGGCGAAGGACGAGCTCCCGCATCAATGGATTTGGGTGTTTGCGAGTCTAGGGTTTTCGCGGGAAGCGGTGAATAGTCTTGTGAAAGGAGGAATTTTCGGGAAGCCGAAGTGGCGGGGATGACCTCGAGGCTTTGTAAAGAGATTTGAGGGTTACGCTAGGTTTCTCGTGATTGGGCCGAGCCCATGAGAGACCTGCGGCCCAGCTAAGGTGTGGCCCGACGCGTGTCCTTAGGGACTTAAGTGGATGAGCTTAAGCGATTTGCCACGGCAATATGCACGTGTCCAAATGCCACTGTACCTTTGGAAATCCTTTCATACCATGGTTTGCTTGACTTCATGAGAAGCCAGCACGATGCAATTTGAAAGGTGACAAACAGATAAGCTTTTTATAGCTGCCTTGATGACAAGGGCTGTTTGGTTCTTTGGCATTTGATTGAGTGATTACATCAATGCTATTTTTCCACCTTGGTGAAGATCTTTATAGAATGAGACCAGTATTATGGCAAGAGCTGTTTAATAATTTGGTCATGTTTTTCAGATGACTGAAAAACTTGTTTACCCATGAGGGATGATTAAAGTATTTGTTCCGAGATGACTCGGGCGGATCCACTCGGATAAGCATGAGTTTACCGAGTGCCTTGCACCTATGAGGATTGATTGAGTTATTTTTCTTGAGCGACTCGGGCAAATTCACTCGGATGAGCACGAGCTTGCCGAGTGATGAGATTTTTATATTTGCTTTAACATGAGTTAAGCATTTACATGAGTATGATTTTTATAGTCCTTGCTCGTATGTTTGGTCTATTTTTGGCTAATCATACGGTCGGGGGCTACATCTAATTAGGTACATCAAGAGATGTGCTTAGATATTAATTTTGAGATTTTTTTAGATATTTTCCAGCCCTTCACAGTCTTTGGAGCCACTCGGGAGATTCAGGCAGAGATGATGGAATCACTCGGCGCTAGAAGCACTCGGCCAAAGAGGTTTTTGGCTGTGTGCTGTCTTGGTTTGAAGCTGAGTTGTCTCATCGACTGAAAAGGACTCGGGGGCTACTGTGGAGATTATGGCAATCGGGTAGCTACATGGCAAGTTTATCCGACTGGAGATAAGGATAGATTGCACCTGCCATATCTGTAAACCAAATATGACTTAGGTGTTACGTTGCCGATTGAGATAAGGCAACAGCCTATAGTCATGGTTTGGTAAGATTGAGGAAACCGACTTAGAGTAAGATAGAGTTTCCGATCTGTAAGCCCGCCTCCCAAGACTATATAAGGAGGGGTAAGGTGCGTCCCTTGAGGGATATGCGATATCGAGTTGATAAGCAAGAGCTTTAGACTTTAGGAGCCTAAGATCTTGAGATCAATATACACTCGGCGGATTGAATCCCGAAATAGGAGTAGGGTATTACCTCACGAGAGGGCTGAACTGTCTAAACCTCGTTTTCCATCTAACCCATCGAGCTTGGCGATCTTGACGCATCCCCAAAATTCTATTGCCGAAACCAAGTTTTGACAATGGCCGGCTTAGATCTCGGTGACGTGCTATGGTGCTCGATCGTCTAGTTCCACTGGGCACTACAGAAGTTTGGGAATCACGATCGACCACCTCACTTCCCAATCACACAAGATTCCGATCTAAGGCACAGATGAATGTTGAACCAACCCAACCAACACAAAAGACATTCGGGGCCACACCGACAAGAAAGGCCTCAATCTCGGCCCGGTCGGCTCCATGCCAAGGGTTGAGATCAGTGGTTACTATCGGAGAAATGGGAACCGGGGTCCCCATTACCGGCTAGCATTCCTATCACCAATTCACGAGCACGGTCCCCTGTGGACTATGCTCGAGGCACATCAGCCCACGAGCACAACGGCTCGGGACATATCTACCAAACCACGGCCCACGGGTGCGGCCCCACGAGCGGTGCTCACGGCACACCCGACACCGGCATGACCCCCATGAGCGTGCTCGGGCACATCAGCCCACGAGCACGACTGCTCGGGGCATATCTACCCTGACAGAGCCCTTAGGTGTCGCTGTTGGAATACACGTAGGCTAAGAAAGCATAAATTCAAAATTTTTACCGTGCACTCCCGGATAGCATGCAAGTACGGGACTATAGATTATTTCCAATTGACGCGCAGGAAGTGAACAATTACATTGGAGAAGTCGTTCCAATGTACATGCGTCGGAGAGGTTGCGAAAGGTAGATCACCATTATCCGATCACCCGACCGCCGACACGCCTCGCCGATCTACACCACAACGTAGGAGTGTCTCTACCGGTATTCACGAGATCCGGGGTGGAACGCCGATCTCCCGTGTGATGGCACTGGGCATGGGGCTAGGTTATGCTCGGAGGTGGTGGCTAGGGTTTGCTCGCAGCGAGATCCCAACTCACGTCTAACGTGAATTGCTTGCTCGTGATCTCCACCTCTTGCCCTCTATTTATAGAGTTGCTTGCGGGGCTAGATGGCCCATCGGGACTCTATCTCTAGTGGATCCTTATCCAAACTGAGCCTTATCCGAGTCCTCATCCAATTCAAACTCAAATACTTGTTCCAACCCGTTAAGTGTGCGACCCTATAGGTTCATGGATAATTGGTTATGATCTGAGAACACTTCTCGGACAACCTGTCAACAGCGGCCCTAGCAGAGCATATTGACACCAAAGTATACATAAAGATCATATTTGTTGAACCTGCAATGTGTGCACAAATCCCTTTGCCTAAAGATCATATTGGTTAAACCTGTAATGTGTGCACAAATCCCTTTGCCCCACGATATCAATTAAGCTATAGGCAATCCTATCAATAGCTTAATCATTCACTCGATCTCGTATTGGATTATATATCTATTGATTGACTCCTCAATCAACTCGACATCACCATACACTTCCATAATCCATTACATCGAGGGACCCAAAGATATTTCTCCCATAGGAGGGGCAAATTCCATCTTGATCATTCACATCCCACTACATGTTTCATAGTAAACCCGAAGACTACTTTTATAACTATCCAGTTATGGTGTAGCATTTGGTAGTCCCTAAGTAAGCCATTACACATATTAGAATCCATGATGATCTCAGGTCTAAAGACTTTGCACCAACACTACTTGAGACCAACTAATTGTTAACGACCAAATTTGGTAACTAAATCTCTAAGTCCGAGCCAAGGTTATAGCAGAATCGGATTGGAAAATGATCTCGGAGAAAGCGAGAGGTTGCATCGGCTACGAGCAAATCGGTGGAAGGCCGATCGGCTAAGTCCGAATCGGACATGGATAGCCGATAGCCGATTCCGATTCCGAGAAGGAGATGGAACCGTTTCCAATAAAGAAGCTTGAAGATAGAAGGAAGATTCGGTTCCCAAATGTTCGTTAAAATATTGCCATCTATGGATAAAGTTCTATGACGATAATTATATCTGTAAAATAAGGTTTGTTTAGATATTTCATTTTGTAATGCCACATGGGACTGTATCCCGAGATATTATCGTATTTTGAATAGTAGATTAGATAGAAACCGTGTCTTACACGGATAGTGTTATTCTTGGGTATAAATAGGACCCGAGACCTCTTGTAAAAAAATCACGATCAATACAATCTCAGCGCATCGCCTCCTATTTTCTTTTAAATGAGTTCTTGATCCGGCTTGGGCGCATCGATTCAAACCCCGAACAAGGTAATTTCTCGTCGTTTAGTGGTTTATTTCATCGAATCTCTTGCTTACATCATTATGACACTCTAGGTTTCATGTTATAAGCTGCGAAGTTATCATATACGACATATAATCTAGAACAATGTCTAGATCTATCTTGCCATCGGCTTGTTCTTCTCGGGAAAGCGTAGATAGAGCTAGATCTAAATGTTGACTGGATTATATGTTGTATCCAATCTTGCGAGGCTTTACATCGGTCTATATAGATCCAATGCTATCTTTTTGTACTTAATGCTTTGCATCATCCATGACCTATTAAGTCGCTTTTAGAAGTATTATGATCTATTCGGCTAGATGTAAATTTATGAAAACGATCTTAGGGGTTTGATCGGCCTTATCATTTTAATATTTCTTTAGTATTATTTGCTATTAGATTTATTAGAGCCGCCTCTTATATTAAGATCTCGATCTAGTTAAATGCCTTAAACCAGTATCGATCCGTTGGCATCACCGACAACCGATTGATCTAGGTTTAATGCACTTAGGTCAGATCGATATCTTTTTATAAGATATATCGGAGTATTAGCCGATTTACGTTAGACCTGCAGCATCGGCTAGGTTATGAACACATATATTTATTATCTTGGATTATATTTCGGTTAAGTGATTCATACTATCTCGGCATAGCCGATCTATCCCAGTCACTTAGTTTAAATATGCTTCCAAAAAGCAATTATATGCAGGTTGGTTTCCTGAGCCAACTCGGTAGGATCTAACTTTAACCTTAACGCATGTATCTGTTTATTCTTTCTTATTGGTTAGCAGATCAAACCAATTGGCACACCTAGATCATCACAGGTACCAAGGACGCACCTGCACTGGAGCTAAGCAGATCTCCCAAGTGAGCGCATGAGAGATTTTTCTCATCAACACGCTTCTTGGCACGCCAGTGGGACCATCAATAGATCACCAAGCATCGGACGTGATGGTTAACATCAAGAACTCGAGATCGGTGAAGAGAACGTGACTCCAATCACGATGGAACAACTATAATTTGAACAACGGGCCGACTACAAGAGGATGGTAGAAGAGCGTAGGCCAACTACCTTCGATCGTTTGCCTGACCCGATCCGGGTCCGTCCTCCGAAATACAAGTTCGGCATGGACGATTTCAAGGCATCCTCCTCAAGCGACACGAAGGGCAAACACAAGATGGAGGAGCCGAAACAGGAGCAAGACAATTCGGAGTTGCAACCTTGGGACCGGATCGATTCTTTGTACATCACGCACTCGTCAATCAAAGTGGCATCTTGGTCAACACTCGAATAATATGATTGTGACTATGGTCGATTCCAAAATTGCCGATCGGCTACGGCGGGGCCAACCTACTTCACGGACGGCCGGTTCCCCAATTACGGGTCTTGGCAACCTAGAACCGGCCGATCCCGCCTCCGTCTGACCCCGGGCCGTCGGGAGGAGTCAATCGATATTGCATCTACATCGGCTTTAAGGCCATCGCGCGATTATTTATGAGCAAGCAACAACATCTTCCCGGGAGCAGCTAGCGGTATGTTCAATCTCAATCGGCAGCAAGGGCCGATTGCCAATCCCATTCCGGGAGCTCAATACGGCGCCGGTGGTCACGGCTCTTTCCGAACCACGAGACACCCCGGCAAATCGGCGCTTCCCGGCGGCAACCTACTTGATGTCGGTACTAGGAGGCCACCAAGATCGGCATTGTCGGCCTCAAGCGCCACCTCGGTATCGGCAAGCACCCATGCGGTATGATCAATACGAGCCGATACAACCAGTTCAAAACAACAAGACTTGGGCCGATTTGATTGCCGATGTTATGCACAATCAATTCGACCTTAAGCCAAAAGATTCAGGAATATGTATCGGTATCCATACCGAGCACTTTGAGAGGGTGCCATTGCCTAACCGGTACAAGGTCCCCGACTTCAACATACGAGCACGTCGCCCGATTCTTAGCCCAGTGTGAGAGGCATCGGTGGACGCCCGAGGGTTCGTTTATTCCCACTCTCACTATCGGGATCGGCTTTCACTTGGTTCTCTTCGTTGCCTTACAATTCTAGCCGAGCTGGGCCGATCTCGAGAAGCAATTTCGCAGCTACTTCTACACCGACAATCATGAGATGAAGTTGTCGAACCTGACCAGCATCAGACAAAAGCATGATGAATCGGTTCAGCACTATATTCAAAGATTGAGAGAGATGACGAACCGATGCTACGGCTGGTGCTATCCGATGCCCGGCTAGCCGATTTGGCCTTCCACGGGCTAATCGCTCCGATCCCATGAGCGCTTTTAGCTCGGGACTTCGACGGCTGGCGCATCTCGCGCGAGAAGGTGACGGCCCATGAACAGAGATTTCAAGAATCAAGGAAGGTCGTCAAGAAAGTAGCTCAAGTCATCGTTGAATCAGCTTTCGATTCCGGTGACGATGACGCAAGGTCACTGCAGCCGAATGGACCAAGAATAAAAAGGCCATCGTGCAATGCACGATGGAAGAGAAATACGATTTTGACATCACCAAGGCTGATAGCATCTTCGATTTATTGCTCAAGGAGAAGCAGATCCAGCTTCCCAAAAATCATGTGATTCCATCGGCTGATGAACTCAAGAGGAAGAAATACTATAAGTGGCACAACTCCACCTTTGTTAACGGCTAAGTTTAGTAACCAAATCCTAAGTCCCAGCCAAGATTGAAGCGGAATCGGATCGGAAGATTGGCGAGAAACGAGGTCGAGTCGGTTGCGATGCGATCGGCTACGAGGCTACTCGGTTAAGGTTGAATCGGACAAGGACAGCCGATAGCCGATTCTGGGTCAGAGAAGAAGATGGAACCATTTCCGGTAAAGGTGCTTAAAGGTAAATAGAAGATTTGGTTCCCAAATTGCGCGTTAAAGATATTGTCATCTATGGACAGAGTCCTATAACGGCAAGTGTATCTGTAAACTAGGAATTTGTTTAGATCTCCTATTGTAATGCGGCATGGGACCACATCCTGGGATATTGTCGTACCATGTACAGTAGATTAGTTAGCAACCGTGTTCGGCACGGACTGTGTTGTACTTGGGTATAAATAGGACCTGAGACCCCTATAAAAAGAGATCATTAACACGCAATCAATCAACTTCCGGCGCATCGCCTCCTTTTTTCTTCACACGAACACTTGATCCGGCTTCGGGCTACATCGTTTCGATCCCCGATTAAGGTAAATGTTTGTCATTAGTGGTGCATCTCGTCGAATTTAGTGCTTCCATCACTATGATACTCTAGATTCAATGATTTACGCTGCGCTAGTTATCATATATCGCATATAATCTAGAACAATGTCTAGATCTATCTTGACATCGGCCTATTTCTATCAAGAACCAGCAGCCGATAGAGCTAGATCTAGGGGTTGGCCTAGGTTATATGTGGTATCCACCGTCTCGAGGGGTTTACATAAGCTATAATAGATCTGATTGTTCTTTTTATACTTAATGCTGCATCAATTTGACCTATTAAGTCGTTCTTAGAGCTCTTATGATCTATTCGGCTAGATGTATATGCTTAGAGACAGTGTCGGGGTTTCAGCCGGCCTTATCTGTTTTAATATTCTTTTAGTGTGTTTGTTATTAGATTTATTAAAGCCACCTCTTATATCACGATCTTACTCTGGTTAAATGCCCTAAGCTAGAATCAGCCTGTCAGCCACAGCCGATAGCCGATTGATCTAGGCTTAGCGCATTTAGTTTAGAACAATATCTTTTCATAAGACGTATCGGAGTACTAGCCGATCCACAGTTGGTCCTACGGTATCGGCTAGGTTATTAAAGCATATATTTATTATCCTTTGGTACATTTAGATGAAGTGGTTAATACTGTCTCGTCATAGCCGATCTATCCCAATCACTTAGTTTAAATGTGCTTTGGGATAGCATATATATGTTAATTGATTCCCTCAGCCGATCTAGTAGGATCTAACCTAACCCTTAACGCATACATCTTTATTTTTCTTGTTGGTTAACAGATCAAACCAATTGGCACACCCTGTATTTCACAGACAGTGAGAAGGACCCTTTGGAGTTAAACAGATCTCCCGGGCCAGCGCGTGAGAGAAATTTCTCATCAACACACTTCTTGGCACGCCCGGTGGGACTATCTCTGTCAACTCGGCTAGGACGCATCGACGCAGGCCGACAAGATGGTCGACATCAAGAGCCCCAAAATTTCTCGGGAAAACGTCGTGCACGTGAAGATGGAACAACCGTTCGGTGAACAACAAGCCGACTACCAGGAGGATGGTAGAAGAGCTCCAAGCCAACTACCTACGGTCGTTCACCAAGACGAGTGCGGGGTGTGCACCAGAAATATAAATTCAGCATGGACGAATTCAAGGCGTCCTCCTCCGGCGGATCAAAGGACAAACGAGAGGCGGAGGAGCCGAGCTCAAGAGCAAGGTGATTCGGGTTTGCATACTCTACAAGACCGAGTTGATTTGGCCGTGCACCATGCCTTTGGTCAACCAAAGTGGCATTCTTATCAACACCCTCAACAATATGATTGCCACTATGGTCAACGCCAAGATAGCCAACCAAGCTGCGGGGGCCGACGTACTTCACGGACGGCCGGTTTCCGGTTACGAGGACATTGGCAACCTGAATCGGTCGATCCCACCACCGGCCACGGCCGGGGCCGCTAGGAGGATCCTCAACCGGCTAAATCCGTCCGGATTGGCTTCGAGACCGGTGGTCACCATGTTGAGCCGACAACAACCACTCCCCGAGGACCAGATCGCCAACATATTCAACAACAATCGCAATTACAGTAGGTTGCCTAGATCGGCCTAGGAGGACGTACAACGCCGGTGGCCGCAATTTGTTCCCAAATCGCCAACGCCACCACGGCGAATCGGCGCCTCCCGCCGGCCATCCGCACTAGTACTAGTACCGGGAGGCCATCAAGATCAGCACTATAGGCCCCAGACACTGCCACCTCTGTATCGGCAAGCACCGCGCCATATGATCAATATGAGCCGATACAAAAAGACAAGCGGACGTGGGCCGATTTGATCGCGAGCGTCATGCATGATCAATTCGGTCTTAAGCCGAAAGATTCGGGAAATATGTATCGGTACCCCTACCCAGGAGCACTTCGAGCGGGTTCCACCGCCCAACGATACAAAGTCCCGGATTTCTCAAAATTCTCGGGGCAATACAATGTATCGACTTACGAGCACGTCGGCCGATTCTTAGCACGATATGGCAAAGCATCGGCTGAGATGCCTTGAGAGTTCGGTTGTTCCTCTTGTCTCTTTCGGGATCAGCCTCCACCTGGTTCTCTTCACCGCCCTACAACTCGATTCGAGTGGGCCAATCTCGAAAAGCAATTCCACGACTACTTCTACATCGGCAACCATGAAATGAAGTTGTCGGACCTCAGCTGACATCGTGCGAAGCACAACGAATCGGTTCGGGACTACATTCAACGCTTCGAGAGATGAGGAACCAATGCTACTGCCAGTGTCTGGACGCCTAGCTAGCCGATTTGGCCTTCCATGGCCTCGATCGCGCCGATCCGCAAGCGCTTCTCGCCCAAGACTTCGATAGCTTGGCGCATCTTGCGAAGGGTGACGGCCCATGAGCAGAGGTTTTAGGACACCGGGAAGGCCGTCAAGAACGTAGCTCAAGTCATCGTCGAATCAACCTTCGATTCCGGCGACGATGACGCAGAGGTCACGGCAGCCGAATGGGCCAAGAATAAAAATGCCATTGTCTGTCAATGGTTGCTGAAAACAACTAAGGAATAGAAATACGATTTTGACATCACCAAGGCCGATAAGATCTTTGATTTATTACTCAAGGAGGAGCGGATCCAGCTTCCCGAGAACCATGTGATCCCATCGGGCGACGAGGCGAAGAAGAAGAAGTACGTAAGTGGCACAACTCTACATCCCATGCCACTAATGATTGTAAAGTCTTCAGGCAGCAGATTCAGTCGGCAATAGAGGCCGGGAAGCACAAGTTTGCCAATTCCACTCTGTCGATGAAAGTAGACGGCAACCCCTTCCCGGTCAACATGGTTCAAGCCGGCCTCAGGCTGCCAACGCGAGACAATTGCCCGGCTGTAGCGATTACCGTGAGGACAAACAGGAGCCCGCCAATCACCGCCCAATCTCGGTTCGTCCCGAGGGCCATACGGCTCAACCGCGCCAGTAGTCCGTCCACGATCGGCTAGGGCCAATCCATCAAGACTACTTCGACGAAGAGGACGAAAGCAATGACTACTACGATGAAGAAGAAGTCGATGATGAAGAATCGGCCAACCCCCAATGGTGCCCTTCTGACCTCTTCATGAAGACGTAGAAACGAAGAATTCGGAGGCTAAAGCATGAAGGAAGGGAAGAAGAAGTTCGATAGATGATCCAAGAAAACGTCGTCGGCTAGGCAAAAGCAAAAAGCAATGGAGGCCCAAAAGAAAACTACGCACCGACGAGGATCGGACCGGAGAGACCTCGGCCGATCAAGCCAAGAGGGCAGCCAAGGGAAAAGGAAAAGCTTCTGCATCGGTCAATATGGTATTCATATTGCCAGCCGAATTCGGCGCCCCTGAGGCCGATGCAGACAACATTGAAGGCGCCTTGGCCAAACTAGCACTGTCCCCGGATCAAGCAATTTTCGACAAGCCGAGAGGGGACCAAAAATCAGCATCTCAAGCCACTCTATGTAGAAGACTTCGTCAACAGCAAGCTGATGTCAAAGATGCTAGTAGATGGGGGAGCTGCAGTGAACCTAATGCCGTATGCAACATTCAAAAAATTGGGTAAGGGAGCCGAAGACCTGATCAAGACTAACATGTTACTCAAGGACTTCGGCGGCAACCCATCGAGACCAAGGGCGTGTTAAATATCGAGGCGACCATCGGCAACAAGACCGTGCCCACGACCTTTTTGTCATCGACGGGAAGGGGTCTTACAGCCTGCTGCTCGAGAGGGACTGGATACATGCCAACTGTTGTGTCCCTTCCACCATGCACCGGTGTCGCTTCAATGGGACGGTGACAAGATAGAGATTGTACCAAATGACGGTCGATGAACGTCGCCAATGCCAATTTGCCGCTCTAGGAAATCGATGGCATTGATTGTTTGTCCGGGAAAATCTCGGCAAGCCGATTTTCTAAAAGTGTCCGATTACGCCATACGGCCCAATTGGAGACGACGAGCGCAGTGCTACTTTGAACAAGACGTTGTGGAGGGCTCAAGCGTCTACCGTATGGACACCGCGACGAAGACGATGGCAAGCTTGGGCAAGATTTTACGTCGGCCGACGAATTAGAGGAAATAGACATAGGCTCTGGAGATAGGCCTAGGCTGACGTATATTAGCAAAAATTTATCTTCTTATTGTAGATCCCAGCTCATTGCTTTCTTAAAGGAATATAAGGATTGTTTTGCTTGGGAGTGTTTTGAGATGCCTGGTCTTAGCCAATCTATCGTTGTTCATCAAGCTGCGATCAAGGTAGGCTATCGGCCATTCAAACAGCCTCCCAGGAGGTTCAAGGCCGATATGTATGATGCGGTCAAAGCCGAAATCACTCGGCTATATGATGCTGGATTCATTCGGCCTTGCTGATACGCCGAGTGGGTCTCAAATATTGTACCAGTATAGAAAAAGAAGGGTAAACTTAGGGTGTGCATCGATTTCGAGACCTAAATAAGGCTACCCCCAAAGACGAATACCCGATGCCTATAGCCGATTTGCTCGTAGATGCTTCCAGTCACAAGATCATCGGTTTTATGGATGGCAATGCAGGTTACAATCAAATCTTTATGGCCGAAGAAGACATTTCACAAAAGCGCTTTTCAATGTCCTGGAGCAATCGGCTTATATGAATGGGTGGTTATGACATTTGGGTGAAGAATCTTGGGGCAACATATCAACGGGCAATGAATTATATCTTCCATGACATGATCGGCTCTCTGGTGGAGATCTACATTGATGATGTTGTTATCAAATCCAAGGAGATAGAGAACCACATAGCCGATTTGAAGCGGTTTTGGAGCGGACAAGAAAATATGGCTCGAAGATGAATCCGTTGAAGTGCGCGTTCGGCGTGTCGGTGGGCGGTTTCTAGGGTTTCTTGTTCACGAAAGAGGAATTGAGGTTACACCAAGGAGCATCAACGCTATCAAGACGATACAGCCTCCGAAGGACAAGAAGCAACTCCAATCGTTGATCGGCAAAATCAACTTCATCGACGGTTTATAGCCAATCTTTCGGAGAAGATGGAGCCGTTCACACCAGCTGCCGGCTGAAAGCCGATCAAGCATTCACATGGGGGCGGAGCAGCGGAAGGCTTTGGACAACATCAAAGATTATTTAAGCTCGCCTCCAATTTTAATGTTTCCACAAAAAGGGATACCGTTCAAGCTGTACCTGTCAGCCGACGACAAGACAATCGGCTCAGTCCTAATCCAAGAGGTTGAGGGCAAGGAAAAAGCTATCTTCTATCTCAGCCGATGGCTGTTGGACGCAGAAACAAGGTATTTACCAGTGGAGAAGCTATGTCTGTGCCTATATTTTTCATGTACAAAGTTAAGGCATTATCTGCTATCCAATCAGAGCACAATAATATGTAAAGCCGATGTCGTCAAATACATGCTATCGGCACCAGTGTTAAAAGGGCGAATTGGAAAATGGAGTTTTGCTTTGACAGAGTTTGATCTGAGGTATCAGGCACCCAGGGCAATTAAAGGACAAGCTATAGCCGATTTTATCATGGAATACAGAGATGATTCAATCGGCTCAGCTGAAATTATGCCTTGGACATTGACATTTGATGGCTCGGTGTGCACCAACAGTTGCGGTATCGGATTGGTCATTATTTCGCCTAGGGCGGCAAGCTTTGAATTTGCTTTTTCTATCAACCCCCATGCTACAAACAACCAAGCCGAGTACGAGGCCGTACTCAAGGGTTACATCGCTCAAAGAAGTTGAAGCCGACGCCATCAAAATAATGGGAGATTCACCGTTGGTCATCAACCGGTTGTCGAGAATATGAATGCAAAAATGACGCGATGGTCTACTATCAACAATGCCGAGAATTGATGGATAGTTTTCGGCTAGTTACTTTAAAGCATATCCCCGGGGAGCGAACACGAAGCCAACGATTTAGCCAAGGGCATCGGGCTACGCCGATGATAAAACAAATTGAAATAGAAGTTGTTGCCATCACAAAGACGATTGGAGGTTTGAAGTCTGCAGCCTATCTACTGAAATCCTCTCAATCGGCTTCAAGGAAGTTACGATACAAGGCTTTAAGATATGTCTTGCTTGACGAAGATCTTTATTATCGAACGATTGATGGGGTGCTGCTCAAGTGTTTGGGCGCCGATCAAGCCAAAGTGGCTATCGGAGAAATTCATGAAGGGATTTGCGGCACGCATCAATCGGCTCATAAGATGAAGTGGTTACTTCGGAGAGCAGGGTATTTCTGGCTGACAATGCTGAAGGACCATTTCAAATATTATAAGGGTTGCTAGGATTGTGAGAAATTTCGCGCCATACAAAGAGCACCAACATCGGCTATGAACCCAATCATAAAGCCTTGGCGTTTAGAGGATGGGGCATCGACATGATCGGCCGAGATCAATCCACCCTCAAGCAAAGGACATAAATTCATTCTGGTGGTGACAGATTATTTTACAAAGTAGGTGGAGGCAATTCCTTTGAAGAAAGTTGATTTCAAGGACGCAATCAAGTTTGTTAAAGAGCATATCATCTACCGATTTGGCGTCCCACAAACAATTACAATAGACCAAGGGTCTATCTTCATATCGAGATGAGTTTGTTCAGTTTGCCGATGGCATGGGGATCAAGTTACTTAATTCTTCGCCGTACTACGCACGGGCCAATGGGCAAGTAGAAGCTTCAAATAAAAGTTTGATTAAACTAATTAAGTGGAAGATTTCGAGTACCCAAAGCAATGGCACAACCGATTAGCCGAATCACTTTGGGCATATCGGATGGCATGCCACGGATCGATCCAAGTCCCTCCATACAAGTTGGTCTATGGGCACGAAGTAGTACGCCATGGGAAAATATTATCGGCTCAAGACGGATTCGATTACAAGATCGGCTCACGGCGATGATTACTATCACGATGGTGGATGAATCGAAGACCTAGTTTTATCAAGGATGAGGGCCTTGGAAAAGGTACGAGGGATAAGGAACGAGTAGCCCGTCATTATAACAAGAAAGTTGTTCGTAAATCTTTTGAGAAGGGCGAACTCGTTTGGAAGTTAATACGCCGATTGGAACAAAAGACAATAAATTCGGCAAGTGGTCACCAAATTGGGAAGGGCCTTTCAAAATCCACAAATGTGTCTCTAAAGGAGCTTACATGTTAGAAGGTTTGGACGGAGAGGTATTTTGAAGGGCTCTAAACGGCAAATATTTGAAAAAATACTGCCCAAGCATTTGGATCAACTCATGATTCAGCTCTGTTTGTTCAGCTAATTCGTGTTAGCCGATGTCTTGTATTGAGCGAGCATCGCCTTTAGGTCATTTTTACGCAACGTTTTTCCCCTAGTTTTCTACAATCTGCTAGTGTTGGCCGACCGTGACGACAACGAAGCACGATTGTGGTAAGTTCATAATTTTGTCGACATCAAAGACATCAGCAAAATTAGGGGGGCATATATATACATAGGACCTGAGCCGATTACAGAAGGTGGTACAAAAAGGTGGACATCAAAAAATTTGTCCATGCCTCGGAGTTGGCGATCATAACATTAGACAAGATTTTCAAGTTTTAGAATTGGCAATCGTGATATTGAACGCAAGTATAAGCCGATTACAGGATAGTTAATTACAAAAGGCCGAAGCCGATTACAAAAGTTTTGAGTCTGGCCTAACCTATTACAATCGGCTCACTGCTTTAGGAAGTCAGCTATGGCCGACAACGCCTTGCGCCTGATTTGATCCACTTCTTCAATGGCCCTAGCGTCGTCGGCATCGGACCCAATCACCGGCCTCACCGCCTTGGTCGATCCTTCGATAAGTCACGGCGCCTTGATGCTTGATCGCTTATCTTCAATCTCTTTAGGCAGGTCGGCCATGTATTCTTCTTGCATCTAGATCTCTGTGGTGAGTTGGACGAGGTCGGCTATCATTTGATCCCTTCGCGTGCGAAGCTGCTCAAGTCTGGCGGCCAGCTCCATCTTCAGGGCGTCGAAATCGGCTTTCTTGGCCTTGATCTCTTCTGGATTGATTTGATCGCGGCCATCGCTGACGGTTCTCCGGCGATCGGCAAGGTGCTTCTTGGCTCACTCGTACTTCACTGGTGTGCCTCCGGAAAGTGCCCGGATGATCACGTCGACCATGGCGTCCGGCGGTGGCTGGATTTCCTTAAACCGACGGCGGATTGGGACGCGATCGGCTACCGGTGTGTCTAGAGAACCCTCTAACCGATTGCCGATATCGGCCAGAACCGCTCTGAGGTCTGCATCGAGTAGCACCAGCACCCTCTCGCCTCCTTCATCAGGGTCTTCAAACTCTTACAAGTCGAAGCCCAAGAGATCGGCTATGTTCTGCAAAAAGAAAGAAATAGTTAGAAAGATAACGAACTTATCAAGCCGATTGACGAGGATGAGCGAGGCTTACTGTGAGCATCGGAGCCGAAGTGGGTTCCACGTTGGCCTGGTCACCGCCTACAGCCGAGGTGACTTCCTCATCAACATGGCCACTGCTCGTAGCCGATTGCGTGCGCTCACTTGACACCTGGGGGCAGGCGTCGGCGCGCGTGGTGGCTGCAGAGAGAGTTGGTTGAGAATCGGCTAAACAATAAAAGGAGTATGATGGTAGGAACTTACTGATCGCAGGGGAGCCGATTTCTTCCTGGTCACGTGCTTTGTTCTCTGCCGATTCAAAGATACAGTGAAGGCGTGAGTAAATGCAGATGGGTGGTTTAAAAAGGGGAGAAGTGTGAAGTCACTTATCGTTACTGGCCGAGCAAGGCGCCTCGGAGGACTTGGAGTTTTCTAGACGCAGCTCTCATCGACTGATCGAGTTGCGACATACTTCTCCGAGCTAGAATCGGTCGTGGCTTCATCGTCAGCATCTGCAGCCTCTTCGTCCTCCAATTCTTGATTCAAGAAGGCCTCAACAGCCGGGTCGATTGGAGACAAGTTGTCGTCGGTTGGGGCTTGCTTTCCCTTCTTGGCCGCCCTCATCCTCGCTTCGGCGGACGGAGTAGCAGCAGCCGACGGTTGGGTCCTCTTCGTCCGACTGAACGGCTCACGGGTTTGGCCGTGAAGCAACATGCCCACCTTCGGCGCGTTGAAGCCGATTGGAGATGGCGCCAGCCCGCACCCGTTCGGCAGGACGCCGGGCACGTAATTGATCACCACTTCGCTTTGGCTCACTGGAAGAGGGGAATCGTCAATCGTCTACAACAGAAAAGTGTTATGGTCGCGACGATACAAGTAATAGCCAATGAATAAACAAGAGCTGGAAGACGTGCTTACCGACGGAACTCTTTCCGGGTCAACGATGGTCGGATACATTGTAGTCGATTGGTGAACAAGTGTTGTTTCCACTCGCCCCACCACCGGTTGAAGATCGGTGATTTGGTTATTGCCAAGTTGATTCTGTTCATGCTGCCAAGAGGAGGAGTTGGGAGTTGAAGTAGCCGAAGCATCATTATACGCCTTCGATTCTTCCCCTTGGCTGGATCTTATCGGCAAACCACAAGCCGATCGGCGGTAGCTCATTCCAAACCGCCTCGCCGCCACCATTGGATGATAGAACTTGTAAGTCTTGGTGACGTTGCGGTCTAGATGGATGCCGACGGGGAGGATGCAGGGGGTGATAGCGGTGACAAAGATTTCCCTCGGCGCTGTGTATTCTTCTAAATCAAGCTCATCTAGCTGAAGACTGTCTGGCTGCTCAAATTCGATGAAGTCTTCGTATGCAAACTAGATCTTGGAGGCATTTGGAAAGCCGTTGTATAGCCGATCAAACCACTCCATGAAATCTTTGGCTGTCAGTCTTGAGCCCGGATAGGTCGAAGCAGCCTCACCATACGACGTCGGCCGCCGAGTGGTTTTTTCCTCATCATCCACAATCCTCGACTCTATCAACGGGAAATCGCTTGAAGGGAGCAGTGTTCGGCTATCTTGTACAAATGCAGTTAAGCGAGCTGCAATAGCCACCATGGACCTCCGGTGCCGACGGATTGCTTGGAGGCCAGCGAGAGCCGAGCCGAACCTAGGACTTGGTATAGATAACCCAATAGGTACTTGCCTAAGGGGATTTTCTTTTTCTCCACTAAGGCTTCGGCTACGTCTTGCTAGTTCTTTGGTTGGGCCGCAGCTAGATCCACAAAACACAAACTTCTCCAACCACATGAGGAGGAAGGCGGTGTGCTCCCTGTCCGAAATTTGCCCATCCTTCATGTTCATAGAGATGAAGCCGCTCCACCCGCCAATGCTTTTGGTCTTGAAGATATGTTGGCACTTGCGCGAAGATCACTTGGGCAGACCATGGAAGTGATGTCCGGCCGGTCATCATCACCACATCCATCGAGTGGGGTCATCGGCCCTTGTCTAAACAGAAAGCGTTGAGTGTATCGGATCGAAGTGGTGAGCGGCCGATAGAAGGGACTCGTTCTTGGGCATGTCGACTATTGTCAGTTCTAAGCACTAATCTATTCCGAGATCGGTCCAGTGCGTCCTTTTCCTAGCCAACATCCTTAAATACTAGGGTTGCTTGGATTGTCGAAATTCGGAGCCATACAAAGAGCACCAAATCGGCTATGAACCCAATCATAAAGCCTTGGTCGTTCCGAGGATGGGGCATCGACATGATCGGCCAGATTAATCCACCCTCAAGCAAAGGACATAAATTCATTCTGGTGGCAACAGACTATTTTACAAAATGGGTGGAGGCAATTCCTTTAAAAAAGGTTGATTCTAGGGACGCAATCGAGTTTGTTAAAGAGCATATCATCTACCGATTTGGCGTCCCACAAACAATAACAACAGACAAGGGATCTATCTTCATATCGGACGAGTTTGTTCAGTTTGCCGACGGCATGAGGATCAAATTACTTAATTCTTCGCCGTACTATGCGTAGGCCAACGGGCAAGCATAAGCTTCAAATAAAAGTTTGATCAAACTGATAAAGAGGAAGATTTCTGAGTATCCCAAGCAATGGCACAGCCGACTAGCCAAATCACTGTGGGCCTATCGGATGGCATGCCATGGGTCTATCCAAGTGCCTCCATACAAATTGGTCTATGGACACGACGCAGTCCTGCCATGGGAAAACATCATCGGCTCAAGACGGATTCAGTTACAAGACCAGCTCACGGCCGATGACTATTTCAATTTAATGGTGGATGAATCAGAAGACCTGGTTTTGTCAAGGATGAGGGCCTTAGAAAAAGTAACAAGAGACAAGGAACGAGTGGCACGCTACTGTAACAAGAAGGTTGTGCCTAAATCTTTCGAAGAGGGTGAACTCATTTGGAAGTTGATATTGCCGATTGGATCAAGAGATAATAAATTTGGCAAGTGGTCTCCAAATTGGGAAGGGCCTTTCAAGATCCATAGATGCGTCTCCAAAGGGGCTTATATGTTAGAAGGGTTGGATGGAGAAGTATTTGGAAGGGCTCTAAACGGAAAATATTAGAAAAATACTACCCAAGTGTTTGGATCAATTCATGATTCGGATGTGTTTCTACCAATTCGTGCCAGCCGATGTCTGTGTTACGCAGGCATCGCCTCTAGGACATTTTTACGCCAAGTTTTTCCCCTGATTTTCATACATCGGCTTAGCCTAGCCGACAGCAACAAGATATTTGATTTGATAATTTTGTTAACACTGGGAACACCATCAACAAAATTAGGGGGCATATACGACAACAACGTGGTGTCAAGCAGAGATGTCAAGCAGGCAGGGCAAAAAAAATTTCACGATTTTCAAACATTTTTTGAAATAATCAGCATCGAGTGAGTTTGGAATAATCGGCAAGCATACATTAAACAGGGAGTGAGTTGCGGTTAGCCAATTACAGAAGAAGTCTTAGCCAATTACAGAAGATGTCTTAGCCAATCACAAAACGTGCAAAAAAGTTGAGTACAAGAATACCTAGCCAGCTATTACAAGCGAGTTCAACGTGAAAGGAAGTCCTTGATAGCCGATATTGCCCTACGGCGGATCCCGTCTATTTCTTCTATGGCCTTTGCATCGGCTGCGTCGTTCCCTAGGATCAGCTTCATCGCCTTGGCCATATCTGACAGGTTTGACACGACCGCCTTGATCTTTGCTCATTGGTCCTTGATCTCCTTCGGCAGGCCAGCCACGCATTGTTCCTTGGCCACGATATCAGCGTCGATGTTGGCGAGTTCGGCTATCAGCTCTTCTCGACGCTTGCGAAGCCGATCAAGTTCAGCAATCAGCTCAGTCTTCAAAGCATCGAACTTGGCCTTCTCGGCAGTAATCTCTTGCTGGCTAGCCTTGATGGTGGCCTCCAATGCCTGGTTTTCACAGCGATTGGCTATCCTCTGTTTAGCTCGTTCAAGCTTATGCCGATGCGCCCCCATAAAAGTAGCCGGTGCGATGGTGTCAGCCAGCTGGTCCGGCAGCCGATCTTGAATGTCTTTGAACCGACTACGGATGAAACCACAGTCAGTGACCAGGAAATCAAGAGAGCACTCCAGCCGTTTGGCTATATCTGACAAAGTTGCTCATAGCTCCTCGTCTGATACCACCATGGCCTTATCAGTGCCCTCGTCGGGATCAAGGAATTCCGATAGATCAAAATCCAAGAGATCGGCTACAGACTACAAGTTAGAAGTTGGTTGAGAGAGGTGACAAAACTAATAAGCCGATTTATGAGGCTGAACAGGACTTACTCGGATAGTTGGAACCGAGGTAGCCACGTCCTCGCGTCACTATCACGCGCGGCCATCGGCGTCAGCTCCCTTGATACACGGGGGGCAGGTGTTGGAGCACGGGGAGGCTGGAAAAGGTGCAAGTTAGAAATTCGGCTGTGCTAGTAAGAAAAAAATAAAGATAGAGTTTACCGAAGGAGGGGGAGCTGTTTACTTCTTGGTGGCTAATTTCTTTGCCTACAGACACAGAAAGCCGAAAAGTTGTAATGATATATAAAAAGAGAAAGATGGCGGGGTTAAGCAATGGAAAATGCTTACCAGGCGAGGACGAGGACGCGTTTCGGAGGGCTCGGAGTTCACTCGATGGTCTACTCGGCGAGATGGAGTTTGAGCGTACATGTCCAAAGAGCTGTTTCGGCTGCGGCGGCGTTGACGGCTTCCTCCATTTCCTCATCCCTAACTTCTTCTTCAAGGGTCGCGTCCACGTCCCAGGGTCGCGGGGGCAAATCGTCACTGGGGTTGTCCTCGGCTTCTTTGAAGTTTGTTTTCTTTTTTCTGCAGCCGGAGTAGCAGCAGTTGACGGTGACGCCCTTTTAGCCGATGCGGTGGCGCATGGGTCGGCCGTGGAGCAAAGTGCCCACCTTCGGCGCATGGCGCCGATGATGGCGAGGCCGATCCGCATGCCATCGGATAGCACGCTAGGGGCATAGTGGATGGCCACTCTGTGTTGCTTGTGTGCGGAGGTGAGGAGTCGGTCATCTACAAAGAAATGAAGCATGCTCTGTCAATAATATAGGAAGTGGTCGAAAAAGCTAAGACAAAGAAAGATACTTACCGATGGAGTCATCTCCGGTCGATGATGGTCGATACATTGAGGCCGACGATGGAACAAGTGTCGTTTCCATTCGTTCCACCATCGGTGAAGATTGTTGTCCTTCTCACCGCCGGATCAATATTGTCGATGCCGCCTAGAGGAGGGCCGGGGATGCGAGCAACCGATTCATCATGATATCTCCCTCAATCTTGCCTCGGATTGGATCTTGTCTCGCGTAGCGAGGCTGATCGGCGGTGACCCATGCCAAGTTGTCTTGCGGCTACCATCGGATGATAGAATTCATAAGATTTTTGAATGTTGCACCCTTGGTGAATGCCGAACGGTAGGATGCAAGGTGTGATAGCCGATGTATAGATTTCCCTTGGTTTGTCATAGCTCTCGAGTTGAGCTCATCCAGTAGAAAATCATCGTGAGTTCGAATCTTTCAAAATCAGTATAAGCGAACCATATCCTTGAGCTGCTTGGGAAGCCGCTGTATAGGTTGCCAAACCAATTTTTGAAGTGTTCGGCTGTTAGCTTGGATCCGGGATAGGTTGCTGCTGCTTCCCGTATGATGGCATCAACAGTGGTCACTTCTTCATCATCTTCAAATCTTGGCTCGATTAAAAGGAAATTGGCCTCTAATGGGGTGGCCTTTCGCAGCCGGTGGAGGTGAAGGTTTAGCCACGGCTATAGCAGCCACCGGGGCCCTCCCGTGTTGATGGCTTGTTGAGAAGCTAGCTGAGCCGATGCGTTACTTAGCATCGGTATAGGTAGCCGAGCGGTAATTCCCCAAAGGAACTTGTTTTTGCTCACTAAGGCTTCGGCTATGTGCCGCCAATTGCTAGTCGGCCCACGCTCGATCCGGAAGACATATTTCTCCACCACATTAGCGGGAAAGCGGTGTGTTCTCTCTCGAAATTGGGCCGTCTTTCATGTTCATGGATATGAAGCCGCTCCAACCCCCTATGCTTTTGGTCTTGAAGTTGTGAGAACACTTGATTTTGAGGCCGATTGGGTCAACTGTGGATGTTATATCCAACCCTGTGATCATCCCTATATCCATAAGGGTTGGTGTCATCGGCCCTTGCCTAAAAGGAATGCATTTAGCATGTCCGACAAGTAGGTGGTAACCGATAGGAGGGGTTCGTCCTTTGAGATATCGGCTACCGTCGGGGCTAGGCATTGGCTTATTCCTATCTCGATCTAGTGGGTTTGTTGCCGGCCGACATCGTGAGTACCAAGTTGGCCAAGTTTTATCCGTTGAGGGCCAAGATTTGAAGGCCTGGACTAGTGGGCTAGGTCGGAGTGGAAAATCTGAAGGGGACGTGGTTCGTTTCAGCGTCAATGAGCTCGCTAGGGTCTACATTGCCGATCGGCCCTAACAAGAACTGATTCGGACAAGTGAGGTCTGGAATGGCAATTTGTGGGCGAGATGCTGTGATTTAAGGATGAAAAAACAAGATTACAAAAGATGAAAGCCAAATTGCAAGAAGTAAAGGGCGACAGCCGATGAGATTTACCTCTGGGTATTCCGTTTGGGTCGCTTCGGAGTGAGTGTTTGAGGACACCATTGATGGGCAGGATTGGCGCTGCGGAAAGGGTTGTTGGTATGTCGCGCTTCAGGTCCGACGGAGTCGCCGAGGAGACGAAGAGTTTTTTTGGCTAGGGCTTGAAAGATGAAAGTAACAGCGTGGCTTGTTTCGGCGTAAGGCAGGTGCTATTTAAAGAGATTTCTTGACAGCTGAGACAGAGTCGGGTGAGAAGTGCGTGGAAATTTAAATAAATCAACAAATCTGCGATATTATCTTATCACGGACTTAGGGGGCATGTGTTAACGACCAAATTTGGTAACTAAATCCCTAAGTCCGAGCCGAGGTTATAGCGGAATCGGATTGGAAAATGATCTACGGAGAAAACAGAGGTTACATCGGCTACGAGCAAATCAGCTGGAAGGCCAGTTGGTTGAGTCCGAATCGGACATGGATAGCCGATAGCCGATTCCAATTCCGAGAAGGAGATGGAACCATTTCCGATAAAGAAGCTTGAAGATAGAAGGAGGATTCGGTTCCCAAATGTTCGTTAAAATATTGCCATCTATAGATAAAGTCCTGTAATGACCATTGTATCGTAAAATAAGATTTGTTTAGATATTTCCTTTTGTAATGCGACATGGGACTGTATCCCAAGATATTGTCGTATTTTGAATAGTAGATTAGATAGAAACTGTGCCTTACACGGATAGTGTTATTCTTGGGTATAAATAGGACCCGAGACCTCTCGTAAAAAAATCACAATCAATACAATCTCGGCGCATCGCCTCCTATTTTCTTTTAGACGAGTTCTTGATCCGGCTTTGGGCTGCATCGATTCGAACCCCGAACAAGGTAATTTCTTGTCGTTTAGTGGTTTATTTCGTCGAATCTAGTGCTTACATCATTATGACACTCTAGGTTTCATGTTATAAACTGCGCAAGTTATCATATAGGCATATAATCTAGAACAATGTCTAGATCTATCTTGCCATTGGCTTGTTCTTCTCGGAAGCGGCGTAGATAGAGCTAGATCTAAATGTTGACTGGATTATTTGTTGTATCCACCGTCTTGCAGGGTTTACATCGGTTCATATAGATCCAATGCTATCTTTATGTACTTAATGCTGCATCATCCAACTTAATGCTGCATCATCCATGACCTATTAAGTCGCTTTTAGAAGTATTATGATTTATTCGGCTAGATGCAAATTTATGGAGACAGTGCCGGGGTTTTAGCTGGCCTTATCTGTTTTAATATTTCTTTAGTATTATTTGCTATTAGATCTATTAGAGCCACCTCTTATATTAAGATCTCGATCTAGTTAAATGCCTGGAACCAGTATCAGTCCATTGGCATCAGCCGACAGCCGATTGATCTAGGTTTAACGCACTTAGGTCAGATCGATATCTTTTTATAAGATATATCGGAGTTTTAGCCGATTTACGTTAGACCTGCAGCATCGGCTAGGTTATGAACGCATATATTTATTATCTTGGAGTATATTTAGGTTAAGTGATTCATACTGTCTCGGCATAGCCGATCTATCCCAGTCACTTAGTTTAAATATGCTTCGAGAAAGCAATTATATGCAGGTTGGTTTTCTGAGCCGATCCGGTAGGATCTAACTTTAACCTTAACGCATGTATCTGTTTATTATTTCTTATTGGTTAGCAGATCAAACCAATTGGCACGCCTAGATCATCACAGGTAGCCAAGGATGGACCTGCACTAGAGCTAAGCAGATCTTCCAGGCCAGCGCGTGAGAGATTTTTCTCATCAACACTAATGGAACATTAAATCTCTATAGTGTCTCAAGGTGGGTCTATCCAACAACATGTTCTCTAACATGTGTTCACGTTATTGATTTGGTATCTCCATACCATGATCCATGAAACATATACGTGCTGATCTTAGAATAATATATGTTTCATGCATATGATATATGATCAGGGATCATTTAGAAATAGATTCATATCACATAAAGAGTCTCATGAATAAGTCACATACTTATTGATCAATACAACTTGTCTATTTCATGGAACGAAATAATACTTTATTCATTAATACATAAAAATTGACTGTGATATCTAACATATCCATGTTGTCTCTAGGGCATATCACTAACAATATCACACTTGCACTAGAGTTAATCTTGTAAGTATCTAATACCCATTGCTCTGGTATGTACCTCATGTTGGCAGAGGGAGTGGCTTTTCAACGGATCAGCAATATTTAGATCCGTGTGCACTTTGCATATCTTCACATCACCTCTGTCCACTATCTCGCAGATGAGATGGTATCACCGAAGAATGTGTTTGGACTTCTGATGTGACCTAGGCTCCTTAGCCTGCACAATGGCTCCACTATTATCACAATAGAGGGACATTGAACCAGCAGTGCTAGTCATCACACCTAGCTCAGAAACAAATTTCTTGGTCCAAACAGCCTCCTTTGTAGCTTCAGAAGCAGCGATGTACTTAGCCTCCATTGTAGAATCAGCAACAATGTCCTGCTTGGAACTCTTCCAGCTAACTGCGCCTCTATTTAGGCAAAACACAAACCCAGGTTGCGATCAATAGTCATCTTTGTCTGTTTGGAAGCTAGCATCGGTGTAACCATTTACAACAACTCTTCTTCACCTTCAGAGAAAAGGAACATATCCTTAGTTCTTCTCAAGTACTTAAGAATATTGCAATCCAGTGACCTCACCTGGATCCGACTGGTATCTACTGGTAGCATTTAAAGCATATGAAACATCTAGACATGTACAAAGCATAGCATACATGATGGATCCAATTACCGAAGCATATGGAACCATATTCATTTTACTCCGCTCATCAGGTGTCCTAGGGCTCTGATTCTTGCTGAGATTAATGCCATGCTACAATGGCAAGAAACCTTTCTTGGATTCATGCATGTTGAACCCTTTCAACACTTCGTCAATGTATGTACTTTGGCTTAATCCAACCAGCCCCTTAGATCTATCTCTATAGATCTTAATGTCCATAATGTATGCTGCCTCCCCTAAGTCGTTAATGAAGACTTGACAGATTCTAGCATAAGGATATCATTTCTAATTAATAATATGCCATCCACATATAAGATGAGAAATACAAATGCGCACCCACTGACCTTTTTTAAACACATGGCTCCTCTTTCTTTTTTATGAAACCAAACCCTTTGATTACCTCATCAAAACTAACATTCCAACTTCTAGATGCTTGCTTTAATCTATAATTGGACTTTTGTAGCTTGCATATCTTTCCATGTGATTGTGGATCGACAAAACCTTTAGGTTGTATCATATACACATCCTCGCTTAGGTTTCCATTCAGAAAAGCCATTTTGACATCCATCTGCCATATCTCATAATCAAAATATGCATGAATCACTAGGATAATCCAAATAGACTTTAGCATTGTGATGGCTAGAAGGTTTCATCATAATCAACACCTTGAATCTACTTGAAACCTTTCGCTACACATCACGCTTTATAGATGTGAACATTTCCATCTATATCTGTCTTTTTCTAAAAACCCCATTTAAGAGCTAGGAATCTGGTCCCACCATCGCTTATTCATAGGTCTTAGGTTCACTGTTGTCTAACAACAATATATTACGTTGTTTCACGCCTGTGTACCTTTCAGGAGCACGACATGATATTTCAGACCTACGTAGGGCTAGTGTATCTACAACAGGTGGTCCAATATCTTGTTCATCCTATTGTGGTTTAGTGGTAGCTGAGACATTTTCTGGAGTTTCTTGAATTTCTTCAAGATGCACCGTACTTTCACTAACCCTTCTTGAAAGAAACTCTTTCTCTAAGAGGACACCATGTCGGGCAACAAACACTTTTCCTTGTTCCCGATTATAAAAATATATCTTTTTGTTTCCTTAGGATATCCCACAAAGAAGCATTTGTCAGATTTGGGTATAAGCTTGTCAGATTGTAAACGTTTTACATAAGCTTGACATCCTCAAATTTTGAGAAAAGATAAACTAGAGCACTACCCTATCCATATCTCATATGGTGTCTTTTCCACTGATTTAGATGGAACTCTATTCCGTGTGAATGCAGCTGTTTCAAGAGCATATCCTTAGAAGGACAATGGAAGATCACATTGGCTCATCATCGAACGTACCATGTCCAACAAGGTATGATTTCTCTATTCGGACACCCCATTCCGTTGAGGAGTTCTTGGAGGAGTGAACTATGAAATGATTCCACAATCTTTTAGATGATTACCAAATTCTTGGCTTTAAGTATTCGCCGCCATGATCTGATCGTAGAAACTTAATTCTTTTACCTAAATGATTTTGTACTTCATTTTGGAATTCTTTGAACTTTTCAAAGGACTCAAACTTATGCCTCATTAAGTAGATATAGCCATATCTCTAAAGTCGTCGGTAAAAGTAATGAAGTACTGAAACCCACCTCTGGTTGTTGAACTCATTGGTCCACATACATTAGTATGTACGAGTGCAAACAAGTCATTTGCCTTCTCACTTTGACCCGTGAAAGGTGCCCTTGTCATCTTGCCAAGTAAACGAGACTCGCATGTCTCAAATGATTCAAAATCAAATGAATGTAGAAGACCATCTTTATGGAGCTTCTCCATGCGCTTCCCATTTATATGGCCAAGGAAACAATGCCAAATAAATGTGGGGTTTAAATTATTTGGGTGTAGCCTCTTTGCATTAATGTTATAGATGGGAGACGCTTCAAGATCCAAAACGTATAATCCATTCACCAATGGAGCATGAAAATAGAACATATCTTTAAGATAAATTGAACAAACATTGTCCACAGATCTATAATCATATTCTTTCGCTAGCAAACATGAAGCAGAAATAATGTTTTGACATAGAGTTGGAACACAATAGCAATTATTTAATTCCAAAACTAATCCTGAAGGTAAATGAAGTGGCATAGTGTCAACGGTAACTGTAGCAACTCTTGCTCCATTGCCGATGCGAAGATCCACCTCACCCCTTTGCAAGCTTCTACTTCTTCTTAGACCCTGCAACGGTTTGCAGATATGAGCAACTGAACCGGTATCAAATACCCAACTATCAGTAGATGAAGTAGCAAGATTAATTTCTATAACATTAATACCTGAAGCAGAAGTCATACTTTGCTTCTTTTTGAGAACCTCCAAGTATTTCTTGTTGTTCCTCTTCTAATGACCTGTCTCCTTGCAGTAGAAGCAAACAACATCTGTAGGCACAGACCCCTTTATGCCCTTCTTTTCCTTGGAAGCACTTGCGATCTCATCATGAGTTAACTTCCTTTTGGTGCAAAGTTTCTTAACAGGAGGTCTGCGCTTAGCATTCTTCATCATCACCACATGATGGCTGTTTTTCTTGATGCTCTCCTCAGCACTCTTTAGCATCCCATGCAATTTAGCCAAGGTTTTGTCTATGTTGTTCATGTGATAATTTAATATGAATGGCTCAAAGCTCGAAGGGAGCGACTGAAGAATCACATCTGTAGCCAACTCTTGGCTAAGAGGAAAACCAAGCTTTCCAAACTCTCAATATAGCCAATCATCTTTATAACATGAGGGCTGACGGGATTCCCCTCTGCAAGCCTGCACGCAAACAAGGACTTGAAGTATTGAACCTCTCAGCCCTAGCTTGGTTCTCAAACATGCCACGCAGACCCTCAATAATACTATGAGCATCACTGCTCTCATATTGCTTCTGAAGTTCAGAGGACATTGTAGCAACATGAGACAGCTTACATCTAGGGAATCATTAGTATGCTTCTCATAAGCCCTCCGTGCAGCAGCATTAGCATTATCAAGCAAATCATCAGGATAAGGAATTTCAATAACGTACTCCTTTCGCTCTTGCTTGGGAACAATTCTCAAGTTTCGATACCAATCCATAAAATTTGTTCCATTCACTTTTTATTTCTCAAGAATAGATCACAAATTAAAAGAACTGGGTGCAGTGTTAGCTTCCATGATCTACAACAGAAAATATATGCAAAGTTTAGCACAATGCTTATGTTTTGTCTTTTATTAAACAATTTAACAAAAAGACTCCCACTACGTGTTTTAAACCTTCCCTCTAGGTCACTTAGTGAGTCAAGATCCACATGTTTACTAATTTCTAGTGAGCTTTGGCATCACTGCTAGAAAATTAGTGACATAGGTAAGCAACATCTTGCTAATCACATCCATATGTGACTCTTGTTCGTTGGGTGGCATCACTATGCCTCGGCCCCAACCTATGCTCCAAGGCCCAAAACTGTTCTGATAGCCTTATTAAGTAAACCAAATGCTCTTGCATGCATATGTCTGACATATACCCATCCAGTCATGATAGCTAATGGCACTCTGTTTTGGCAGACCCACCAATTGACGACCGCAACCATGACAGGTGCAACATTTGGAAGGGCATCATTACTACCTAATTTTTCTGAGGGATACTATACTATTGTGGGGGGTGTCACCCCGGGGTAGCACTTGGACCGGAGCTGAAGTCAAGCTGAAGTCTGAACTGCGAGTCCTTAGGACGTGGTCGGGAGCCTGACCTCCCCTTGGGGTCGGCCGTCCCGACCTCCCCCCGGGTCCGACCTTGGCACTCCTTTCTCGACCTTGACTCCTTGACCCGACTTTTGGCCTCCTCGGGTCAAGACTTGGTTTGCAAGGATAGCTGAAGGAGGCAAGGAGGGGGCAACCCAGCAAGAAATGACGTCACCCGACAACACAGTATAGGTGGTAGCTGCTGGGGAGGGATCCCAAGACAAGATAAGGCACAAGACACTCACGGCGTGCAAGATCCGAAGAGCATTCCATGTATCTTTTCAGATGTTGTTTGTACTTACCTTTTAGATCTTTAGTTTTAGCTTTCTTGGCCCCCAAGTCCCTTGTAACTGCCCCCCTTAGACTATAGAAGGGAGGGCAGGATGGGCTGAGAGGAAGGAGGGGGAGGAAGAACACAGACAGACATTGGTCAGTTCATAGCTTGTTCTTGGCCTGCTTGCTCTAAGCCCCCAAGAACTCACACTTGTAATTCCAGTTCATCATCCATCCCAACAAAGAACACTGGACGTCGGGAGGACTGAACTAGTATAAATCTCGTGTCTCTTATTTTCTTGGCTTGTCTTAGCGATTCGAGTCGACCATCAGATCCTGAGAGGAAGCATCTTCCCGACCACTTTCACTCACCTCCTTGGGCACCCTCCTTGGAGGGCTGCCGACCTACCCGTCGATAATTGGCGTGCAAGGTAGGGGAGCGCTTCTTCTTCGTTACTGGCGACCTGATGGCTGTCATCTTCTCCACCGACTTCACGGCTCCCACTGAGACGAAGTTCACCTTCGGGAATTTGGTCTTCCATGCCAACGACTTCAGCCGCCTCATCCTCTCCCAGGTGGCTTCGTGTGAGCTGGAGCGTGCGACCGCATGATAGCGTGAGGTGGGGAGGTTGAGGCACGCGACTTCGTGCCCGGCAGCCTCGGCCCCTGTGGATCGCTCGACTGTGCAGGCTTGGCGGCCCAAGCCCCTGACTGCCTGCCCGGTAGTCACGAGGTTGGACTCAACTTGGATCCGGGTCGAGCGCCCTGTAGGACGCCGCTCACCGCGTCTGGCTTCTTCGCCACGGGGGATCCTATCGCCCATTTCGTTCGTTGCCAAGCAGACTTCAACACTCCCCGGGGCCGGAGAGTATCCAGAAGATTGCCCACTGTGCTTCTCCTCTACGCTTGGCGCGGGCGAAATGGCTGTGCGGGCCAGTCTTCATCCTAGGCGTCCGCTGGCCGGCGAACTTCATCATGATGGCAGACACGGTTTCCAAGGATGAGGTCACGGGCTTCCAGGAGTCCTATGCCCATCGTAACGCCCGCCGTTACCGCAATACGGGACGGGTTGTGCGGCACGAGCATGCCCAACGCCCTCGTATCCAGCCCCGGAGCTTGGAGTCTAACTTCACCATGGAGTTCAAAGGCAACAGGTCTTCCGAACACCAGCGACCAACCTGGTGGCCATCGAGCGAGCGCTCAATGGCCTTCCCGACTCTTCGGAGGTGCAGAAGGCAAAGGCCATGACCCAGGCGGCCGCTGCTCCACTCAACGCCCCGGGCCTGTCCGAGCGCCCCATGGGGAGCGCGCGATGCTTGAGGTCTGGGCAGCAGCAGAATGCAGGCCACTCTGCCTTATCGTGCCCCTCCAAGGGCCAAGCCATAAGGGACGGGGCCGTCCCCAATGGTTCGGGCGACCGTCCTAGGAATGCCCATACGACAGAGCACCAGGACAGCTCTTACACTGGGGACATGCGTTTGATCATCAAGCAGAAGGCCGATGCCCGCAACACCATCGAGCGTTGCGTCGCAAACTAGAGGCGCCAGGAGATGCAGTGCCGGGACAATTATGACCGGGTGCACGGTCCTCCTGATGGTGCCACCGACACCGAGGCCGTACTGCAGCACAACGGCTTTTCGGCCTTCACCGCTAGCCTCCGGCAGGTGACGTGGCCCAAGGGGTTCCGCCCGACTGGGATTGATCCCTACGATGGCAAGAATGACCCCATCCTGTGGCTTCAGCTGTATTGCACGGCTGTCCGAGCGGCGAACGGTGATGCCCACGTGATGACGAACTACCTCCCGGTCATGTTGGCTCTGACGGCCATCAATTGGCTGGCAGGGCTACCTGAGGGCTCTATTGACTCTTGGGATGCGCTCTACGACACCTTTGTTGCCAACTACCAAGGCACTTGGCAATGCCCCGCCTCACGCTATGACCTCTGCCAAGTTCGGCACGGGGCAAGCGAGTCCATTCGGTACTACATCTGACGCTTCTCGGAGCATCGCAACACCATTACGAGCATCACCAACGAAGATGTCATGCGCATCTTCTCCGAGGGCCTTCGAAAGCCCTCAAAGTTGTTCTGGTTCATCATTAGGAATTGGCCGACCTCTCCGACAGATATGATCTCCATCGCTGAGCTTCACCGACATTGAATGGTAGGAAATGCTTGCCCTAGAGCCCTCGTTCCGAGGGAGTCTTGGGAAAGGAGCGGCCGAGCCTCGAGCAGTGGCGTTCACCAAGAACAACAGACCGCCGACCACCTCCATGGATCGGGGGGACGAGGTGAAGCGCAAGTCAACCCCGAGGTCGCGACCATTGAAAGGCCGAGCTCGAGGGAGACCTCGGTGAAAGTTCGGGAGGCACTGGACAAGTCATGCTTCCTGCACTCGGAAGGTAATCACACCATCCGTCAATGCTACGCCCTCCATGACCAGTTGGCCCAGGAGGCACACAATCCCTGACCCCCAAGGCCACGGCGGAGGAGGGACGGAGACGCGAAGCGCCACAAAGAGGATCATCGGAGGGATGATGGCTTCTTGGAGCTGACCCACACTGACAACATGATCCTCGATGGCGAAACAACGTCAGAGAGCTCACGCCAGCAGAAGCTTCTCTCTCGCCAGGTGAACACCATCTCCACCGAGCTGACCGAGCGCCTCCGGTGGTCGGAGGTCCCGATCTCCTTCTCTTGGGCTGACCAATGGGTCGAAGTTCCGAAGCCAGTCCGATATCTGCTGGTGGTGGACCCGGTGGTGCTCAAGGTGCGCCTCAAGCGCGTCCTCATTGATGGGGGGAGCGGCATCAACGTCCTCTTCTGAGGAACCCTACGTGAGCTTGGGATCTCCCTCTCCACTCTTGAGCCCACGGATTCACCATTCTATGGCATCGTCCCTGGCAAGGCGAGCTTGCCTCTTGGCATAATCTCACTCCCTGTGACGTTCGGGATGCGGGAGAACTGTTAGTGATATGCCCTAGAGGCAACATGGAGATGTTGGATATCATGGTCAATGTTTATGTATAAATGAATAAATTGTTATTCAGTTCCATGAAATAGACATCTTGTATTGATCAATAAGTACGTGACTTATTTATGAGACTTTATATGTATGAATCTATTTCTAAATGATCTCTGATCACATGTCATATTATTGGAACAAATATGACTCTAAGATCGGCATGTTTATTGATTGATGATCATGTCTCATAGATCATGGGTATGGAGATACCAAATCAATAAACATGGACACATGTGTTAGAGAACACATTGTTGGATAGACCCACCATGAGACACTACAGGATTTAATGTGCCATTAGTTGGTCTCAGGTAGTGTTGGTACAAAGTCCTTAGACGTGAGATCATCATGGATTTCAACATGTGTAGTAGCCTACTTTGGGACTACCAAACGCTATTCCATAACTGGGTAGTTATAAAAGAAGTTTTCAGGTTTGCTATGAAACATGGAGTGGGATGTGAGTGATCAAGATGAAATTTGCCGCTCCTTTGGAGAGATATCTCTGGGCCCCTCAAGGTAATGGATTATGGAAATGCATGGCCATGCTAAGTTGATTGAGGAGTCAATCAACAGACAGATAATCCAATACGGTTCGAGTGAATGGTTAAGCTATTGAAGGGATGGCACACATCTTACCTATAGCTTAATTGGTATCGTGAGGCAAAGGGATTTGTGTACACATTACAGGCTCAGAGCTGATATTATATTCTTGTATGCTATGGTGTCAATATGTGCTGCTAGGCGCCGCTGTTGACAGATTGGCTGAGTTGGACTCGAGCCGACGGTCGGCTGAGTAGGAATCTAGCCGAAACCGAGTATACCTGAACCTACAGGGTCGCACGCTTAAGGGGATAAGAAACGGCATTCGAGTTGGACTCGAATACGGCTCGATCAGATAGGGATCCGATCGGATAGAATCCTATGGGCTTACGACGTATGGGCGGCAAACTCTATGAGATTCGGATGGGATCTGATTCAAAATAGAGTCCTAATCGGCCACTAGTCCCAGTCGGCCAACTCTATATAAAGGGGCGAGGGGTGGAGAGCGACGAGACATCAATCGAATTGCATTACGCCGAGATCAATCTCCACGGAAACCCTCCCCACTTTCGAGCCAAACCCTAGCCTTGCATCGCGTGCTAGCACACGGGTGTTCGACGTTCTGTCCCCGGACATGTGGATACTGGTAGAGGCGCTGCTACGTTGCGGCGCTGTTGATCGGCTATGAATCGGCTGCAATCGGAGCGAGGCGACTGTGGCAGATCGGCGACGCAAGCGCGGCTAAGGTCGAGCGCATCGGAGCGAGGTGCGGAAACACGGTCCGACGACTCGGATCGGCTGCGGCATCAGCGAATAGGCTGATTGGTGAATCGGTTGTCCCCAGGAATCGGTTGTCATCGGCCAGCACTGTTCTAGATCGAATAGTCCTGATTGGCTATTTTCGCTGCATACTCCAATCGGTAACGAAATATCGACCATTACTTGCAAGTGTTCCTGGTTTGCGCAGTAGAAAAGTGTTATTTTTGGGCTAGCGTAGCCTCCGCGTAACACTTCAAGAACTACCGGACCGAGTTTTTCGGATTCTACGTGACGGACTTCGAGACCGCCTACCATGCGGTACTCGGCCACCCTGCTCTTGCCAAATTCATGGCGGTCCCACACTACACATAATTGGTCCTCAAGGTCCCGGGGCTGTAGGGGTGTTCTCCGTGCGAGGTGACATCGCCACCTCCTATGCCTGTGAAGCCGAGAGCCTCACCCTGGGTGAGGTTGCCGACCACTCAGCTCACATGGGGGGATTCACCCCTTTGTGTGCCAACTCCAAGGGGAAGGCACCGTTGGTCGAGGAAGCTCCGAGCTCGGCGCCACTTGCATCAAGACCCGCCACCGACCACGCTGAGTACAAGGTCGTCGCCCTCTCTGACACTGACCCATCCAAGACGACGCTGATAGGCACAGGCCTCGAGGAGAAAGAGGAAAGTACGCTCGTCAACTTTCTACGCGTGAACATTTACATGTTTGCTTGGAAACCGGAGGACATGCCATGAGTACCCAGGGTGTTGGTCGAGCATGAGCTCCATGTCCCCCCGACGCCAAGCCGGTTAGACAGAGACTGCGACGATTCGCCTAAGAGCACGGGATGAGATCCGGAAGGAGTTAACCAGGCTTCTAGATGCGGGTTTAATCAAAGAAGTGTATCATCCGGAATGGTTAGCCAACCCGGTTCTTGTAAAGAAGAAAAATGGGAAATGGGGAATGTGTGTTGATTATACCAATCTGAATAAACATTGTCCTAAGGACCCGTTTACTCTTCCTCACATCGACCAAGTCGTCGACTCCATCGCGGGTTCTTTCCTCCTGTGTTTTTTGGACTGCTACTCGAGCTATCACTAGATAGGCCTCAAAGCGTCCGACCAGGAGAAGACGTCTTTTATCACGCCGTTTGGGGCCTTATGTTACACTACGATGGCCTTTGGTCTAAAAAACGTTGGGTCAACTTACCAACAAGCCGTTCAACGTTGTCTAGCGAGCCAAATCGGTCATAACGTGGAAGCCTACGTAGATGACGTGGTGATAAAGACGTGAAACCCTGACGATCTCTTGGCTGACATAGCCGAGACCTTTGCGAATCTCCGCACATACTGATGGAAGTTTAATCCCAAGAAATGCATCTTTGGCATATCATCTAGGAAGCTCCTTGGCTTCGTCGTCTCTAGCTGAGGGATCGAGGCCAACCCCAAGAAGATCTCAGCGATCTTGAACATGGGCAGGCCATCCTGCGTCGGGGACGTGCATAAGCTCATGGGAAGCATGACATTGCTCAGGAGGATTATTTCCCGTCTCGGCGAGCACGGAGCACCATTCTTCAAGCTGGTCGGGAAAGACATGCTTCCAGTGGACGAACGATGCCGACAAGGCTTTTGCTAACCTCAAACGCCTCTTGACCATGCCACCAGTACTCACCGCACCAAACCTCAAGGAATAGTTGCTTCTGGTCCAAAGGCCAATCTACTACGTTCCAGAGGTCCTTGGACCGTCTAAGGTGCAGTATCCCCAGGTACAGAAGCTGTTGTACGCCGTCCTCGTCACCACCCGAAAACTAAGGCATTACTTCCAAGCTCACAAGGTGGTGGTGGTGACCGGGTTCCCCCTCAGGAATGTCATTCGGAACCACGAGGCCACTAGTCGGATAGTCAAGTGGGCCTTGGAGATGGGCGAGTTCTCCATTGACCACAAGCCACGCAACGCCATTAAGTCCCAAGTCCTTGCCAACTTCGTAGCCGAGTGGACAGAGATCTAGCTCCTGCCGACCTCCGAGATTCGGTCGATGTAGACTATGTATTTTGATGGCTCCCTAAGCATTGACGGTGCTAGAGCCGGCGTACTTTTGATCTCCCCAAAGGGCGAGCATATCAAGTACGGCCTCCAGTTGGTCTTTAAAGCATCAAATAACGCCACCGAATACGAGGCTGTGGAGTCTCTGAATCACCAAATCCATCGGCGTCGAGCGCCTCATAGTGTATGGTGATTCGCAGCTAGTGATTAGCCAGGTCAACAAGGACTGGGCATGTTCGACGAGAAGATGGACGCGTATTGTGCCGAGGTTCGGAAGCTCAAGGGAAAGTTTAGCGGCCTCGAGTTCCACCACGTCCTCCGTGGCGCCAATATGGCAGCCGACCTGCTAGCCAAGCTCGGGTCGTCTCGCGTGATTGTTCCGTAGAGGGTTTTCGTCCACAAGCTGCACAAGCCATCGATCAAGGAGTCGGAGTAGAATGAGCCGACCCCTCCTCCGTCGGCCGGCTCAGTGCTTGCCATCATCGGCACCACGGATGACTTGCGTCGAGAGCTCATTGATTACATCACCACCAAGGCGCTATCGCTCGACAAGGCCATGGCCGAGCACATCGACGGATGTAGTCAATAGTACATCATGATCAGCTCCGAGTTGTACAAACGCGCGGCCTCGACCCGAGTACTCTTGCTATGTGTCCTTTGGGACCATGGGGTCTAGATCCTTGATGAAATTCATTCAAGTATCTGTGGCAACCACGCGGGCGCTAGGACGCTGGTTGGCAAGGCTTTTCGCTCGGGTTTCTATTGGCCGACTGCCAATGAGGATGCCAAGGAGCTAGTGCGACACTGCCCGGGGTGCCAATTTCTTTGCCAAACAACATCATCTTCCATCTCAGGCTATCCAAATAATCCCGCCATCATGGCCATTTGCGTGCTGGGGGCTCGACATGGTCAGCCAGTTCCTGAAGGCACAGCAGGGCTTTGATCGTATCTTTGTTGCAATTGACAAGCTCACGAAATGGATGGAGGTAATGCCCTTGAAGACATGCACCGCAAAGAAGGCGGGTGAATTCGTTGAGGACATTACTTACCGTTTTGGCGTCCCGAGGGAGATTATTACCGACCTCGGCACGCAGTTTGCTAGGAACAACTTTTGGGAGTTCTGCGAGGATAGATGAATCAAGGTCAAGTATGCCTTGGTGACGCACCCCCGGGCGAACGGGCAATGCGAACGTGCCAACGGCATGATTCTACAGGGTCTAAAGGCTCAAATCTTTGACCCACTCCAGAAGTACGGGGGTCGCTGGTTGCATGAGCTCCTTGCTGTGCTCTGGGGGCTCCACAACCAGTTGAGCTGAGCCACGAGACGGACCCCGCTCTTCCTGGTTTATGGCTCGGAGGCAATCCTATCGGTCGACATGCTCCATGAGTCCCCGACGATTCACCTTTACAATGAAGGCATGGCCGAACAGACACGGGACGAGGACATTGACAGCCTTGAGGAAGCACGGATGGTTGCGGCAATCCAGATGGACCGATACTAGCAGGCCCTTCGCTTGTTGGCAGTCCTTAATGGCTAATATCCGATCGTCAATCCCTGCATAAATGGAACAAACTATGCACATCAACGTAGTGGTAGGGTTATTTAATAACTCTTTCCATGAGAATTTGTGATCTTTTTGTATGCAGGTGAATAATATATCGAAATGAAGCAAAAGTGTGCTTTCATGGCAACAAAACATAACTCCAATCAATCGACGATCGCCACGTCAGCTTCCCACAAATCGGAGGGCCCACAAGTCGGGTGAAACTGCCTTAAAGTGGAGCCAAACACCCAGGAATTGCCTTAGGGGCCAACAAGTCAGCACCAGGAGTAAGTCGGTGGGGATCGACGCTGACCAAGGTTCGGCCAAACCCATGGTTCGGTCGAACCAGGAAGGCGGTCGTTCCCCTCCTCCCTATCTTCCACGTGGCACCTCCACAATGCTTCTCAATGATGGTCAAAGGCTAATGGCGGTTACCAACCGACCTATAACTGCCTTGGAGGGCTATTTAAGGAGGGCTTCACTTCATTTCAAGACACATCCCTAGAAGAATAAAGCTTCACTCCAAAGGCTTAGTGCTAGGTCTTTAGTGCTTAGAAAAATAGGTTACAGAGTGAGGGGAAGCTCCGAAAGAAGTGCCCCAAATATCGGAGTTCTCTCCGAGGGGTAGTTTGGAGGAGTGCCAGGAGTCGAAGCACCAACCGCCGGCCTTGTACCTCAATGGATACTTTCTTCAATAAAGTAAGTGTTCGTGATTTACTATGGTTGTTATACTTTTAGTTTAAGTAATTTACTTTATTGCATTCACTTACGGGATCATCGTCAATTCGTGGATGCTCTAGTACTAAGACCCCTCATGAAGACGGGTGCTCTTGCACGATGCTAGAGTAGTATTCGATAACATAGACGTGGTGTCTAGGCTAGTGTTTACCTTTGTGTGCCGCGTACTCCATGGGATGAAGAGATAGGCGGCAGGTGGTGGCAGCCCTGTCCGTTCTTTGTAACCCTCCATGTTCGGGTATGTCGTAGAGCTGTAGGCCGAAGTCACTTGGCAGACCGAGTGTAAGCCGGCGACCGAAGTAAGTAAAGAAGGAAAAGTAACTTACCAGCTTCTTAGAGCCACAACCATAGAAATCCTCTCTATACCTTAACCTACATAATCTTGGTGTCCTTGGATGAACCTGACTCTTAGATATACCACATCTTTCCTTGGATTCGATACCCCTTGGAATACTCCTTGGGTGAAGTGCTACAACAGTATTCCGTGCGCTTGCGGATTTTATCTGTGGTCGTAAGAAATACCAACAAGCATTTCTGGTGCCTTTGCCAGGGAACGATTGCTATTTTATCCTAGAACCTAGGTCATCTTCGTATCTTTCTATTTTTATTTTTAGATTATGGAGCAATCTATCCAAAGCCTATCCTCTCCGAAGGGTGAGTTCTATGAGCCACCATCTTCTTCTGAGCGAATTCTTTCATCTGGTTTTGAACTCCGCCCTGGCTTTATAGCCATGGTTCGGGAGCCATCCTTCCCTGGGCGTGACCATAAAACCCATATCATCATCTGTGAGAGTTTGAACAATTGTGCTCATGCTTGATGATACCAAGCATGACACAAAGAATTTTGAAGTGAAAGTTGTTTCCTTTTTCGCTTACCGAAAGGGCGAAGCAATGGTACACTCTTACCATAGAGAATGCAAATGGTGAGTGGGAAGAACTCAGAGACAGATTCTGTCTTGCTTTCTTTCCGCTAACCCGTATCACATCTCTGCGAGTAGAAGTTCTTAGCTTTCGTCAGACTGAGAAGGAGACTATAGGTGCAGCCTCGACTAGGTTCTTAACTCTGATCCAATCTGGCCCTGACTTGTCTTTACCCCACCATGTGTTGTTGCAACACTTCTGGTCAGGTCTTAGCAAGGAGTCTGCCCTATACCTTGATGTCGCATCCGGCGGTTGTTCATTTTCACATAAGACTCCGATGGAAGGGAGGGAAATCCTAAGTCATATCTTAGAGAACACCTCCTTCGTCAAACACTATCATGAACCACCTCCGGAAGAAGTCAAGGCAAGCGATGAGGACCATTCATCAGCCGAATCCGATTCTTTGCCTTCCACATCTCAAGATCCGGTTGTAGAATCTTCACCCAAACCAGAAACACCGAGGAAGAAGAAATTTAACCTTTGGAGTTTCCCTTCATATTCGAGGACAATCTTTTCGAAGATTATGGAAACACCTCGAATTTGTTCGCAAAAGATACCACCAGTTCAATTTCTCCTCTATGCCTCTCGAGGATAAATTCCTTAGAGAAACCATGAAGGGTAACGTCCATTATGAGCCATGAATGGTTGAAAGAGTGTGAGCTATCGTCCAAATCAATTCGGATTAGTTCACCTTCGTCAACAATTCATTGCAACATAAAGGGAACTCTGGTTAAGGTCCTCTACAATCCCATCGTCGGGGCAAACATCATTTCTGATTCCTTAGCATTCGCACTTTTGGGTGACAAACCTTTGACCCCGACCCATAAAACTTTCAAAACTCCTCATGGAGAAATTCTAGAAAGTTATGGGATTTTGTAGAACGTGACCATGAGTCACAAAAATCTTGAGTCAATCCTAGACTTTCATGTGTTTGAAGTTTTAGACTTCGACATTAAGATCTGGCCTCCGTTTGAAAAGCTTTTCTTAGATGCACCAACACTAGGAGTCCTCAACATCAAACTCAGGAGGGATTCATTTTCCATTCCTATCTCTAGGGCTATGAACACCATCGCAGAATCCTCTCCCGAGTATGACCCTATTGAGGAAGTTTTGGAGGTTTCTCTTTTTGAATCCCCAGAGTCCGTCCTTGAGAAAGAAGCTCCCTTCTTTACTCAAGAAATGGATGACTTTGGAGAGAAAATCAAGCTTCCCACGACAGAACCACCACTACAACCTACGATAGAGCTCAAATCTCTACCTTCTGGCCTTCGATATGCTTTTCTACACGGAGATACGGAATCACCTATCATCATCAGTGACAAGCTTTTCGAGGATGAAACTTTCAAACTCATCTCCATCTTAAAAAAGCATTGATTTGTTCTAGGCTACTCACTCCAAGACCTCAAGGGAATCAGTCCCACCCTCTGTACCCATCGTATCCCTACTGATCCAAATCTTACACCTTCTAGGGAGCCTCAAAGGAGGATAAACAATGAGATGAGAAAGGTGGTGAAAAAAGAGGTCTTGAAACTTCGTCATGCCAGGATAATTTATCCCCTACGCTATAGTGACTGGGTTAGCCCAGTTCAGGTAGTGCCAAAGAAGGGAGGCATGACGGTCGTTACCAATTCTCAAAATGAATTAATTCCGCAATGTACTGTCACGAGATGAAGAATGTGCATAGACTACCGGAATCTCAACAAGGCAACTAAGAAAGATCACTTTCCGCTTCCATTCATCGATGAGATGTTAGAGCGGTTAGCCAATCATTCTTTCTTTTGTTTCCTTGATGGGTATTTCGGTTATCATCAAATTCCCATCCATCCCGATGACCAAAGTAAGACCACTTTCACATGCCCCTGTGGAACGTATGCCTATCGCAGGATGTCTTTCGGGTGTAATGCACCCGCATCGTTCCAAAGGTGTATGATGTCTATCTTTTCAGACATTATTGAGCAAATCATGGAAGTTTTCATGGACGATTTCTCCATCTATGAAAAACTTTTGATCATTATCTCGAAAATTAGACAAGGTCTTACAAAGGTGCAAGGAGAAGGACCTGGTACTTAATTGGGAGAAGTGCCACTTCATGGTCCATGAAGGAAGATGTCATCGAAAAGCTTCCACCTCCTATCAATGTCAAGGAAATTCGAAGCTTCCTAGGTCATGCAGGGTTCTACCAACGGTTCATTAAGGATTTCTCTCAAATCGCTAGGCCCCTCACAAACCTCTTAGCTAAATATGTTCCCTTTGACTTTGATGATGAGTGTCTGCGCTCCTTTAATATCATTAAAGAAGCACTCATCTCTGCTCCTATAATTCAATCTCCCGACTGGTCGTTGTCATTTGAAATAATGTGCGATGCTAGCAACTTTGCAGTAGGAACATGCCTTGGTCAAACCAAGGACAAGAAACATAGTGACATAGCCTATGCTAGAAAAACTTTAATAGGAGCTCAACTTAACTATGCTACCACTGAAAAGAGCTTCTTGCTGTTGTTTTTGCTATCGATAAGTTTAGATCTTACTTAGTAGGAGCCAACGTAATAATTTACACTAATCATGCTGCCTTAAAATACCTCCTCACTAAAAAAGATGCTAAACCTAGGCTAATAAGATAGATTCTCTTACTCCAAGAATTTGACATCGAAATCAAAGATAAAAAGGAAGTAGAGAATTCTGTAGCAGACCACGTGTCTCGTATGCATTATGTGCAAGACCTACCCATCAATGATTGCCTACAAGACGAGCATGAAAGTTTATTTCTTGAATTTAGGGAACCTTGCTCTCTGAAGGTATCTTTAGAGCCCTGCCATATTTTGTGCCACGAGCACATACAAACACCTTAAGGCCCTCACTAAAAAATATTTAGAAGGGTGGTTGTAGATGCATTTGTTTATCATAAACATTGCAAATTTCGTGGTTGCTCCTATGAAACTAACCTTTCAGCTATAACTTCAACGATAAATCAACAACTGGTGATGAAGTTGGGAACTACATCACCAATGGTGGCTGCAATGTTAAGATTAAAAATAACGATGGTCATGCGACGCCTGAGAACATGGAGCTACACCAACTTTTGCACCTTGGTGTTTCTGGTGATGCAACAAGTTAGGCTTGACATTACACACTTGATTTTTGGTGTCCCACAACACAAAATTCCAAGTGTGGGGGTGATAGGTACGTATCTCATAACAAATTCCATTCATGCAGAAATTCCACCTTGGTCTAGAGATGTGTTAGTTATTGTATCTTGCCTTGCAAAAGAATCAAAAAAAAGAAAGATTGAAATGTCCTGCTTTTGACATTAAACAAAGCCCTGCCGGGAGGTATTCAAAGTTTGCCATTCATATACTCATATTTATATTCACGTGAATATAACTTGATCATATGTTTCCTTTATCTAGTCTTGCATGCTTTGGTTTGAATTAATTTGTACAGTCCATTCGTAGGCTCTTTCAATTAAGCATGGTGCTTAGGTTAAAAAGTTTTCTTTAATCAAATTAGACATGGTGTCGAGTTTGCTCAATAAACCTTAGAGTTAATACTTGTTTAGATCTTGGTTGTATAAATATGGACTTTAAGTTGATTCAAACTAGAGATAACCCAAGGCATTGAATATATGACAAAGATACATAACATACAGAGGAAGCGCAAAACCCTCTATGTTTATGTTGAGTCAATTCTAATTTAGCCTTGTTTGAGTATAAGAAAGTTGGTGAAAATAAAATTTCAAATAATAATAATAATAATAATAATAATAATAAAATAAATAAAATAATAATAATAATTAAAAGGTAAAAACGGTAAGAAAGGTAAGGATCCCTTTTTCTTTTGTTATTTTTGTTTGTTTGGCCCATGAGTGATGTAGCCTTCACACACAAAATTCCCATGTGGATTTAAGATAATTTCATTTTAACTGAATAAAATAAAGTTCTCTGGTTAAATAACCACCGAAAGGATTATTTACTTGTCTCCACTGGTGTTGCGTTCAAATAAAGTCACAGGTACAAAATAAGTGTAGGGGTATCCGTCGTTTCGACATGCACAATCCCTCGGACCACCTCCACATTGTTGCATACTTTAGCATGGGATGACGCAAGAAAATGCAGCGAGACCTACTATGGTTCAAACCAAATTATGTCCCGCACATCATCATCCTCTCCTGTTGCGCAGGTTTGAACTTCTAATCTTTAGTACCCCGCATATTGTTTTTCTAACACTATGAGCATGAGCTTAAAAGACAATAATTTAGCCTTGGAAGCATGACACATTTTCGATGTCTCACATACACTTTATTCCCATTACATTCACTCATAGTTTGTGAAATCAACTATTTAGGGAAAGCATGTTATCCGAGTTATTGATTTATGAGATATACTCTGGTAATAAGAAACTTTGTTTCATGCTGCATAAAATGCTTGGGGAATTTTATTTTGAAAAAAATCAAAAACCATAACTTTGCAACTCCCCTATGATGTTTTATTCCCACCAAAGCCATATGTCGATATTCATGATTAAACGTTATACATATGCTACTTGCTATCATTTTGAGTTTGATCAAATAGTTAGACCCTCGGTAGAATCTTTTCATGTTTTTGTTGATCAAAGTCTTGTGCATATCCACCATATAAAATTTCCTCTCCCTCTACATTAGAGGTTTAACAAAAAAAAATATTCAATTCCCAACCATATGCCAATTTCTACTCCGAGAGTTAGCATCCACCTTTAGTCATCCACAAAATAAATACTCCAATCAATTATGATCCTCGATCCTCCTATCCATGCCAAATGAGACATGAGCTATAAGTATATATACAAAGTGATAGAAAAAAAAGAAGAGTTCATGATGCTCACTAAAAAGGTGAAACAAATCTTCTCGAGCAGAATGACAAAAAAAAGAAAAAAAGTAGTATGTATTCATAGCCATGTTCTCTAAAATAAAAAAGATAGAGAGGAGGATCATAAAAAAAGGGAGTCACCAACTTAATTATTTTTCTTTTTTCAATTTTCCACCCATATATTCCTATCCACATAAATATACACAAGCTTGATCATGATTACATGATTAATTTTCTTCCTAGATTTTTTATTTGACTTTACAAAATGTTTGATACAAGTATGCCGCATGATTTTTTCCTACCTTGAGCTGAACATAAGCTTTATTAGAAGTAGGAGAAAATTTGGGCGAGCATCGCTGTGGTGAGGAATCAAACACATTGAGCTCCATGAGAGATTCATCAGAGGAGTAAAGTTATGTGTTTATTTTTGAAAACCTCTCAAAAACCCCGAGTCATTTAAGCAGAAGAAAATAAAAATGACTTACACCTAGACTGTTCCATTTTTCCATAACTGAGGATATCATGGTAGACACATACAAATTCACAGTTCTGAGTAGGTCTAGAAATAACTTGTATGTTAGCACTATACCAAAAGTTATCATGATCCACCTTAGTGTCTCAACCTTTACTCAAGGACAAGCAAAGGGCTAAGTATGGGGGAGCTTGTTGATGGTCCTTAACGGCTAATATCCGATCGTCAATCCCTGCATAAATGGAACAAACTATGCACATCAACGTAGCGGTAGGGTTATTTACTAACTCTTTCCATGAGTGTTGGTGATCTTTTTTGTATGCAGGTGAATAATATATCGAAATGAAGCAAAAGTGTGCTTTTCGTGGCGACGAAACATAACTCCAATCAATCAGCGATCACCACGTCACCTTCCCATGGATCGGAGAGCCCACAAGTCGGGTGAAACCGCCTTAAAGTGGGGTCAAACATCCGAGAACTGCCTTAGGGTCCCACAAATCAGCACTAGGAGAAAGTCGGTGGGGATCGGCGCCGACAAGGGTTCGGCCGAACCCATGGTTCGACCAAACCAGGAAGGCGGCCGTTCCCCCCCCCCCACCCCCGCGTCTTCCACGTGGCACCTCCAAAATGCTTCCCAATGAAGGTTAGAGGTTAATGGTGGTTACCAATTGTCCTATAACAGCCATGGAGGGCTATTTAAGGAGGGCTTCACTTCATTTCAAGACATATCCCAAGAAGAATAAAGCGTCACTCCAAAGGCTTAGTGCTAGGTCTTTAGTGCTTAGAAAAATAGGTTAGAAAGTGAGGGGAAGCTCCGAAAGGAGTGCCCCAAATGTCAGAGTTCTCTCCGAGGGGTAGTTCGGAGGAGTGCCAGGAGTCCCGGCACCGACCCCCGGCCTTTTACCTCAACGGACACTTTCTTCAATAAAGTAAGTGTTCGTGATTTACTATGATTATTATACTTTTACTTTAAGTAATTTAATTTATTGCATTTACTTACGGGATCATCATCAATTCATGGATGCTATAGTACTAAGACCTCTGATGAAGACGGATGCTCTTGCACGACGCTAGAGTAGTATCCGATAACATAGACGTGGTGTCTAGGCTAGAGTTTACCTTTGTTTTCCGCGTACTCCATGGGATGAAGAGGTAGGTGGCAGGTGGTGACAGCCCTGTCCGTCCTTTGTAATTCTCCATGTCCGGGTACGTCGTAGAGGTGTAGGCTGGAGTCACTCGGCAGACCAAGTGTAAGCCGGCGCCCGAAGTAAGTAAAAAAGGTAAAGTAATTTACCAGCTTGTTAGAGCCGCAACCATAGAAATCCTCTCTATACCTTAGCCTACATAATCTTGGTGTCCTTGGATGAACCTGACTCTTAGATAAACCACATCGTTCCTTTGATTCGATACCCCTTAGAATACTCCCTTGGTGAAGTGTTACAACGGTATTCCATGCGCTTGCCAATTTATCTGTGGTCGTTAGAAATACCAAAACCTATCAATAGCTTAATTATTCACTCGATCTCGTATTAGATTATATATTTGTTGATTGACTCCTCAATCAACTCGACATGGCCATACACTTACATAATTCATTACATCGAGCAGCCTAGAGATATCTCTCCCATAAGAGGGAAAAATTTCATCTTGATCATTCACATCCCACTACATATTTCATAGCAAACCCTAAGACTACTTTTATAACTACCAAGTTATGGTGTAGCGTTTGGTAGTCCCTAAGTAAACCATTACACATGTTGGAATCCATGATGATCTTACGTCTAAGGACTTTGCACCAACACTACTTGAGACCAACTAATGGCACATTAAATCCTTGTAGTATCTCAAGGTGGGTCTATCCAACAACATGTTCTCTAACATGTGTTCACGTCCATTAAACATGATCATCAATCAATACATGTGCTGATCTTAGGATCATATTTGTTCCAAACATATGATATATGATCAGGGATCATTTAGAAATAGATTCATATAACATAAAGAGTCTCATAAATAAGTCACATATTTATTGATCAATACAAGTTTATTTTTATGGAATGGAATAATATTTTATTCATTAATACATAAACATTGACTGTGATATCCAATATATCCATGTTGCCTCTAGGGCATATCACTGACATCACCCCCAAGGGTGATGCTCGGGGCACACCCGACCTGGGCGCGGCCCTCTTGGGCTGTGCGCGGGGCGCTTCGCCTTCGAGCACGGCCCTTGTGGGTTATGCTCAGGTCATATCCGTCTCTAGATGCGGTCCCTCGTGGGTTGCGCTTGGGGCTTATTTGTCAGTTTTCTCTTGGGAGCGGCGTCCCGTGGGCTATGGTTGGGCCACATCCGCCTCGTGGCGTGGCCCCATGGGCTGTGCTCGAAGCACTATCGAGACCTATAAGATCTATATTTTCAAGGTGCTGAAGGAGGTGCATGCAATCACTGGCAACTCTTCCAAACAACACTCATCATGAACTACTTCATCGTTGGCATCTTCAAGAAGCTCGTGCAAACCAACAAGAAAACCTATGGTAAGCAATGATAGCAGTCACGGGTGCCCAGGTATGTTGGGTGCCTTGAGCATACGGTGTGCCCCGAGCTCTGCTCCCGTCCGGGAACAAGACACAGACATCTTGAGGCCCCAGGCTGAGGCCCAAACACGACCTTTGCCTCGTGCTCTTCTCGGAAAGCTCCGTCCAGTTTATCAGCATTGGTGGGTCCCAAGGATTGGCTTGACCTATACCATACACGAACCCTAAGACAGAGCAACTCGAAATACATCTCACTTGCATGCTAAGAAGACATGATGTTGTGTGAAGCTCTTTGCACGCCCATGTCAACCAAAGGAATAGAGGAGGCGACGCATGGCACGTCCACTCTGACACGTATGTACCGGCACCGTGGACTCCCCTTGATGTATAAAAAGAGGATCCATGCCGTCAAGGAAGAGGAGGATGAGCCACATACCATAGGAGTTTTGCGGGAAGGGGGAGATTCCGGCTAAGATAGCTACTCACCAGCTTATAGGAAAGAGTTCATCCTCTTCCACTTAGAATATTCTGAAAGAACTCACTGTAATTTCCACCATCATCATCCATCATCCATCAAAAACATAGAAGTAGGGTATTACGCCTTCGAGTGGCCCAAACATGTCTAAAAAGTTTGCCTCTCTCGTCTCTATGGCTCGGGTTCATCTCTCTTCGTCTCTATCGACTTGAATTGTTGGCTCGGTTCTGCGCAGGGCGTCCCTCGGCCGAATCTTTAATCAGGGTCCTCACTTTTCAGTTGTTGGGATCCTATCTTTGACAAACATATATAGATTTATTTTACAAAGTTATGTAATAAAAGTAAAATATATTAGTTTTATTATATATATTATAATAAAAAATATAAGTAAAGATATATTTTAGAAACCATGTCATTTTTCTAAAACATCCTCTCGTAGTAGATGAGAAAACATACCAAAGCGATGGGGTTTTGTGCTGAGGTCGATCGCTCGAGAGTTTTGATGGCCGCCTCTCTCGCATTTGGTCCGGGTTGACTCTAAGCCTGTAAGGAACGCTGATGGCAAAATTCTTCGGCACGTTAAATATGTGGTCGGTAGAACCGGGATGAAATGGTTGATTTAGTTACATGCACATAACCACACAATTAATTTATGAGCAAATCTGTAATGAGTGTATTTCAACTGGTTAATTAGAATCCTTTGAGAGAACTAACCCATTCGAATTTAAATTCTAAACTTGAAGCGGATGTTCATATTTATAGCTAATTATTTTTTGCTAATTATTTTTAGTGGTAGACAACATACTTGTTGACAGCGAGACACCCATGATGACTTCCTCAATTTCAAGATATGTTGGCATAGTCTTCTAAAGATGCTCATAAAGATAGATTTAGCTTGTATGTATGTGTTTATAATTAGAATGAATGTGCTCGTGTTATAAGTGTCTATGTTTAAAAATAATTTATGAGCAAGCCAATAACAAAGATAATCATTGTGCTTTCATAGCGGAAAGCGACTGTTATAAAACTACATAATGCCATAGCGACCATTACAAATATATAACGGACGAATACAATATCAAAAGAACTGAACAAAATCACTCCATTTATTCATAAATATTTAACATTTATGATAAACTTTAGAAATTTTGATCACCAATAACTTTTAATAAGTGTTTAGTTTAAAAGTAGGAGAAAATATATACATAGTTGAAGAAGTGTTATCGCAAAGAAAATCCAGTTTTGAAATGAAGGGGACAACATTTCATACCTTCGGTTACTATTCCTTTATGCCAGTCTTAATGGAGTTTTATAGGGTTTCATATATATTTAATAGGGTGTCACGTCCGCAGAGAAAGGAGGGGTACGACGACACCAGCCCTAAGGACTCCGTCCATTTCATGGCGCGAGCGAGAGGCGTCGCGGGAGGGAAGCAGGTCGGGCACACCAGCACCGTGGGGCTATGCTCCTCCACCGCCGCAGGCGCGGCTCCGCCAGGCGGGCGCCGCTGCTCCTCGACCGCCACGTGGCGCCAGCCGGGGCACGAGCGCGAGCGGGAGCGACGCCGTGGGCTTCGTCGACCGGGGCGCTGGGGCGAGCGGGAGCCTGCCGTAGTCTCCGCCAACTAGGGCGTGGGGGCGAGCGGGAGCCCGCCGCAGTCTCTGCCAGCCATGGCCGCAAGCGGGAGCTCCGCCGGGGCGTGGGCGGGCGCAGGCTGTTGCGGACGCGACGGCGTGGGCGGGCGCTAGAGGGGGCTTCGCAGGCGAGCACGGTCGGGCGCGGATGGCACGGGCAGGCGCGACGGCATGGACAGCACGGACGACGCTGATGGGCGTAGGCGAGCGCGAACAGTGAGGACGGCCTCGACGATGCGGGCGAGCGCAGGCAGCACGGGCGGCCGCGACGACGCGAGTGGCATGGACGGCGGGGCGGCCACGACGGGCGGTCGTGATGCCGGCCTGGGCACAGGCGCGAGCTGCCGCAACGCCGCTGAAATGGAAGAGAGAGGGAAAAAAGTTCGGTTGGACCATAAAATGATAAAATAATCTTATGAAACTGTGTAATAAAACTACACTAAGAAAGAGATATGTTTCATGTTGAGTGTTTCACATCCTTAAAATTAAAACTGGAAGATGAAATCTTGCTTACTGTCGTCTATAGTGTCACGCATGCGTGTTGGAGAGCTGCTCTGCTTTGCTTGGGGGTTGGCGCAGCAAGCCCATCTGATGGGAACGATGGACAGAAAGCCCAGGTGGCCAGGGAAGAGCAAGGAGGCTTCCTATCACGTACGGGAGGGATTGGGGGAGGAAGATACATGACTCGGATCGTATCAGGGATATTAAAAGTTGGGAGTCTTTGCTCGCACGAGAGCGCTCCGCCGGTTTTGGGGCTCGCGTGCTCGTTTCTGCCGCTGTCCATGTCGCCGGGTGCGCGTCTTGGCGGTGCTTCAGACAGCGCATGCGTTTGTTTGCCCTGTGGCTTGTCAAAAACGGCTGTTGTGCTGTGCTTTGGTGGTTGATGCTTCCGTCGCTCGGTCACACCGCTCTTGCTTCGGTTCTTGCTGCCGTGCGCTGTTGCTTCGGTTCTTTGCTCTGTGCGCTTGGTATTCGGTTCTAGCTGTCGTGCGCTGTTGCTTCGGTTCTTTCCTCTGTGCGCTTGGGCTATGGTGTCTACTTGTGTCGCTGTTGTGTGTGTGGGTGTGTGGTCTATGTGGACGGGTACTATCTGCGTGGGATTAGCAGCCGTGATGCGACCGATGGAGCAACGCCCTCGCCTGTGTTGCCGGTGGTGTGTGCCGTTTTTTACACCACGGTCGCTGCTCATAGAGTGCGTCCGGTGTTTGGAGGTGGGGACAGGTCCACGCGTCAACGGTGGATGGCCTACGAAAAACAGCTGTTGTGCTTTGCGCTGGTGCTTGCTGCTTCTCTTCGTTCGGTCGCAGCGGTGTTGCTACGGTGCTTGGGGTCGTGCGCTCTGTCTATATACTCCGTGCCTGTGCTGCTGATGCGTGGGTGGGTGTGTGGTCTATGTGGACGTGTACCATGTGCGTGGTCGAGCAGCGACCTCTACACGGCCTGTGTTGCCGGTGTTGTCTGCCGTTTTTTACACTGTGATCGCTGCCCACGGAGTGCGCCCGGCGTTCGGAGGTAGGGACAGGCCCACGCGTCAGCGGTGGATGGTGTTTGTTTTTGGTGAGGGCTGGCGATGTACGCTGGATGCAGGACGATCTTTGTGCATGGTGGGGGGTGGGGGGGGCTTTGGTGTTGCTTCTGATATGTGGCCTCGGACATCACTCTGGCCCCGCATGTCAGTCGCTGTGTGTACTGGGAGGCATGTGTGTTGCTGCTTCTCTCTTGGTGTTGTGTTAGTCGCCGTGCTTTGGTGGCGCGCTGGCCAGTCGGCAGTGTGTTGGAACTCGCGCCGTCATGTCCTGTCTGAAGTGATTCTTGCTCCTCCTTGCTCTTCGCTTCTTCTTCGTTGTTCCTTCTCTCTGCTCTGTGTTTGGCCTGCTCGCGCTCTTTGCTGTGGTGGACGTTGTCGGGGTTTTCTTCTTCCTCTTTTGCACGTCGCCCGCGCCTCCGCCATTGTGCAGAAGGTGCGTTCCCGCTGTTCTCTGCTGCCCATCTTCACGCTTTGCGCTGGTCCTCAGCCTTTTCTGCCTGTGCAGGAAGTGTGGGTGAGCTCGCTGGTGCCGTTCATTGTTGTTGCCTGCTCTTTCGGTGTTCGGGATTGCGTCCTTGCTTCGCTGTGTGCCGGATCGGAGTCTGCAAGGTAATGTTGACTTCCTCATGCTCCTTCTGTTGTGCTATGTTTGGGTTTGCAGTTTTCTGGCCCGTATTTAGTGCATTCGATGTCACTCGGAGTGTGTCGCCGATCCACTGTGAATGTTGAGTGTGTTATTGCTTTTGTTTTTCCTGCTTTACGTATGAGCTTCCTTAGATTGTTGTCGTCAACAGTGTCGGCCCATGCTGTTGAGGGCTGCTCATTATAGTGCTTCCCTTTTTAGTGGGTTCCCCTCGGCAGCGTTTGTTTTGGTTGGAGGGCTTTTATACGCTTGTGGTTCAGCATTTAACCGCAGCTGTCGTTTGCACGTGTGAGGCCATTCTGAATGTCGTGTTATGTGTTTCTGTTCCTTCCTTTGTATTGCCTTGCAAGAAACAGTTTTGTGCACGTATAGGTCGGGCCTTGTGGGCAGGGGTGTTGTTTTTTATGCTTGAACGATATGGGTGGTGTCGAATGGAGATGTGAACGGTGACGTTTGCTATTGGTTCAGCTACGATGCTTTTGAGGTTCTTAGCCCATGACGCTATATGCGATGCCCAGGCCAAATTTTTAGTGGGAACATCTTTTCCCTATCCCGTCTAAGGTGCTGCTGATGCATAATAGCGCCGGTGCGTTTGTCTCCTGTGAGGTAGGATCTCCAGGATGTTGATACGTTCTTTCAGCAGTATGTACATGTGTTATTATTGCTATATGAGCGGAGTCGGCCAAACGCAGTAGTGCATCTCCTTTGTGTTAGTTTTCTCTTCCTCATATATCTTTCTTATACATATCTTATCTGCTCTCGACCGAATTGTGCCCTGCCCGTTTTCCCCCTACTTTGGTATGTACCTAAAAACTCTCTCTGCGATTCGCAGTGCTGCGGGCGGCATGGCTACAGTTGCCGTTTCATACATTTCTTTGTTGAACGTTGTTGCTTGCCATTGCCAGCTACCTTTGGTGTCCTACCTTTGGGAGATCGATGGGGATGGAGCGCTGTTAGCAGGCATCGAGCTTTGTCTTCCTGATGAGCAGTTACCCTGTGGTGTGGTCAGTAAGTTCTTTTGGGTGGCTGCAGTGGACATCTCTGCCGTTCCACATGAAATGGTCGCAGAGCAGGCTGTTAGGTTCCTACAGGCCAAGTATGGTTTTGTTGTGCATGATTATAATTTTGAGATGCTTCTATCTTACAAAAAGGTCGCTGCATGTGTAGTAGACACGGCTATAACAGGAGCTGCCTACCTCATGAGGTTGCAGTCATGCTATGGTCCAAGAGATATCCACTGCGACAGTGTTTTGAGGCAATGAAGTTCTGTATGGTTCCGCTTTGTTAGGAAGGACCACTTTTTCTACAGCGCTCATAGACCATAGAGTTCTTTCCCTTTAGGCTCCTTTCATTCCTGCCGCCTACGTTCTGTGTTATCTTTGGCTATCTATGTAGCACCCGAGTCCGTCTTGTTCTTCCTGCTTCATGCTAATAATCATTCCTGCGTTTTCCCTACTTATTCTTTGCCTGCTATGTTATGTGCCTTTGGTGCATTGGATGCAGTGGATATATGGTTTTGATCTGTCTGTGATAGTGTTGTGTAGAGCGCCACCATCCGCGTGTTCCTTTTCCTGGGGAATGTTGCCTCGTCCTAGCTCACGGGTTCAGCGGGTGGGAGAAAGCCGTCTAAGGCGACATTATTTGGTACGGCAAGGCCTCTTGCACGGATCAGTGCATTCTGATGACCCGATCCCATTCGTCGGCCCGCCTAATGGGGATCTTAGCCGACTCGCTTTGTCAGGTGTTTCACAGCCACCGACATTTGCTTCTGCGGTTTGTTCTTCTTTGTGTTCCAATGCAGATGTGGCGTAGGCTGGCCCAGGTCATGCTCCTCTGGCCGATGTGGCATAGATGATGCCATCGTGCGCTTCACAGCAATGCAGTTTTTTTTCTGTCGGTGCTGCCATGCAGTTGTCAAAAGGAATTTGCTCAAACATTGAAAATGGGGTCCTCGATAGAAAGAGTAAGGTCGTTACTCATCCCCTTTATAGGCCGCATCCCCCCCTCCACCATACAGACAAACACACACACCCCTTCCCTTTTGAGAGGCCAGTGGTGGTTTTTATGTCATTCTATATGTGCGTTCGTTCATATAGGGAAGAGCACATTGCTAGATGTGCCACGAGATGTTGCTATTCATAGGCGCGCATGGCGTGTGAAACAATCTGGTGGCCAGTCGATAAATTCCCTCATTGATATTGTTAATGGTATGTTCTGGACCACACAGCTACGTAGGCAGGGCTTCCGCTTTTTCCTTCTTACAAATCTGCTTCTTTTTCCTTCGATAGGTTTTGTCCCTACTATTGAGTCCATCTTGTCGTTGCCTAAGGATTATGTTGCATCGTTGAAAGATCCGTTGGCTGGTGATTGTTTTGTACTTACCTCTCTAACTGCCATTCAAATCCTACCTTATGTTTGTGTTTGTTAGAGTCGTGCCCTGAACGATCGTACTATGGTGGGCCATCCCACCAATGCCCGTATTGTGGAGCTGTTTTTGGTTCCAAGAGAGGGTTAGGAAAGGCACTGTGCTGTCCCAGCGGAAGATCATTTGCAATCTGTGTTGTAGAGGTGATAAGATTAGCCTTCCTAAGCTCAAAAAACCTCCGCATTTTTATTCACCCTTTTAAAATTCGATGGCGATGCACGATCCAAACGATTTATGCGCCACATTCGATCATACAACTCTATGTTTGCTTTCATTTCGCTGGGAGCTAACATTGATAGGGCGATCAATAATGGGTCCATGCCTCCCGTGTTTAAAATCAATGGTGTTGTGCACCACCGGATTGGAAGCCTCCTACCTTAGCGGGTCTTTAGCCTAAATTTGCGCAGCTGTATATATACGACCCTGAAAACGAAACATCAAATAGAATCAATATATTTGAAAGGGAGGGTAGTGCTGCCGACGATCCAGACCCAGAAAATGTTGATGGCCCAACCTCTATGCTTGACAAGCATAATGCGCTGGTTAAAGCATTCCGCTTTGCTAGAGATCATTTGAGAGCCCATGGTGACCAGAGGATTTCGCTAAGATTAGTTGGCTGCGACGCGAGGAACGACATCTAGTACAACCTCCCAACAAGGGGTGAGATTGCAGCGATAGTTGTAGGTGACTACTCAAGTGGTGAGTATACGTACGATGTGATGGTTCAGTCTTCTGATGCTAGGTTGCGCCATGTTTCTGCTTTGCATCCATCGTACATGGCTCTTTAGTATCCTTTGCTCTTTCCGTATGGAGAGGCCAGATTCCATTTAGGAATAAAGTACACTGATTTTTCCTCCCTTTCTGGACGTTCGCGGCGGTATGTCACAATGCTCGAATACTACCGTTACCGACTGCATTATCGATTAGATCAGCCAAATCCGTACACTTGCTGTGGCCGCCTTAGCGACTCCATCTGTGTCGATCTCTACTCAATTGTAGAAGGGTCTAGATTGAAATATATAGCAAACAACCAGCCCGAACTACGGTCAGAATCCGTACAAGGGATATCTGATGCCATTGACCATGGCCTTTCGACTGGAGATTCTGTGGGTAAAAAATATGTCTTGCCTTCCAGTTTTACTGGTGGCAGACGTTACATGGTGCAGAATTACCAAGATGCAATGGCGATATGTCGAGTCTTTGGAGCGCCTGACCTATTTGTGACCTTTACTTGCAATTCTAAGTGGCCAGAGATATCCGATGCGTTTGTATTTGAACCAGGTCAGGTCCCAAGTGATCGGTGCGATATTATTGTCAGGGTTTTTAGCATGAAAGTAGCTGAGTTTATCTCTGACATTAAGGAGGGTAGGACATTTGAGCCCATCCTTAGCGATGTGATGTTCTCCCCCTCTATTTCCTTTCCTCTCCATCTATTTCATACCATCTTATGTTTCCTTCTTGTGCTATAGTCCTCTACACGGTGGAGTTCCAGAAGCGTGGCCTCCCCCACATATATTGCCTCACTTGGTTCGTTTCATCCTTCTCTGATTTCACCGCTGCTGTTATTGATGAATTCATTTGCACTGAAATTCCTGATGTTCTCACTGGTCCACTGGGCTATGCTTTGGTGGATGAGTTTATGATCCATGGCCCTTGTGGAGACCTAAACTGATCATCGCCCTGTATGAAGAAAGGGAAGTGCTTTCCCTAAGTCTTTTCAGGATGAGACAACACTGGATGAGTTTGGGTTTACTATCTATAAGCGTAGAGACAATGGCCGATACGTTGTAAAAAACAGAGTCAAGCTTGATAATCGATGGGTTGTGCCTTACAATATGAAACTGCTTAAAAAGTACCAGGCTCGCATAAACGTTGAATCGTGCAATAAATCTAACATGATCAAGTACCTCTTCAAGTATGTGATCAAAGGAGCTGATAGATCTAGAGGACACTTCAAGATGAATAGGAATGCGCAGGGCGATGTACCTAATATTGGTGGTGCTGCCAGAGTACAAAGCGACATTTCAACCAACACCGTGAACAACATGTGACCGAACAGAACGAAAAACAAGAGTACATTAATGCACGTTTCCTATCAACCTATGAGTCTCTTTGGCGTGCTCTTGAATTCGATATTCACTACAGGGTGCCTGCGGTGGAACACGTTGCTGTCCACCTTCCAAACCAAAACTTTGTTCGATATAAAAAGGGTGTTGACCTAAACTCACTGCTAACAAGCCCTGAAGCCCAGAGAACAATGCTCACTGAGTGGTTCAAGGCCAATAAAAAACATTCAAGCGCAGGTCTCTCACATATTGTGATTTCCCCAGGGAATGGACATGGGATAATAGTGCATGTACATGGCGCTACAGAACATAGTGCGAAAAGATAGGCAGGATATATTATGTGAACCCATTGAGTGGTGAGCTATACTACCTACATATGTTTTTGATGGTTGTAAAGGGTGCGATGTCATACGCTGATGTTAGAACACATCAGGGCACTGTTTACCCCATGTTTAGAGATGCGTGCAAAGCAAGAGGGTTGCTTGATAGTGACAATGAGTGGTCATTGTTGTTTGATGAGACTATACTAAGTGCGTCGTCTTCCCAACTCAGGCAACTATTTGTAACTGTTATCATGTTCTGCTCTGTTGCGAATGTTAGAGTACTCTTTGATAAATATTGGCTTTACTTCACTAATGACATCCAGCGGTGCCTTAGAGCAACTCCAGCAGCTCGGCTAAATTGGATAGCCAAATTCTATTGTTTAGTCATTCTATAAAATAGAGAACTTTTAAAAAAAGAGGTCCACAACAGCCTTGCTATTTTACAAAGTCAGGTATAAAGTTCCCATGGTTGGCTTTAAATAGCCAACGAAAGCCAAGGGATAGCCAACTTGTTAATTTACAAAATCAGATAGCCAAGCTGCTGGAGATTACTTTTTTGCTATACAAGTTCTAAAATGGCCTCCACAACAAGAATAACCAAGATGTTGGAGTTGCTCTTAGAACAGCTTTATCAAACCCTTCTTATGTGATCCCTCATGACTGCTTGCTTTCTCTTTTGATGAAAGAAATCCAACTATTGTTTTCAAACAACGGTGGGACTATAGATGACTACGATTTGCAGCGTGTGCCGATATATTCGGATGAGATACTAGGCAATAGAATGGTCGACGAAGAGCTAGCTACTAACAGTGCATCGGAAGCCGCCATAGCTGACTCAATAATTCCACGACTAAATGTTGACCAAAAAAATATTTTTGACACAATTATCATGCATGTTAACCACTCAAAGCCAGGATTTTTCTTTGTCTATGGCCATGGTGGCACAGGCAAAACATTTCTGTAGACCGCACTGATTACAAAAATATGATCCGAGAAGAAGATTGTCCTTGTTGTTGCTTCGTCAGGGGCCGCTTCCCTCCTTCCTCGAGGACGCACTGATCATTCGAGGTTTAAAATTCCCATCGAGATTGACGAGAATAGTATATGCAGTATTAAAAGAGGCACCATGCTTGCTGAGCTAATCCAAAAAACATCGGTCATTATATGGGATGAAGCTACAATGACTCATAGGAAATGTTTTGAGGCCTTGGACCGAACTTTATGTGATTTATTATCGGAGCATACCCTTCTAATGGCAGCCTACTGTTTGGTGGCAAGGTGGTTGTGCTTGGGGGAGGTTTCCGCCAAATACTCCCAGTCATAAAAAAAAGGCTCACGTGCTTCCATCGTTGATGCATCCATAACAAACTCGTCGCTATGACACCATGTGACTCTTATAAGACTTAGGATTAATATGATACTTCTCCAAAGTGACCTTGACGAACGCTGTCGGTGAAACCTTCAGCAATTTGCTACATGGATCCTAGATCTCGGTGATGGAAGGTTACCTACGACAGCAAAAAATTTCCTAATGATTTGCTGATAAAGACCACTGGCGACCCAATAAACAAAATAATAGACTAGGTCTTCCCTGATTTGCTAGCGAACTACACGGATCGCTGCTACCTAGCATCCTGAGCTATTATCTGTCCTAATAATTCAACCGTTAATGAAATAAACGACCGTATTGTGAGTATGCTACCTACTGAGGCACGAGAATATCTTAGTTGTGATATGATTTCAAAATCCTGTGACCATATGCCAGACTTTGACAGCCTCTACCCAACTGAGTTCTTGAATTCTATTAATATGAACAATTTCCCTCCGCATAGACTTATTCTTAAAAAAGGTGCCATAGTTATGCTACTTTGAAATCTTAATCAGTCTATGGGCTTTTGCAATGGCACAAGGCTCTTAACTCTTTCTCTAGGGCACTGACTTTTAGAATGTGTAATCCTAATTGGATCAAATATTGGTGACAAAGCTTTCATACCTCGAATTGCGCTCACAATTACAAGCCCTAAATGGCCTTTTATCCTTCAAAGGAGGCAATTCCCTGTGTGTGTATCCTATGCAATGACAATTAATAAGAGCCAGGGACAAACTCTTTCGCGAGTTGGCCTTTACCTGAAGAAGCCTATATTTATGCATGGCCAGCTGTATGTTGCTGCTTCTAGATCAATGTCAAGAGCAGGCCTCAAATTCCTAATAAATGACGATCATGGCTCTTATGCCAAAACAAAGAACGTCGTTTACCGGGAAGTATTCGGCGTTGTGGCATCAATGGTATCTTCTGCCTAATTGGGTTGTATAGGCATCATTACACAAACAGCGCTGCACATGAAGCCACTTTAACATGTTATTCTTTTTAACCTGCAGGACGTTGACAGCTAGACAGCAAATTGTTTCCCCCCCTACCCCCTACCCCACCTCGGGCCATAGATAGATGCCCTTTCCCTCTTTACCCCTAACGTGCTCTTTTGTCTGTGTAATGTTGCTTCTGTTCACCCCACTTTTATGTGTAGTTTTTTAGCTTTACCTCTTCATTTGTGCTAGAAACCCACGACATGTACTGAATGTTCCTATTTGCCTCAACAGATGGACACAACTCTGATCAGCAAGCTCGAGCCTGACATTGGGAACCCAACAATCTGTGTCCGTTTGTCAAGGATGTGGCCGTTCTGTGACCAAAATGATGACACCGTTGTGTACCACCTCGGACTGGTTCTGGTTGATAGAATGGTTCGTTGTCCCCAATATTTTACTGGAGTTTATTATTGTGCGTTGCTTTTCTTACTTTGTGCTATTTGAATAGGGAGACAGTATCGCAGCTCAGATTTTCCCGCCTTTACACGACATGTTTATCCCTGCCATCATTGAAGGGAAGGTCTACAACCTCTCATTCTACCGTGTCAGACAGAGTCCATCCCAGTACAGACCAATCAGCAATATGCTCTCCATTTCTTTCACAAAGTGGTCTACATTGGAAGAATGTACTGATGTGCTGGATAACTTCCCTACCTATGTTTACTCTTTAACGCCATATGATCAGTTGAAGGCGCATGTGAATAGGAAGGACTCTTTCACAGGTATTATACCCGCGCTTAATTTGTTATACACTATGCCTCTTTTCATCTCATTAATAGTACATGATCTATTGTTATTGTGCCCTAAACAGATGTCATCGGAATCATTACTGAGGTAACTTCGGTGAGTGCTATCTAAACACATATCAGGGACGGTGAAAGTCTCAAGAGGAACATCTACATCCGCGATAGCAAGTCAGTTCTTCTCCTCGCTCTTAAGTACTTTAACAAATCTATTTACCTTTGCTCTATAAAAATGTGGCTCACGCTGTACTAGCAGCACACGCTAACAAATGATGCATGCTCGCCTTCCTTTCAATATGAATTTCTTCTGGTTTCTTTTGTTTCCCTAGCATTATCCACCAAACGCTTACGATCCATGCCCTTCCCTACCATCATACTATATATTATACATAGTAATGTTACAATAAATGTTGCGTTGTGGGGAAAACGAACTACCAGCTTTCCTGCCGATGAAGTGGTTGAGGCTGGTCAAACTGAACCTCAAATATCCATCTTCATTGGTACGCTTGTCAGAGACTACGGCTGTGAGCTCACTACACTTCTTGCTTTTGTTTTCTGTTACCTTCAGTTCACTGTCTAACTTGGTGAAAGTATGTTTGTAGAAAACGTGTCTTTATCCGGAAATGTTGTATGCAAATGGTACATAAACCTTGACAACCCAGATGTTGTTGCGTTAAAAAGTAGGTCTATTGTTCATCCTTGCTTACCTTTTCATAGCTTCTTCAGTTTGATATATCCAACAAGTTAAAAAAGGCACCTTCCATTTGTATGCAGCATCAAAGGAGACCATGAACCAATAAAATATGTTTGCTTCGTAGACCGCAGAACAAAAAACAGTGATCGAAATCAGAGACCTACACCCTTTTAAGTTCAAGGTAATTGCTCCCTCCTTCATATGTTTATCTGTCCTCTGGATGCTATGCACGAAGATGCGGTAATTTTGTTGTGATGCTGTTATCAACAGAAACATCAGTTCTTGGTAACTGTCGTCATTAAAAAATCAATATGGATAGCTCCTAGTGGTATGTTGCCTGTGACACATGCAGCAGAACAGCCAAACGGTTTGGATCTAGATACAAATGCGGAGATCCGACATGCCCCCCAGTTGTCTCAGCCTCACCTCGGTGAGTTAATGTAGACCCCACCATGTAGCCTATCAGATATATCAAACTCTCCTAATTCTGCCACCACTCTCTTTTTCCCCAGGTACAAGCTAAGTGTTATAGTAGGTGACGCCACAGCTAACACCTCCTTCATTATATTTGCCCGCTTGGCGCAGCGGCTCATCGGCTGTTCGGTTGAGACGCTTTTACAGCAGGATCCACCCACACCTGATTAAATGCCTAGGGAAATCACTGATCTCCTTGAGTAAGAGTTCTCATGGAATGTCAGCATCATAGAGAACATTGTCTCCACTGGCACTGTCACGTTCCAGGTCAATAGGATCCTTCCAAGTGCCCCTGCGCATGCGCTTCCCTTGCTACACTCTCCATCCACATCCCAGGCATCTTCGCTCCCACCTTCCATCGCTCTATCACCACCTCCATCCATTGACCTTAGTGATGCCCAAACCACTCCAGTTAGCTCCTCAGCTGTTATATCAAAAAACAAGGAATAGGAAGGAGAATACGCCTCAAAGACCCCTACATATGTTTGCAATGACGATAGCATATAGGATGAGACAAGCACACTGTGGATTCCTTCACTCATTACACATCTTTGAGATTAACACTGACACCCCTCTTTTCTTGTGCACTAGGGTGATGAGCGTATCGTCCTACGGACGAAATCTCCTCCATCAGGCAGTAAGCAAAGTGCTTCTATGAGCCACCAAAAGTGGTACATCCTAACATTTTCCTTTCACCGTTCCATCGGTACGCAGTTCTGCATGAGGCTGATCATAGACCTAGGGTAAAAGGGCTAGGCCATCTCCTCCCACAGGCGCTTCTAGGAAGCTATTTAAAGATGGCGATGACGACGCTGCTGGAGGCAGGTAAACCGCCTTCGTCCCTTTGCCTCCTATCATTATGTCCTTACTTCAGTTCACGCCTTGTATCACTACTGTGGTTTTCATATGTGTTCGTCTCATTCTTGCAGTGCCAGGGCCCAGCGTTGATATGTTCATACTTTTGCGTTCGAAAGTTGCTGCCGGACTCAACTATCCTCGATCAAAGTGGAGCGCTATGTGTCGTTGTCTCATATTTAGCACAACCATGCTGCCATTAACTTACTCGCCTTTCTATGATGGTCTTCCTTTTGGTAACAAACTATGCATGAAATACTTTAAATTTATATAACTATGAACCTATATTACCATAGCTCCCGTTCTTATCATGTTGTATGATGATGCTTTCTCCGCTCTGCTTGAGCTAACTAAAGATTGCCAATCCTCCAATACTACACGGCTCACAAAAACACCTGCTAACCTACCTTGGTTACATGCTATACATTTTTCTTGTCGCCCATTATGGTTTCGTTCAATTTGTTTCTGTTTACCTTGCAATATATGTATACTGGAAATAACAGGCCCTGTAAGCTTTATCTTCCTGTACTGCAATCGCCGGCACAGTGGAAAAAAATTACTCGACAAGCTACTAGTCTTCATGGCTACAGACTCAACTTTACACACTGTCGCTACATTCACGTCTATAAGTTCCCTTTTGAAGGTACCTTCCCTACTATTCTTATCTGATTAAGTGTTTTGTCCGATAAACAGGCAGTCATTACTCAACTCAAGCAATGCCTATCAGCTCTTCTCCTCATATTTGGTTCTGCTATTGTGTTCGATCAAAGCGCGTTATTACATTGAGCTCAGGTGAGTTACATAGCACTTATTACCTATGAGTAATTCATCACGTCTATCATGCTTCATTCATCAACAAATTGAGGATGTTTAAACATTTCAGATTTACGTGGTATGGTTTGAGACACCCTTATCGACATACTTGAACTGATGGACGAAAGATACATCTTTCCTTGGTTTCCTGGAGAACTCCATCAAATAGCTCTGCTTCTTCTTCCATCCTTCCTCCTTCCAAAAAAAGGGAACAAGAGAAAAGGAGAGAGAGAGAAAAAGGAAAGAAAAGAAAGAAAAGAAAAAAGCAGCTCAGGCTAAAACATTGTGAAAGCTTTTGGTCCAATGTACACAAACTCGCATCATAAACAATAAAAACCTGAGATCTCTTTGCTAAACGTGTTTTCGTATTTGCCGAGGCTATCTTTCACTAAATAGCCTATTACAAATAATATAACACACATATCTTTTGCCTTTCTAGAAATACCTTCGCTCAGACATCTTTTAAGATCATTTTGACAAAAACCTCTTTTAGTACTGAAAAACAGCTGTAGAACTGTTTTCAGGGAATATCAGCTGCGCCAGAATCTAACACAGGCCATAAGTTGTCGCAGTACACACACATACATACTAAAGTTTCTCAAACAACACGTTATATTGCCCGGTGCATCAGCTCCAATCCAACATAATAACCTACCTAGAGAACTGTTGCAGCAAAATAGGATATACACAGCCTACATTACAACAAATATTCACCGATCTACCTGTTTTGCGCTACAATAGCACCATACACACAGCTTCACCTATCTATGTCAGCCGTCCTACTCCTGCAACCCTCTTTTAAATAGACAAGACAGCTTCAAAGAAAGATCCCTCCCTCCTCTACCACAGTCATTTTGTCTTGCTCATCATTATTTCCAACTCCTCACCGCTTTCTTTCTTCCTTGCCCTCGCAGCAAGCACCTCTTCTTCCTCATTTTCTTCTCCCTCCCATCCCTATCTTCTTCTTCTTCCTACATTCACCTAGAAGATGTCTTGCAACCCGTTTGTGGTTCTTCTTCAGGTAACAACTCGGCCTTCTTCTATCCACCGTTTTCAGTTCCTCTGTTGACCACATTGTGCCCCTACATATAAGTAGTTTGCTCCAACAAGTTAGTGGCAGAATGAATTATACACTCATTACATCAAACAACTATTCTACTCTTCTCTTTCAATGATAGACATAAACCAACATGCATATTTCCTATCTGTTTCGTAGCTATCATATGGAGAGTTACTCATAGAAGCGCCCTACCCAAAAGCAGTCATCACCGTCACCCTACGGAACCAACCGTCCACTGCTAGCAACAAAGTTTTCAAGCTGAGGGGAAATATCCCAGCTCCTAGCTGATTCCATTTACCATGATGTTGTCATTGTGAAGGTTCTAGGAGCCGGCAATCCAAACACAACAAAAGTTTCCGCTATGATAGGCTTCGTCTGTGACTGCCAAGTCGATGATTTTGCTTTGCTGCCATTTGGACACAAAATGTACATTCTCATATTTATGGACTCAGATATGCAATATGAAAGATCTCAAAGAGCATTTGCACTAAAAAGCTTCACATTCCAAACAGTTCAACTACAATTTGGACCTTTCAAAATGAATTTCGACAGTATTCCGAATCCATTGCGCCAAAGAGTAATACTTGCACTCGAAGGACTGCCGCCAGAGTCATGGAATAAGGAGGCGATAAAAAACCTGCTAGATGGCAGTTGTATTGTTGAAGAGCTATATGAAGAGCACTATATACAAAACCTATTAGTTTTCATATTGGCGGCATGGACAACCAACTCCAATCTTATTCCCAAGGTGATAGAATGGAATATTGAAGCGGCTCAAGAAGACAAAGAATCATCTCAACAAGGCTGGAAACACAATGCCAATCTATCGACTATACTGGTTCACATTGAGAAGCTTTTTGACTATACTGATCAAGGCAGTGAAGATCAAGCTAACAAGGACATTTTAAGGCGGGATAGCAAAGACAAGCCCAGATTGCCAATCATAAAGACCTTCCAATGGATCCCTAGGAAAATAGACACGTATAACGGCCCTCTTGAAGACAGACCCCTAGCAGTCGTGGCACGACGTCAACAAACTTGAACTGTCACCATACTAGAGTACTTTCCCCCTATATATGTGATGTAATGAACTACATGGATAGCTTCTTATGTCATGCAGCTCCTATGACGCTGCTAACTGTACATTCTTTCCAATGTACCTCTAGCCAAATATACACATATAATGGTTGTGTTCAAAAGATATCACGCACAATGCCGGTGTGCCATCTTCCTATCGAATTTTATAACCACCGCAAGCCTACATTTACTTAGTCAGCTATCTAACCCACAAAACATAACCAAATCAGAAGGACTAGGAATTTTCACCTTCCCTTCAATAAGAGACCAAAAAACCTACGTTGAATGCCTCCTCTTCTTCCTCATCCTCTTCTTTCTTCTCCTCCTTCTTTGCCCTTTTTCCTTTCCGCTATGCCTTCTTTACTTTCACCGCAACAGCAGCAACAACCATAGGAGACAAAAAGCAGCAGCACAGACACAACAAGGAAAATAGAATGCGCTTAGCAGAGAAGGACGATCTGCACGGCTGGAAAAAAGGTAAGTCTAGCTTCCCTTCACAACTGTAATTTTGTACACACACATACAACGATACACAATCCTCACATTCCCACTCCAGCAGTACTTAACACAATCAGCACACTGATTGTTGAAACACATTCATGTCGACAAACTCTACACAACAACGGTCTGTCATCGTCCATCCAACCAATGACTTTAAAAACTATGTTTTACCTCTCACAACAATAATTACTTAATTCTCTCTTTTTTGTCCAGTTATTATGGATTACCGGTACTGTATTCTAACCCTCTCTTAAAACAATTCATACACCGAATTCATACACTCCAAATATTAGACAGCAACGCAGGTGTTCATTCAGCCACAATTCTTACAACATACCAAAACTAAGGAAAAAATTTGATGCCTCAAAAAAACTTAAACCTTCTAACATAGAATACATACCACTAAGGATATATTAATCATTAGAAAAACATAGCCTAAAGCGCTATACTAATAACCTATTACTCAATGTTGCAATTGTACGAACTTGAACTCTTTCTAACAGATCACCAACATTAAAATACAAAAAACATACCATCAAGGGTTGGGCTCAGCTTTTTTCCGCCAGAAAACCACAAAAAATTCCTATCGATGCTTACACACTCATTATAGAAATCCATCAGCTTCAATGTATTCAAACTACAATAGCAAGTCAGGATCCTCCATAGTTCAGCGCTCCAACATAAAACACAAAAGACCACGGAAACCTTTTCTATCACCCTCAACCTCCCCAAAAAAACTAAGCAACATTACAACCCAAAGCAAAAAAACAGCCACACCATAGGTTCTATATTTGTCTTAGAGAAAAAGGATTCCCATTTACACAAATATAGCTCTTTTTACACAAGGAAATATTGAAGACAGCAATAGGACACCTATAATGGTCTTAGCATAGTGCAGACAATTGTTTAGAACTCAGTCTTAGCACCATATTGAAAATTCCACCGTTACTAATGATCCACGGTTTGGGAAAAAAAGAAGGGAAATAAATAGCGATCCCATCCTAAACAGAAGCAGTAAAAAAGAGTACATCCCTTAACCACAAGTTATGAAATTTATCACTAATGCCTCCAAATCTCCTAAAGATCAACAGCCCACGGCTATTGCTACTAAAATCTACTAACATAATGTAAACCAACATTTGTCAAACTGACGATTTAAAAGCTCTGCAAACACATTTCATAGAGACTGCAATAAACATTCGTGTTTCATAGCCCATTAACATCATCCATCTTTGCCATAAAAAGGTTTGTAGATACCAAAAGATCCATACCACTTATAGTTCACCTACCACATACATCACCAAAATATCCATGACATAAATATAAAATCTTGCTAACATCATAAAGGCAAGATATATAGTATATGCCTATTCCTGTTCTAACCATCAGCATGAGAGGTAGAAAACCATACAGTTTCTATCCTTGTAGTTATCTGTCGTTAGCACCATAGAACCCCTGCCAAAAAACAAATGAAAAAATTTAGGGGGAAAAACGCAGTTACTGTTTCTCTTTCCCAAAAAAAGTTTGAAAAACCCTAAAACATGTATCCTTATGTAAAGCTAAAAACAAAGTTTACAAAAACTAGACCTAAAAACACAATGTAGGATACTAGCCTTTAGTGCTTCGGTTTAGGAGGAAATCCAGGCGGAACAACTTCCAGTACGGGTAGCGGAACACACCAGCATCACACGAAACATACAGCACCCGATACGGTGACAGAGACATCGCACCACCGCCCGCCGCGCTCAAACCAGGTGCCGCTGCAGATGGTGGTGAAGAAACCGTCCCATCCGCATCACCATCTGTCTCCACCTTCGGCTCCACCAGTATTTCGACCGACGGCTCCGAGCATTGCACCTCTTCACCACCAGTCGCAAGCTTTTGCTTCGCTTTCGCTCGGCGGGACACAGTTGCCCACGACCATGGACTACGGGGAGGGTACTCGAACCCACCGGCAATTTCATGGTTTCCTCTGTTGCAAAGAAAAAGTAGAAGAAGAAGACACTAAAAGAAGAAGAGGCCTTACTGCGACAGTAAATTCCACAGACTGTAGAAAAGACGATTATAGGTATATGGTCGCCGGAATACGAAGAGGTATGATGGGGTAAGTCAGTGATTTCGCATCGGTAAAAACACCAACCATCAGCGCAGACTATGGGTCGTTTCAACAGCACCGCACATCTAGCCCAACCTACGCGCATACCTCGGCCTTTTTCGAAGTTTACTAGACCCATGGAAGCCCATTCAATATCACCGCCCTTTTTCCCATTTTCTTAGACCCATGTCAGCCCAATCCATATAAGCGTCTTGTTTATGCTAATCCCCTGAATCAACTATAGCTCCAAAGATGTCATCAGACCTATACATCCCCACTACAACAACATTCCGATATAACTGTTTTATTAGTTAACGCGAAAAAATTTCCCCATCGCTCATAAACAAAAAAATGTGCACAAGAAAAAAAAAGACGAACATACAAACAGCAAACAGAACATCCAATCCAGCCATACATAAGCCAACATAAAAAACAACGGATTAAATCTCAACAGAAGAAACACCATAATTGAAACCTACATCCCAACACACTATGCAAATTCTGAAACTACATAGTTCCAGTACCACAAAATCTAACATCGCTACATAGCAGAGATGGCCAAACGGACAGCCTGGCCTAGCACGACACGGGCCCGTTTCGGCACGGCCCGTTTGGCCCGCTTCATGAAACGGGTCGTGCCGTGCCGGCCCACGTGCCTAGCACCCGGCCCAAACACGGCCCATGAGGTGGCTGGGTCGTGCCGTGCTGGCACGAGCCCGTTAAAGGCCCATGGGTCAAGGTCGGGCCGATAGCACTGTTTAAACTGTTTCACACTGTTTGAGGCACTATTTTGGCCTGTTAAAGGCCCACAGGCTACTTTTACTCGTGCTACAGTGCCACTACAGTACTTGCTACAGTACGGCCGTGCCGTGCCGGCCCACGGGCTTGGTCGGTAGCCCAAGCATGGCACGGCCAATCGTGCCGTGCCGGCCGGCCCGTTTTCCTCCTGGGCCGTGCCGGGCTGCTACAGTCCTATGCGTGCCTCGGGCCAGCCCACCTCAGCATGGCCCATTTGGCCGTCACTACTACATAGTTATGATACCAAACAATGCACAAACTTAAGCAAAGAAAAATCCCCTCAACAGCAAGGTAAACAAGAGCATACCGTATGAAGGCCTTCCACCACCAACACACCATATAAACTTATCAAATCACATGAATCAGTCCCCATCCAATCCATTTCCATCCAAGCCCAGCTGCTCACACCACCGCACCACCCGCTCCTCCACTCCGCCGCTTCACCCTGAAAAAGGAAGAAGAAAACCAAACCGACCTAACCCGATAAAAACACAAAAAATGAGAAAAATGAAGATATCCCGTCGCTCATATAAGAACAAATTTACACCATAAAAATCCCACCGACAAAACTGCTAACACCTAATAGAACATCCATTCCAACCATACATTACCCAACAAAAAACACCGAATTATGTCTCAACTCAAAGAAAAACATAGTTGAGACCGGATCGACCACACTCCACAAAATCTGAACCTACATAGTTTCAATTCCACCAGATCTGCCCTCGCCACATACTCATGGCGCCAAACTCACCCAAAAAATACCCTCAACAGCAAGGTAAAGAAGAACATATCGTATGAATCCCTTCCACCAATACCACACCATAATAACCTGCCAGATTAGAAGAATCCATCCAAATCTCATCGATCTGAATCCAATCCGGGTGGCTCACACTGCCGCACCACCCACCCCTCCCATTCGCCACTCCACACCAGGAAAAAATAGCACGAAAGACAAACACAACTACACTGACAGAAACACAGCAGCAAAGAGAGAGAAGAGACGATTTCATCGGCAGCCACAGACATCAGATGCAGAAAAGTTGCCCCAAACGTTTCACTGAGCCAACAATAAAAGCATCTTTCCTTTTGCATAGAAAATCTCTTCCATTCTCCTACAACATAGTCCTATATCCCTATTTCCTTCTTCTTCACATATAATATAGCAATACATAAAGGACCTTTACAAAAAATACACTTCATAACCTAATTGTGCGTGATAGCGCGCCTTAAGTTCTAATTCGTATGCGCGTCACCGTGCGCTTGTTGCTCGTATGATTGCACGAGTCCGACTCAATGACGAGGCGACGTACCAAGCGTCCGACAAAAATGATAGTAGAGAAAAGTCTGACCATCAGCTTTATACTAACGTAAGTATATAAATTCTAATGAGATTGCTAGAGTACTTATCAACGTAATTCTACATAAATCTTTTTATTAAAAAGAACTAAGCATGTAAGAGAAACATCAAATATTTAAAAATAGATGGCCTGACTCTCTATCAAGATTTTTTATTCTCAAACATGAACTGTATACTTTATCTTCTAATTCCTCTCTCAATTTTTAGTCATAAACAAGTCCGCCAATAGTTTGGTCGGTTGGCTTGTTTCCAAATTCCAACGGAAGTGTCAGCAGGAAAGCTGTCGACCAGGTATAGTTGGTCAAATGGGCTGGCCGTTGGGCCGGCCACAGCTGGCAGAAAAGCACGGCACTAGCTGGCCCGGCTGGCTGGGCCGTGTCAGGTGCTGGCGCGCGTGCCCAGCCGGCGACGGCGTGCCGTGCTGGCCTAGGAATTGGCCCGTAGTTTTGGCACGGGCACGGCCTATTCCAACGGGCGGCATGGCGTCGGCACGACCGTTCGATCAGCTAGGGTTTTTGTGAGCCGTTGGATCGCCGATCGGATTGGGGTATATAAGCCAGCGCCGCATCGCTGCTCCACTCACCCGAAAACCCTAGATCATCTTGTCCCCTCGGCTGCCAAATCACGATCTGGATCTTTCTCCTCCTCTCTCCCAAAAACCCTGGCTTCTCGCCGTACGCCGTCGTCGGCCGGCCGGAGGGCTTCCGGTGGCTAGCTGGTGCCTGGTGGACTGCCGCTGTCCTCTCCTTTCTCTATCTTCTTTTTGGCTTGCTCTCCTCTGGCTCTAGTGGCTGGTTGAACACCGGCACCGCTTGGCTCTCCCGTTGTCTTGACTTCACTGTCATTTCTTCTTCTCCAGATCCAGTGGCCTCTTGAGCCACCAGTGACCGGCACAAGCACACGGCATGTCACCGTAACCCCCTCTTCTTGATCTCGCATCATCCATGTAGGCTAGTCCTTGCCTTGTTGTCCTCCTCTCTGTCTTGTCTTCATCTTTGTCTCCCTCAACTTCACCGCCGTCACGGATCCCCTCTGGTGCTCCGGAGTCAAATCCGTTGAGGAACCGGAGGTGTGGATCCGGGTGTCGTCCACGTCATCGGCGGCGGCGACTGTAGTGCTCCGGCCGCAAAGGTAACCCAAAGTCCTAACCCCTCTCTTCTCTGATCTATCTCTTTCTTTTCTTGTCTTTGTGACTTTGTCTAACTCTCTCTGTTTTGTTTCTTTCTTGTGTTGTTTGGCAGCTGTTGAGGAACCCAGTTGCCCCAGTGACCGTGTGATGATGTTCGTCTCCAACGATGACACAGTTGAGGTCGGCGACAATGATGAGATGCGGATGTGTGGGATGGCCGGAGATGATGAGGAGGACGACATGCGCAAGGACGCCGAGGAGCTCTTCGACCATAGCACGCAAGCTCCCATTGATGTCGGCGATGGTCAAGAGGGCGGGGCTGCAAACGATGAGGTGGACGAGAACAGCGCCAAGCGCTCTCGCCCCTCTACCTCGGTAGTGTGGGAAGATTTTGAGAAAATCTTCAAGTTGGTAGACAAAAAGAACGTGAGGTACGCAGCCAAGTTCATCCATTGCTCTAAGCAATATTCTGCTCTCTCTCTCTAGTGGTGGCACTGGGCATCTCACCCAGCATAGGACAAATGTCCCAAGCGGCGAGAAAAAAATCGTATGTCTCAGTCTCAAATCTCTTTTAGTCCTGATGGTAGTATGCGCAATTGGGAGTATTGTCCTGCTATTGCTCGTAGAGAACTTATTCGATTGCTTGCTAGACTTGATGTTCCTATATGTTTGGGTGAAACTGATGCATTTGAGAACTACATTAGGACTGCTCATAACCCTAAATTTGTCTCTGTATCTTGGCAGACCACCACTAGAGATATTCAGAAATTTTTTACTGATGCTAAGGCTAAGCTTGTTGATTGTTTTAGCAATGATGGTGTTAATTGTATTTGCCTCACTTCTGATATCTGGTCTGATAATGCAAAAGAGGACTATCTTTCTGTAGTTGCACATTATGTTAACTTTGATTGGCAGTTAGAGAAAAGAGTACTTGGTCTTAGGCTAATTGATGTGTCCCATAGTGGACAAAATATTGCTGATTGTGTTGCTTCTGTTCTGAGTGATTATGGCTTGTCTGATAAAATGTTTGCCATTACTTTAGACAATGCATCCTCTAATGCTTCTGCCATGCAAAGACTTAGACCTTTATTGTGCACATATTTTAGTAGTGATGCCATTGTTGATGATTATGATGCCTCTAGTTCTAACTCACTGTTCTTGCATCAAAAATGTGCATGCCATATTATCAATCTTATTATTAAGGAAGCTCTTACTTCTCTTAAGCCATTGATTGAAACCTTTAGAACTGCTATTTCATTTCTTAATTCATCCAATCATAGGATTGCTGCATATACAAGTTATTGCATTGCCACTGGTGCTAGGCCAAGAAAATTTCAGCTTGACATGGATGTTTGGTGGAATTCTACTTATCTCATGCTTAAACATTTGTTTCCTCATAAGCAACCATTTAGTACTTTCATCCATGCTCAGTATCCTAGGATTGAAGGTTCTCAGTTGCTTTTAACTGATGAACATTGGTCTATGGCTGAAAAAGTCTTATCTTTTCTTGAACTGTTTTATGATGCTACTATTGCATTGTCTGGTGTGTACTATCCTACCTCTCCACTTATGATTTATTATCTAGTTAAAATTGCTATACACCTTAAAAACTATGCTAATGACACTCACATTAGGTCTATGGTTCAACCCATGATTGATAAGTACAATAAATACTAGAGGGACATTCCTTTGCTATATTCATTTGCATTCATCTTAGACCCTAGAGCTAAAATGAAAGGTTTTACTAGGGTGCTTAGGAGGTTGGGTTCCCTCACCAGTACTGATTACAGTGCATACTTGATTAGCACTAGAGCTAAACTTACAGAAGTTTACAACAAATATGAGGATAAGTATGGCTCTCTTAGGTTGAGGAGGCCTGCCCCTCCTAATCTATCTGACAAAAAAAGGTCTGCATGTGATAAAATTGATGATGATGATGATGATGATTGTGCTGGGTCTTTAGGTCTTCATCCCTTAGCTGCTACACTTACTATATCTGCAACTGCCCTGATGCAGGCTGCAAGTTCTTCAGCCTCTAATGCTTCTGAACTTGCATCCTACTTGGATTGTGACACTGTCAGCGGGCTAAATGATGATTTCAACATCCTTAGCCGGTGGCATCAACACAAGCTCACATATCCAGTACTTTCAATCATGGCTAAAGATATTTTAATTGTGTCTATTTCTACCATTTCTTCAGAATCTACTTTTAGTATGACTGGCAGGATAATTGAGGAGAGGAGGAGGAGGCTGAAACCTGAAATGGTGGAGATGCTTACATGCATCAAGGACTGGGAGGCAGCTGAAGCAAGGCTACAACAAATGGTGGAGGACAAGGAGCTTGAACAATCTTTTGAAGACCTATATCTTGATTAGTACTTTCATCCATCTCTGATCTTTCTTAATATTCTGCTCTGCCTCTGTAATGGGGCTGTAATGTGGACATTGGAGTACTGGACAGACATTGGAACTTATATTAATCTAAGGAGCTAGGTTGTACTCTTTTCCTGTCTAGGGTTTTTCTCACAAGGGTGAGTTTTACCTAGACAGGTTTTTAATGAGACAACCATTGCACAAGCTCCATTTAACTTATCTGATTTGTGAAGTTTGTGATGATCTATGAAGTTTGATTGAGATGATCTGATCTGATATTTTGAGATGATCTGATATTTTAACTTGAAGTATATATGTGAAGTTTGATTGAGATGATTTAATCTGTGAAGTATATATGTGAAGTTTGACATATATGTTAAGTATATATGTGAAGTTCTGATTTGTGTAATATATATGATCTGTGAAGTTGTTTGATTGAGATCAGATGATCTGATATTTTGAGATGATCTATAATTGTAACTTGAACAATGTGATGAAGTATATATGTATAGTTGTAAACAATGTGATGTGCAATTGTGATCTGAAGTTCGATCTATATGATATATATGATATATAGTGTATTTTGACTTTTATAGTTTGATCTGAAGTTTGAACTAAACTCTGAAGTTTGTATAGTTTGATCTGAATTTTGTTCTCAAACCTTAGTGCCAGTGCCGGCACTGGCACTGGCGTGCCATCGTGCCTTGTGGCCCGGCACGACACGGTTTTAATGGTTTAGTGCCGTGCTTGGGCCTATGTCTTGGCACGGCGGCACTACACGACATAGCACGGCTTACCCATCGTGCCTGGCCGTGCCGTGCCGTGCCTAACCGTGCCATGCCTAGCCGTGCTAGTGCTCGTGCCGTGCCGGGCGGCCCGTTTGGCCAACTATACGACCAAGACAGGCTCCGCATCCAGCAATCAACATAACTTTAACAGGTTTGCTATTTCGCAGGCGACTGCAAAATCGGATTCTATCAGTCAATACTTCCAACCGTTGATCATGCGTCAAGATCTGCGTGCTATCGGGCCAGAGGGGAGATGTCGTTTTGGATAGGAATAAGTTCACTTGAGGTCACTTAATTTGTCGTCGAGTCTGGAATTCATTCCTGAACACAATACCAGATATGATGTGTCCCTCGACTTCTAAAACCACTGTATATAAGGTCCTGAGACAGTTTAGATGACGGTTTTGGCTGACGTGACGTTGACATAACACAAAAGCAGAAACAAATAATAAAAACCTTTGTGAGGCTCACATGATAGTGAAACATCTTCTTCTTCCTCCCCTTGTCCATCTCGGTAGTCGCCGTCTTTCTTAGCACCACGACGTCAACTGCTCGCCCTACGACCCCTACTAGCGCCTCGTCTACCACAACCGCGCCTTCGAGGTGCTTAGCATTGACCGCATCGCGCTCTTCGCGCCGGCGCGGCGGCGATGGCTCGCAAGCTGTCGAGCTGAGGCCGTATCTCCGGCGCACCATATTCGAGCTTCTCCTGTACATGAGCCTCAACATCAGGCTTGTGTTAGTAATATGCCCTAGAGGCAACATGGAGATGTTGGATATCATGGTCAATGTTTATGTATTTATGAATAAAGTGTTATTTAGTTCCATGAAATAGACATCTTATATTGATCAATAAGTACGTGACTTATTTATGAGACTCTATATGTATGAATCTATTTCTAAATGATACCTGATCATATATCATATTATTGGAACTAATATGATTCTAAGATCGGCATGTTTATTGATTGATGATCATGTCTCATAGATCATGGGTATGGAGATACCAAATCAATAAACATGGACATATGTGTTAGAGAACACATTGTTGGATAGACCCACCATGAGACACTACGGAATTAATGTGCCATTAGTTGGTCTCGGGTAGTGTTGGTACAAAGTCCTTAGACCCGAGATCACCATGGATTCCAACATGTGTAGTAGCCTACTTTGGGACTACCAAACGCTATTCCGTAACTGGGTAGTTATAAAGGTAGTTTTCGGGTTTGCTATGAAACATGGAGTGGGATGTGAGTGATAAAGATGGAATTTGCCTCTCCTTTGGAGAGATATCTCTGGGCCCCTCGAGGTAATAGATTATGAAAATGCATGGCCATGCTAAGTTGATTGAGGAGTCAATCAACAGACAGATAATCCAATACAGTTCGAGTGAATGGTTAAGCTATTGAAAGGATGGCACACATCTTGCCTATAGCTTAATTGATATCGTGAGGCAAAGGGATTTGTGTACACATTACAGGTTCAGAGCCGATATTATATTCTTGTATGCTATGGTGTCAATATGTGCTGCTAGGCATTGCTATTGACAGGTCGGCTGAGTTGGACTCGAGCCGACGGTCCGCTAAGTTAGACTATAGCCGAAACCGAGTATACCTGAACCTACAGGGTCGCACGCTTAAGGGGATAAGAACGGGCATTCGAGTTGGACTCGAACGGCTCGATCGGATAGGGATCCGATCGGATAGAGTCCTATGGGCTTACGAAGTCCGTCGGCCATCTCTATGAGATACGGATAGGATCCGATTCAAAATAGAGTCCCGATGGGCCTCTAGGCCCAACGGGCCAACTCTATTAAAGGGGTGAGGGTGGTGAGTGCAAGATATCAATTATATCAATTGAATTGAATTGCGCGAAATCAATCGATCACACGCGGCTTTAGAAGTCGCGAGATCAATTTCCACGAAACCCTCCCCACTTTCGAGCCAAACGCTAGCCTTGCATCGCGTGCTAGCACACGGGTGTTCGGCGTTCGTCCCCGGACGTGTGGATACCGGTAGAGGCGCTGCTACATTGCAGCGCTGTTGATCGGCTACGAATCGACAGCAATCGGAGCGAGGCGACTACTGCAGATCGGCAACGCAAGCGCGGCTGAGGTCGAGCGCATCGGAGCGAGGCACGAGAATCGGCTACGGCATCGGCGAATCGGCTGATTGGTGAATCGGCTGTGCCCGAGAATCGGCTGCACTGTTCCAGATCGGATAGTCCTGATTGGCTAATCCGCTGCACTCTACTCCAATCGGTAACGATCTATTGGTCCTTACTTGCAAGTGTTCCTGGTTTGCGCGGTAGAAAAGTTTCTGTTTTTGGCTAGCGTAGCCTCCGCGTAACCCTTCAGCTTGGCCAGAGGCACTTGACGAGGTCGAGCGGCTGGAGCTGAGGATGCTCCGTGCCTTCACCAGCTTCCCATCTTCTCCTTCCCGACGCTCACCAAGAGGCTCTTCCACAAGTGGTGGGCCGCACATGTGGCCATTCGTCAGAGGGTAGACGTGATCTACATCCGGCTAATCAATACGAGGTGCGCCGGAGCCGGGGACAGCGACACACCCTGCTACGCAGACTCCCTCCTCTAGCTGCGCGTGGTCGAGGAAGGGAACCGGCCACTGACGGATGTCGATAAGATCCTAAATCTATGCATATCGACAATAAATTTGGATGATTTATTGTCGATAGTTCACCCAGATTGCTAATCGATTTGCTCACTCAACCACGGGAGAAATCCTTGCCTAGCGACGACGGCGTCTCCACACGGCGGTGGGGCTGCTTTGTGTAGAAAGCGGGATCCAGCGAGGAAATCATCACGGGAAAAAGAAAAGAACAAGAGGAAAGGGATACCTAAAACCCATGCATCGTGCAGAGACCATCTGCATGCGGAACAAAACAGTCACTGCTTCATGAGGACGACGAGATCCAGCGAAGCAGTAGAGATGACGATACTGATGGTTGCACCGCATGACGATGGGTATGGCACTCCGGCAGGGCCTTCGTGTGGTTGCGGGATCTGTTGAGGAGAGTTGATAGTAATTGTGTTCCTTGATAGTGTATCGGAACGGCGTAATGTGATTACGTCGAAGCAATATCCATAGAACTCGGTTTGAGTTGGGTTCGAGATAGCGTTCCTTGATAGTGTATCAGAACGGTATAATGTGATTATGCAGAAGCTATCTCGTAGTTCGATCTTATTTGCTGCCTCGCGCCTACGCAAACCATCTCCCTTGATAGTGTATCGGGACGGCATAATGTGATTACGCCGATATGGTTTCTGTAAGCGATTTCATAGATTGGATCTATGGATTTCGTGTGGTGTTCCGGGCGCCATGTGCGCCCCCCCTTATAGGTCGTCTCGATGCCGTTTCTCTGCGATAGGTAGAAAACGTTCTACGCCTATCTTGTTTTTGCAGAGAATGCTTTGAGATGGTATGGCCCTATTGTATGTATGAGATGCATGTGATGCGTGTAATATTCTTTCATATGTGCAATCCTTGTAATATTCTTTCATACGTGCAATGCTTGTAATATTCTTTCACGACCTACGAGTCGATGTAATCTTCAATTAGAGCTTCTATAGTAGTAGCTTAGTTTGAAGAAATCAAGCATTCGGCACTCGAAAGAACAGTGATGAAGATGAAGATCCTCTACACCGACGTAGAGATGGAGATCACCATGTGAAGGGGGCCATACTATTTCATTATATGCTATTCTACCAACTTTTATATATATGATATGTTTGTTTGATAGGATAGCATCCCTCACAAAATTAAGTAGTAATGATGCCCTTCCAAATGTTGCACCCGTCACCGTTATGCTCGTCAATGGTGGGTCTACCAAAAATAGAGTGTCATTCTCTATCATAACACGAGGGGTATATGTCGGACATATACAACAGAATATTTGGTTGACTTAACAAGGCTATCAAAACAGTTTTGGGCCTTGGGGCATAGGTTGGGGCCGGGCATGGAGATGCCACACCAACAACAAGAGTCACATAGAGATGTGATTAGCAATGAGTTGCTTACCGGTGTTATTAATTTTCTAGCGGTGATGCTAAAGCTCACTAGAAATTAACTAACATGTGGATCTTGACCCAATACGTAACCTAGAGGGAAGGTGTAAAATACGTAATGAGAGTCTAATGTTAAATTGTCTAACAATAGACATAGCATAAACATTGTGCTAAACTTTGCTTTTTCTTTGTAGAATAATGGCGACTAATACTACACCCAAGTGCTTTTAATTTGCGATCTATTCTCGAGAAAGAAAAATTAAACGAACAAACTTTATGGATTGGTATTGCAACTTGAGAATTGTTCTCAAGCAAGAGCATAAGGACTACGTTCTTGAAGTACCTTATCCGGAGGATTTGCCTAACCATGCTACCGCAATCGCACGGAGCGCTTACGAGAAGCACACTAATGATGCCCTAGATATAAGCTATCTCATGCTTGCTACAATGTCCCCCGAGCTTTGAAGCAATATGAGAGCAGCGATGCTCACACTATTATTCGGGGACTACGTGGCATGTTTGAGAACCAAGCTCGGGCCGAGAGGTTTAACACCTCAAAGTCCTTGTTTGCGTGCGAGCTTGTTGAGGGAATCCCGTCGCCGCATGTGATAAAGATGATTGGTTATATCGAGAGTCCGTAAAAACTAGGTTTTCCCCTTAGCCAAGAGTTGGCTCGATGTGATTCTCCGTCGCTCCCTCCGAGCTTCGAGCCATTCATATTAAATTATCACATGAACAATATGGATAGAACCTTGGCTGAATTGCATGGGATGCTAAAGACAGTGAGGAGAGTATCCAGAAGAACGGTCATCATGTGATGATGATGCGAAGGCTAAGCGCAAACCACTGTCAAGAAACTTTGCACCAAGAGGAAGTTAACTCCCGATGAGATCGCAAGTGCCTCTAATGCAAAGAAGGGCAAGAAGGGGTCGGTGGCATCGATGCCGTTTGCTTCTATTGCAAGGAGACAGCCACTGGAAAAGGAACTGCAAAAAGTACATGGAGGATCTCAAAAAGAAGCAAAGTACGACTCTCGCTTCGGTATTAATGTTATAGACATTAATCTTGCTACTTCACCTATCGACTCTTGGGTATTTGATACCGGATCAGTAGCTCATATTTGCAAATCGTTGCAGGGAATGAGAAGAAGTAGAGGATTGAGAAGGGGCGAGGTGAACCTGCGCGTCGGCAATGGAGCAAGCGTTGCTACAGTTGCTGTCGGCACAGTACCACTTCATCTACCTTCAGGATTAGTTTTGGAATTAAATAATTGTTATTGTGTTCCAACACTATGTCAAAACGTTATTTCCGCTTCATGTTTGCAAGCGGAAGGATATGATTTTAGATCAATGGACAATGGTTGTTCAATATATCTCGAGATATATTCTATTTTCATGCTCCATTGGTGAATGGATTATACATTTTGAATCTTGAAGCGTCTTCCATCTATAACATTAATACAGAGAGGCAACTCCCAAATGATGCAAACCCCACATTTATCCGGCATTGTCGCTTAGGCCATATAAATAAGAAACGCATGGAGAAGCTCCATAAGGATGGATTGCTTCACTCTTTTGATTTTGAATCATTTGAGACATGTGAGTCTTGTTTACTTGGTAAGATGACAAAGGCACCTTTCACGGGACACAGTGAGAGAGCAAGTGACTTGTTGGCACTCATACATACCGATGTATGTGGACCAATGAGCTCAACGGCCGAGGTGGTTATCGTACTTTATTACCTTTACCGATGACTTTAGTAGATATGGTTATATCTACTTAATGAGGTATAAGTCCGAATCCTTTGAAAAGTTCAAAGAATTCCGAATGAAGTACAAAATCATTTAGGGAAAACAATCAAGTTTCTACGATCGATCGTGAAGGGGAATACTTGAGCCAAGAGTTTGGTAATCATCTAAAAGATTGTGGAATTGTTCCACAGCTTGACTCCCAGAACTCCACAATGGAACGGAGTGCCCGAACGGAGAAACCACACCTTGTTGGACATGGTGCGGTCGATGATGAGCCAAAGTGATCTTCCGTTATCCTTATGGGGATATGCTCTTGAAACATTTGTGTTCACACTAAATAGAGTTCCATCTAAGTCGGTTGAAAAGACACCATATGAGATATGGACGGGCAATCCCCTAGTTTGTCTTTTCTCAAAATTTGGGGATGCGAAGCTTATGTAAAACGTTTACTGTCGACAAGCTCACACCCAAATCGACAAGTGCTTCTTTGTGGGATATCCTAAGGAAACTAAGGGATATTACTTTTATAATCGGGAACAAGGCAAAGTGTTTGTCGCCCTACATGGTGTTTTCTTGGAGAAAGAGTTTCTTTCAAGAAGGGTTAGTGGGAGCAGGGTGCATCTTGAAGAAGTTCAAGAAACACCGGAAAATGTTTCGCGACCACGAACCACAACAGGAGGAGCAAAGTGTTGCGCCACTGTTGTAGATACACCAGCCCCACGGAGGTGTGAAAGATCACGTCGTGCGTCTGACAGGTACACAGGTGCGGAACAACGTGATATATTGTTGTTAGACAACGATGAACCTAAGACCTATGAGGAAGCGATGGTGGGACCCGATTCCAACAAGTGGCTTGGAGCCATGAAATCCAAAATAGAATCCATGTACGACAATCAAGTTTGGAACTTGGTTGATCCACCTGATGGTGTCAAAACCATTGAGTGTAAATGGGTTTTTAAGAAAAAGGCCGATATGGATGGAAATGTTCACATCTATAAGGCGCGATTGGTGGCGAAAGGTTTTAAACAGATTCAAGGAGTTGATTATGATGAAACCTTCTCGCCCGTCGCAATGCTTAAATCTATTCGGATTATCCTAGCGATTGCTGCATATTTCGATTATGAGATATGGCAGATGGATGTCAAAACGGCTTTCCTAAATGGAAACCTAAGCGAGGATGTATACATGATACAACCTCAGGGTTTTGTCGATCCACAATCGCCTGGAAAGATATGCAAGCTACAGAAATCCATTTATGGATTGAAGCAAGCATCTCGGAGTTGGAATATTTATTTTGATGAAGTAATCAAAGGGTTTCGTTTCATCAAAAATGAAGAAGAGACTGTGTTTACAAAAAGGTCGGTGGGAACACAATTGTATTTCTTATCTTATATGTGGATGACATATTACGATTGAAAATGATATCCCTATGCTAGAATCCGTCAAGTCTTCATTGAAAAATAGTTTTTCCATGAAAGACTTAGGGAGGCAACATACATATTAGCATTCGGATCTATAGAGATAGATCCAAGAGGCTAATTGGATTAAGCCAAAGTACATACATTGACAAGGTGTTGAAAAGGTTCAACATGCATGATTCCAAGAAAGGTTTCTTGCCCATGTCACATGACATTAATCTTAGCAAGAATCGGTGTCTCGGACACATGATGAGTGGAATAAGATGGGTATGGTTCCATATGCTTCGGCAATTGGATCCATCATGTATGCCATGCTTTGTATACGTCCAAATGTCTCGTACGCTTTGAGTGCTACGAGCGAGATACCAGTCGATCCAGTGAAGGTCACTGGATGCCAGTAAAGAGTATCCTTAAGTACTTGAGAAGAACTAAGGATATATTCCTGGTCTATGGAGGTGAAGAAGAGCTCGTTGTAAGTGGTTACACCGATGCTAGTTTTCAAACGGACAAGGATGATTATAGATCGCAATGCGGTTCGTGTTCGCCCGAACGGAGGCGTAGGTAGCTGAAAGAGTTCCAAACAGGATACTGTTGCTGATTCTACAACGGAGGCCGAGTACATTGCTGCTTGAGCTGCAAAGGATCTGTTTGGATCAAGAAATTCGTTTCGAGCTTGTCGTGATGACTAGTACAACTGGTCCAATGTCTCTCTATTGTGATAATAGTGGAGCCATTGCGCAAGCCAAGGAGCCGAGATCACATCGAAGTCCAAACACATACTTCGGCGATATCATCTCATCCGCGAGATAGTGGACAGAGGTGATGTTAAGATATGCAAAGTGCACACGGATCTCAACATGGCCGATCCGTTGACAAGACCTCTCCTCCCGAAAAATGAGGCGCACACAAGAGCAATGAGGATTAGATACTTACATGATTGACTCTAGTACAAGTGGAAGATTGTTAGTAATATGCCCTAGAGGCAACATTGAGATGTTGAATATTATGGTCAATGTTAATGTATTTATGAATAAAGTGTTATTCGGTTCCATGAAATAGACATCTTGTATTGATCAATAAGTACGTGACTTATTTATGAGACTCTATATGTATGAATCTATTTCTAAATGATCCTCGATCATATATCATATTGTTGGAACTAATATGATTCTAAGATCGCATGTTTATTGATTGATGATCATGTCTCATAGATCATGGGTATGGAGATACCAAATCAACAAACATGGATATATGTGTTAGAGAACACATTGTTGGATAGACCCACCATGAGACACTACAGAATTAATGTGCCATTAGTTGGTCTCGGGTAGTGTTGGTACAAAGTCCTTAGACCCGAGATCACCATGGATTCCAACATGTGTAGTACCTACTTTGGGACTACCAAACACTATTAGAATCGAGTAGTTATAAAGGTAGTTTTCGGGTTTGCTATGAAACATGGAGTGGGATGTGAGTGATAAAGATGGAATTTGCCCCTCCTTTGGAGAGATATCTCGGGCCCTCGAGGTAATAGATTATGGAAATGCATGGCCACGCTAAGTTGATTGAGGAGTCAATCAACAAATAGATAATCCAATACGGTTCGAGTGAATGGTTAAGCTATTGAAGGGATGTCACACATCTTGCCTATAGCTTAATTGGTATCATGAGGCAAAGGGATTTGTGTACATTACAGGTTCGAGTCGATATTATATTCTTGTATGCTATGATGTCAATATGTGCTGTTAGGCGTCGCTATTGACGTTGGCTGAGTTGGACTCGAGCCGACGGTCCGCTAAGTTAGACTATAGTCGAAACCGAGTATACCGAACCTACGTGGTCGCACGCTTAAGGGGAAAGAACAGGCATTCGAGTTGGACTCGGATACGGCTCGATCGGATAGGGATCGGATCGGATAGAGTCCTATGGGCTTACGAAGTCCGCACGCCATCTTTATGAGATACGGATAGGATCCGATTCAAAATAGAGTCCCGATGGGCCTCTAGGCCCAACTAGCCAACTCTATATAAAGGGGTGAGGGGTGGAGAGCTGCAAGATATCAATTATATCAATTGAATTGAATTGCGCCAAAATCAATCTGATCACACGCGGCTTTAGAAGTCGCCGAGATCAATCTCCACGGAAACCCTCCCCACTTTCGAGCCAAACCCTAGCCTTGCATCACGTGCTAGCACATGGGTGTTCGGCGTTCTGTCCCCGGACGTGTGGATACCGGTAGAGGCGCTGCTACATTGCGGCGCTGTTGATCGGCTACGAGTCGGCTGCAATCGGAGCGAGGCGACTGCGGCAGATCGGCAACGCAAGCGCGGCTGAGGTTAAGCGCATCGGAGCGAGGCGCGAGAATCGGCTGCGGCATCGGCGAATCGGCTGATTGGTGAATCGGCTATGCTCGAGAATCGTCTGCACTGTTCCAGATCGGATAGTCCTGATTGGCTAATCCGCTACACTCTACTCCAATCGGTAACGATCTATTGGCCCTTACTTGCAAGTGTTCCTGATTTGCGCGGTAGAAAAGTTTTTGTTTTCGGCTAGCGTAGCCTTCGCGTAACCCTTCAGCTTGGCCCAGAGGCACTTGACGAGGTCGAGCGGCTAGAGCTGAGGATGCTCTGCGCCTTCACCAGCTTCCCATCTTCTCCTTCCCGACACTCACCAAGAGGCTCTTCCACAAGTGGTGGGCCGCACATGTGGCCATTCGCCGGAGGGTAGACGTGATCTACATCCGGCTAATCAATACGAGGCGCGCCGGAGCCGGGGACGGCGACACACCCTGCTACGCAGACTCCCTCCTTTAGCTGCGCGTGGCCGAGGAAGGCAACCGGCCGCTGACGGATGTCGAGAAGATCCTAAATCTATGCATATCGATAATAAATTTGGATGATTTATTGTCGATAGTTCACCCAGATTGCAAATCGATTTGCTCACTCAACCACGGGAGAAATCCTTGCCTAGCGACGACGGCGTCTCCACACGGTGGCGGGGCTGCTTTGTGTAGAAAGCGGGATCCAGCGAGGAAATCATCAAGGGAAAAAGAAAAGAACAAGAGGAAAGGGATACCTAAAACCCATGCATCGTGCAGAGGCCATCTGCATGCGGAACAAGACAGTCACTGCTTCATGAGGACGATGAGATCCTGCGAAGTAGTAGAGACGACGATACTGATGGTTGCACCGCATGACGATGGGTATGGCACTCCGGCAGGGGCTTCGTGTGGTTGCGTAGTGCCGACTTAGCGCGAGAATCCCCCGCACCCATTTATTCCTCCAACGGTCGTGCTGACTTAGCGGTCAAAATGCAGCGTAGGCCAAGTCAAAATACCACGTCAGACAAAACCAGTCACTATACTGCCTTCGGACGAATTTTGCACCGGTTTTGTAAGTTTAGGGATCCGTTATAACTGGTTTTCTGGATAGAGGACGAAAATCGGATTCGTTGACAAGTTAAGGGACCTCAAGTGAGCTTATTCCTTTTGGATATGGTTTTCTTGTTTCCTTGGCCCATTTTTTCTTTTAGAGGAACTCCAACAGTCTCTCCAAGTTAAATTTTGGCTATTCTACCATTAGCCAAGCTATTTGGCTGGCCAAACTCACCTCCTCCCTGACCAAATTTGGCCACTCTATTTGGATAGCCAATGGTGGGACCCATGTCATCCTCAACTCTCCCCATCTCTCGCCCCATACCGCTCGTCGCCGCCCGCCGCCCGCCGCCGCCGCGCCTCGCCCTCACCGCCGCCCGTCGCCCGGCCTGCTCGACGGCCGCCCTCGCCCGCCCCGTGCTTGCCCAAGCCTCGCCGCGCCGCTCGGCCGCCGCCCTTGCCGTCGCCGCCGCCACCATCGATTTCTCCGCGATTTCCATCGGATTCCCTACCTCGATCGAGCTCGCACGGCCTCGCCGGTTGGATTCGGCTGTCATCGGCTTGCGCCCGGCGGCGGTGACGGCCCCCGCCCGGCCGCCTCGCGCCCGACATCACCACAATGGTCATCAACCACCCACGCTTCATCCGCCGGGGTGGACAAGACGCCGAGCACCCGCATCGCCGAGCTCGGCGACCTCGGCCTATCGCGTCCCTAGTCGTGTGCCTCCATCACGGCCGAGGACCAGCCCGGGAAAAAGGGAGAGAAAGAGAGGACGATTGTAGAGGCTGACATGTGGGTCCCACTGTCATAGATTCAGAATGGAGAGGATAGATGTGGACCCCCGTTTTTGGAATGGGAATCTTTCGTGTTCTTGGTACCATTTCCCTGGATCGAGTAGTTGGTACCCACGAAAATACTGAATAATCGGTACACATGCACGAATAGTCTTACAAAACATTATTACAACCATAGGCCCGAAGGCAATGTTCAACACACAGACCTCATGGTCCGATTACAACACAAAAGCAGAAATTAGATACGGCAGCGGAATAGAGGCAGCGGCATGTCATTTGCCACAGGCAACGACCGGAGCTAAGATCTAGTAAGCGCCATCAGTTCCTTCACCCTCCTGGTAGTACGCGTAAGGATCCTCCGGCTCTTCATTCCCATCAGCTGAAGGTTTGTGCGTATAGCAAGGGTGAGTACCAACCGTACTCAGCAAGCCAACACGGAATTGATGCATATGATAGGGTTATACAAGGAATGGCTAGAGTTCTTTTGCATAAAGCCAATTTTCACAATTCTTTTCACAAGCCTATCAACTAGCCAAATCAAGTTTTAGTTCCATAGTTCATTAATCCGGCGACGGTTCTGTCTACCATCCATCGTGACTCCAAGGATGGCTTTCCGCCTCCAATTCGTCATGATTTTCTGGGGAATCCACCCCTTCTCGCATCTCGAGAAGTTGATCCACCAGCGAATGAAATCATCATGCACACCCATCCCAGCAATTTTAAGTTTAAAGTCTAGCCAAGCGAAAGTCTTGTCACGATGCTCGATAACCGCGAGCACGGCTATTCAAATAGATTGATTCACTCACACTGAAGTGGATGTACACTTTACCCGTACTCCGCGACAGCCCAACGAATGAGCCTACGTCCCAACACATGAGACGGTCACGGCAAAGCCTTTCGATAACCTCACTTTGGCAGTACCCGCTCCATGAACTTAAGCCCTCATGCACTCTAGCCGTCATTTTCTAGCAGTGAGAGGAGTTCTGGCGCACCCGGGGTAAGGGAAAACTTCCTCAATCTTTAAGTTCAATTAATATCGATTTAATTCCACCATTCACAGCAAAGGCCGCAGCCTCATTCTCATCACATAAACTACATCATAGAGAACCATCTATGCAAGGATACTGCCTCCGCTCGGCTATCTAGTCAGCTAGGTCTATACCCATTCGAGAAGTACGGTTGTACTGGCTCGTTTCCCGGCTATCTCATGGCTCGGTCCTTAATTGACCAGGGTCGGCACTTGCCTTTTCCGGAATCCACACAAATCATCCGCCGCCCCAGCCTAAAACATTTGTATAGCATTTTCACTTTTCCTCAAACTTAGTTCATCATTCTCATGGCCATGTGGCGCTCATGTCTCCACAGGCCGCATTTCAACTACCTTCCCTAAGGTAGTTGCCCGAGCACAAGGCTTTCTTGTAAAATCATGAGTATGCAGGGATCTAGTACAAGCAGGGCTAGGCATTTTTACCGAAGTTAGCCTCCGGTCATATCACCTCGAAGGTTACAAAGAATAATTCTAATGGTGAACAACATCAAGCGGGGTATATCAAGCATAGGTACTTATTTGTGTATAGCATGCAATTTGTAATTTGAAATCAACATCATTTCACAAAGTAGGATCAATATGTTCAAAGAGTGTGATGACTTGCCTTGCTCGCACGCTTGAGGGTGGTGTCTTCAACGGGGTCGATGCCGGTTTCCTCAGTGCTACCCGTACGTGCGAAAGATCAATTGAATTCAATTAGAATTCAATAAAATACCGAAAGATCGAAAAGAACCATAAAAGCCATGAAAACGACTCCAAATGTTTAGCCTAAAATTCTACTTGAGTTAGGACAAGGGTTGCTAGGAAAACCCGAGTTTTGGAATCGAGTCGATGTCCTAGGGTTTTTGAAAAGACGACGATCGTAATTATTTGAGAAATTAGATTTGGAAATGTCAGCGGAGGAATTCGTGCTCGAGGTTTTGAAGGTTTGAGCACAAAAGAGAAGCCCATTTAAATGGCGAGAAAGAATTAAACGAAATCCGGATTTAAAAACGACGCGAAACGAAATTCCGGAAAAATCCGATTTTGATTTTCAAACTTTGCACCGAGAAAACATACAAGAAAATAATTTATTTTTGCCCAAAATTTTACTCAAGTCTTCCCAAAATATTTTTCCAAATTCTCCAAAATTTTTCCTAATTTTCCCCTATTTTCTTTTCTTTTTTTCCCTCGTCGCACTGTTCATTGCCCTCAAGGTGTTCGACCGAGGTCCGCCAAACAGAGGCGGCGGCGCGCGACAAAAGGGGCGGAGCGGGGGCTTACCAGCGACGGCGGGCTACGGGGAGGGCGGTGGGGCACGGAGGAAGCTTTGCGCACGGCGGCGACGGCGTTGGCGCGGAACGGGGAGAGGAGCGGCGTCGGTGCGGCAAAAAGGGCGGGCGCCGCCCTTTTATAGGCGTGGCCGGGGCTTGGCGCGGGCGCGGGGTGGAGAGGGAGGGCGGCTCGGGCGAGCGCGGTGCGCGGCGCGACACACGGCGAATGCGCGGGACGGGCCGAGTACGGCGGGCGCGACACGGTGGCGAGGCGCGCGGGCTGGGGGGGGCCGCGCGGCGTGCGCGGGCGTGGGGTCCGGGCGCGGCACGGCCGCGTGGCGGCGAGGCGCGGGGCGGCGCGCGTGCCGCCGCGCGGCGCGCGGGGCTGGGGCCGTGCGCGCGCGCGTGGGCGGCGCGTGGCGCGCGCGGCGGACGTGCACGCGCGACGGCGTCGAGCACTGGCGCGCCATGAACATTGCCTTTTTCGATTTTTCCCGATTTTCCATTTTAATTTCCCATTTTCTATTTTCCTTTCTTCTAAAAATTCCAAAATAAATTCCTATAATTCAAAAATAATTTTTAATATAATATTTCCAACTTTTCTCCACTTTTATTTTCCCCATTATTTTTCATATTTATTTAGTTAAAATCCCCTTTTCTAATTTCAATCTTCCCTTTATTTTTCCGAAATTTTCCGGATTTCGAGTACGACTCCCGAATATTTTATTATTTATTTTGTGTCCTAATTTATTTTCTCCCAACCACCATTACTATTTTATATCACCCAAATCGTGTTTTCATAAATCTGCGCTTTCTTCGATTTCTTTTTAAAAATCCAGGATACAGACTTTCGCATCTTTCATTTCGACAACTCCAAATCATCCAAAAACACCGAAAGGGGAATTGATCACGACTAAATTTATGCAACTGAGCTGGCAAATAAGAAGCAACAAACCCGAGAAAGAAGCAACAAGCGAAGGTTTTTGAAAGTTTCGATTTTTACGTTCCGATTTCAGTTTCTTCGATTTTCAGGATGTTACAATAGATGGAGAGGCTGTTGGAGTAAATATCATATTTGACTAGCCAAATCAAATGGAGAGTTGGCCAGATAGACATTTGGAGAGTTAGATTTGGAGAGGTTGTTGGAGTTGCTTTTATGCAAAGCCCACGACCCTTGGGCCTCACATTTGGATACCTCCACAAAATGTGTGCCACTGTCCGTACCAACCACCCCCCACCGAGCAGGCGATGCCCATGACTTATAGGTGTCCAAATGGGCTGCCCGGCATAGCCTGACATAGGCACGAATGGGGCACGACCCGTTTAGCCATAGTCCGTTAGGCACGGTATCAGTAACGGGCCGTGCCGTGCCGACCCACGTGCCTCACCCCGGCCCAAGTACGACGCACACGTGGCGGGCCGTGCCCCGTGCCAACACGACACACACATGGCCCACGGGCCGACAAAGGCACGGTCGACCTTAGCACAGATCGAAATTCAAAAAAACCACAACCCTATTATTTGAAAAAAAATAAAAATTGATAATAAAAGAAAAAAATAAAATAATGATCTATTCCTCATGTTGAAAATATGAAAAAATGATGTACTCGTCATCTTAAAAAATGATAGATTCATCATGTTGAAATTACTGAAAGAAAAATTCACACTGACTAAAATATTGCAAAACAATATGTTAAAAATAGTAATGACCTTTATTGATGTTTATATCATTATAGGATACAATGATACATGCTGCATCGTCAAAAACTTTGTCATGTAAAAACTCATAGGGGAAACTGAGAAAACCATGACAAAGAAAAGAGTACAACTGAAAGGTCACAACTACTTCTAACAAAATTCTATTGGGGTTGGTCTGGATCCAAGTAGAGGTTCTCGAACTGGGCGGCCAATTCTTGGTTGTCAGCAGTGTATTGACCATGTTGTCTAGCTAGCTCTCAGTCTTTAACGCTTAGTAACATTTTGACGTGGTCGCTACTTAGATTCGTCCTCTTCTCTTCGATGATTCGGCCACACACACTGAAGGTCGATTCGGAGGACACCATTGACACGGGCACCGTCAACACATCCCATGCTAGTTTTGAAAGCACGGGATATATCATCTTGTGATCATTCCACCATCCGTCTTGTGCTTCATGATGGATGGCGTCGCCGTCAAATAACTGGACAACTCTTCGGCAACACTATGCGAAGAGGCGTCTCCACTTATAGCCAACGAACTGTCACCACCTTGGCTCGAAGATGAGCCACCCCAAATTCTACCCCATTGTATCTTTTTCTTACCTGTAGTGGGGACATGAGGGGGTCTCTGCTGGCGAACTCCCTATAACTTGAGTTTATACTTTCCAAAAACTTTATATAATTAACCCCTAACCTCACTATAAAAGGACTATAATCCACACCTATAGTACCTCCAATAAGTGATAAGTGAAGAATCCCCTTAATTTACCTCTAAGATCTAAAATGAAAGCAAAATGCTTTATTATATGGCAAACACAACACTAATGCAGTAGAAAAAACTGAGCATAAACAGAAAATAAAGGTTGTAATATTTTCATTGCCTTAGAATTAATAGATGCATTATCTAGGGTGACGGCAAATATTTTATCTGTAAGATTTAATTCATTAATTTACCTCCCTAATTCTTTCAGCTATGTGTTTCCCCTGTGTGTGAGACATCTATTAATCTAAGACCTTAAACTCTTTTCTGCAACTGCCAATCATCATCAACAAAAGAACAATTACGCTAAGGTAATCCTCTCTAGCTCTACTACTCCATATGTCCGAAGTAACACTAACAGAGAAAATGCATGTACAAGTTCCTTAAGTGCAGTAGACATTTTCCAAATCCCTAGTTGTTGTTTGTCTACTCATAGCTTTAAACCTAGGATTATGAGATTGTTGAATGTACTGTTCAAAAGCAAGAGACTCCCCAAAGTTCAGGGGTAAATCTTGTCTGGCGATTAACCGGACAAGAAATTCCCGAGCAACCATGGGATCATACTTCCAGGAGTTGTATTCCTTGCTTATTTGCACACGAATCCGCATGACACACATAAAATTTGCCTACATATTCTACATCTAGCTTTTGATATCTCCCTTCCGTCGGGCCATGAATCCTTCACCTCGTCGAAGTGCTGCCACACATCGGAGGTTCGTCGAAATGCCCGGGTCGGCACGGAACAGTAACCGTACCATGTCGTGCCGACCCACGGGCTCGATCGACCGCCCAAGCACGACATGGCCAATCGTGTCATGCCGACCCGACCCGTCTCCTTTTCGTATCGTGCCATGTCATGCATGAACAGTACATACGTGTCTGTGCCAACCCACTTCGACCAGGCGAATCTGGTAATCTATACCGTGACTCCGCTTCTCCTTGTCGAGTAGACGCTTCTCCTTCTCGATCAGAGAGGGGGCTCCTGCGAGAAGGATGGCGCCGGAGATTTGCCCAGGGGGCACAGCGTCTGCGATTTGTGGAAGGGCTCCTGCAAGCGGGACGGTGCCGGAGAAGAGAGGGGAGGGAGGTACGGTGGCGCAGGTACTTCTCTCTCAGTGTTTTTCCATCCCACAAGGAGAGCTCTCGCGTGATTTGGTTTGTTCATGGGGTGGGTGGTGGAGGTGGCAACATCGCCAGGGTTTTTCCACACACGCGTGGATCTGGGTTGCAATTGTGTTTTCTTTTTTTTTTCCGAAGGCACAAGCGATCAGTGAAATTAGAGGGGTAGTTAGGGTTCGATTTTGTTGGTGAGCTTGGACACGCAGCCGGTCGGCGGGGGATTTTTTGAAATGTGTTTTGCATGTTTGGTCGCATTCTCTTTGAACCAAACTGAACATGCATGCTCTGCTTTGTTGAGATGATGAATAGTTACTGAAGAAGTAAGATTTTGCTGGTTTTGCAGCTAGTGGGCGAAGGAGGTGCTCATCAGCGCGGCGTTCGTTCACCTGAAGCAAGCGCATCTGTCCAAGCACATCCGGAACCTCTGCACCTGAGCCATGCAATACTGCTCTCTGCACGAATAGGTTCGTGGACATTGTCACCTAGCTATGGTTAGCTGCTGTTTTCCTGTGTGACTGAAGTTGTCTGCAATGTGCGTGCAGAGCATTATGTAACACAGTTTCGCTGTTGATTACTTGTGTGCTGTGGGGACAACAAGTTATTTTTGGATTTTAAAGTTTTTGCACTGACCTGTCTTCTTAGGCTATTTTAAAGTTAGGGAAAAATTTCCAGTTAGATATTGTTTTCAGGCTGCATTCATTAGGTTATCTGCTAGAACATAATTTTCCAAGTTTTGTGAAAATTTCAGCTAGCAATATCTTTTTCTTAGTTCAATGGCTCCCTGTGGCCAGTTAACGGGTGCAAAGAGATTGAGAAGTTGGAACGATATGCCCCCTGCAAAGTTTTCTGAACACTGCAATAGTATATGTTCAGACAACCAAAACTTTTCTGAAAAAATGTAGGTCAATTGCATGAATTCTGGTGTGATTTGAGTAAAGAAGGGGTAAACATTACCGCAACCTATCTGAACGCTGCATTTTTGTTGCAACTTTTTTCGAAGTATACTGCCAATTGTTTGGTTGATTAATTGCCTAACTCCCAGTATGTTCTGAGTTGTTTGGTTAAACTGAACTCGATCCCTTGCGTATGTTCTGTTCATGCTTGCCTAACTCCCTCTTTCATTGCTTGTGCTAGACTACCTCTTCTATCTTTTTCATGGGCCGTCTTGTTTGCTTATTAACCGCGAGAAATGATGAACTATTATACATCTACAAATCAACACTTTTATATTCTTCAGAGTTTTTCAGAACAATCTTCCACTCAGCTTGCAGAAAATTCATGTTCTGTCTTTTGGATGACACCCTTTCTGAACATATAAACTAATCGGCAATATGCCGCTGACCCGCATTCGCCCTCCTATCCTTTTCTTTACAATGATTCAGGTTTTACAAACTTCTCCATGCCTTTGTTGATGGAAGATTATCCAATCCCATCAGCTTGGCAATCGCATTAGGCATCCTGACTTTGCATTATCTTTGTCAGCCTTTTTAGAAGCATTGCTCTTTTGGAATTGTTGCCTGTAACAGTAGAGACCTGCAAGACTGATAAGCTATTTTGGAATATTTTTTTATCAAGGATGGTGAATGCACTGATACCACGTTAACATGATAAATTACTGCCTCACCAGAATTGTAAAGGTGGAGATTTTGTAATTTTTCCCATTTTGTATAATCTGCCATGTTTTTGGATGCAAGTTGCACCCCCTCTCTTGTGTATAATTTGCCCTTTTGCAGTCATGCACAACTTTTAGTTAATAGTTAGTTGCCCCTTATGTATAATTGCCTTTTTCCAGTCATGTGCAACTTTAATTATCAGTCTATGCAAGTTGGTTTTTGTGCAACTTACGTTATAAATATATGCAATCTCAATTATTAAATTGTGCAACTAATTCTTTGTACTATACAAAGAGCATATCACTCATCTTGAACTGTTCTTTAGGAAAGTTGAACATAATGGTTTAATTTTATCAAAAAGAAAGTGAAAATATGCAAAGAAAAGGTTAATTTCCTAGGTCATGAAATAGGGGATGGAAAGATATATTTACAAGATCACATAGCAAAGAAAATACTGAATTTTCTTGATAATATGAATGATAAAAAAGTTTTACAACAATTTTTGGGTATAGTAAATTATGCTAGAAATTATATAGACAATCTTGCCAAACTCGCTGGACCCTTATATGCTATACTAAGAAAAAATGGCTAAAATATTTTAACTATGAAAATATAAAATTAGTAAGAATCATAAAAGAGTTAAAAATTTAAAACCTTTAGAATTACCTTTGGATAATATATTATTTTATCATTGAAATCGATGCTTCTATGCTAGGATGGGGAAGTGTACTAAAAGTACTCTGCAAAATCAAAAAAAATATGTAGATATGCCTCTCGAAGTTATAAATTAAATACTGTAAATAATACAGATAGAGAAATTTTGGCAATAATATATGCGATAAATGCTTTTAGGTTGTATTTAGGATTTAAAGAATTCACAGTTAGAACAGACTATAGACCATTGTTAGATATCATAACCAATTTAATAGCAAAAAGAGCTTAACTAGAAGATGGGTTCTATTTGAAGACATTATTACTGGGAATGGCTATAAAGTTATTTTTGAACATATAAAGGATAAAGAAAACAATCTTCTTGATCTATTTTCTCGCTCTACTATTTTGTAGAAATGAAGAGGTTAATGGGCTTCAGTGGAGTTGAATCATTCAGCTTTGGGACTGAAAATATACTTAGAATATTTCCTCCAAATACATATAAATTTAAGCCAAAGGACCATATAGTAATTGATGAAGTCCAAGAATGCCTTTTGGATAACTTTTGGTATCAATATTATAATAATAAGAGGGAAGACAAAGGCTATATGCTATCAATTTTGAATAGTTTGGCTGAATATTTTAATATGTTAAATTAATTAATGCCTACTTCAGAATATGCTGAAGAACTAGAACAATAACAAATGAAGGAAGAGCTCCTGGAATATATATATTATTTGAAGAAGTAATATGCCAAAAGAAGGATGCAACATTAACATGAGGAATATCATGGAAAAATACACAAAGATTGATGACGCACTTGGCCAAGCTAGAAAAATACTAGAATTAAATTACTACATCGAGTCAGTTGCAAAAGATTATATTACCAAGCATAAAAGCAGGAAAAATCCAATGAAACGAGTAGGAATTCCATCTACAAATATAAATGAAGAAGAGCCATGCCAGAAACAAACTTACAATTCTAAAGGTTTTAAATTTTTAACTCTTTTACGATTCTTACTAATTTTGTATCTTCAAAGTTAAAATATTTTTGGCCAACGAGTTTGGCTCGATTGTCTATATAGTTTCTAGCGTAATTTACTATACCCAAAAATTGTTGTAGAACTTTTTTATCATTCATATTCTCAAGAAAATTCTGTATTTTCTTTGCTATGTGATCTTGTAAATATATCTTTCCATCCCCTATTTTATGACCTAAGAAATTAACCTTTTCTTTGCATATTTCTATTTTCTTTTTGAATAAAATTAAATCATTTTGTTCAACTTTTCTAAAGAATGAGTTCATGATGAGCAATATGCTCTTTGTATGTTTTTGAAAATATTAATAAATCATTAATATATACTAATATGAACTCTTGATTTTCATTAAAGATATTTTGCATTTTTCTCTGGAATAATGCACGTGCATTTTTTTAATCCTACCGGCATTACTAGCCATTCGAAATGTCCTTGAGGACGTATGAATGTAGTCAAAGGAATATATTCTTCGGTCATTTTTACTTGCCAAAATCCTGCCTTTAAGTCAAATTTTTGAAAAATATCTGCTTTCTTGTATTCTATTAATCCATTCTTGTTTGTTTGGAATATTATATGCATCATCTATAGTATTGTCATTATATCCATTCTTGATTTTCCTCTAGCTATTTCCGAATGGTTCCTGACTATGAAGGTTGTGGACGCTTTGTTTTATTACTTTTAACTTTAATAATTCTTCAATATGCATTTTAAATTCTTATATTTTTTTTGTGTAACTTCTATGGGGAAAGTTTTTATAATATAATTAGGGTTTATTATGTTCAGTTTGCATACAATAGAACTTTTATCCCAATGTTTCATAGGTACTTCTATAATTTGGATATCTTCTAGCCTTTGTACAACCTTTTCAATATCCTTTTTGGATTTTATATCTCTATACCAATTAGATGAAAAAGACTGTAATCCTATACAATCTATGTAAGTCGTAGACCTCAAAAGAAGAGTAACAGTAATTTTAGGACAAACATAAGATATTTTCTGAGAAGATCAGGTAATAAAGTTCAATATTTAGAAAAATATAACCCTAGAAAAATTATGATAAAACATGCAAATGCTCTATATGCAATTCACCTGATCATTTAAGCAACTTGCCCAAATAAAGACCAAAAAAGGTATTCTAGTAAATATGAGGAACAAGAAAGAGTTTTAATTGTAGATAGTGTAAATGAAAATATACTAGTTTATGACGATGAAATTAAAGATGATGAATTAATATACTCAATCATAGATACAGATGGAATCGAAAACAAGTATGAAGAACATGACTCAAGCATTGAAGAAATTGATTTAATAAATGAGTTATCAGGTTTAAAAACTAAAATGATGAACCAACTTGGTTGTGAACATGATTGGGTTAAAAGAAAAGGTGATTATAATATAAAGTGTGCCTTTTGTATATATTAACAATAGAGCCACTTGTAGTATATGCTTAAAACAAGTATGTTCTGAATGTTTTAAACAAAACCAAAGTTGGAGAAGAGAAATAGAATTAGAACCATATGATATAATTCTTTGCATATTTTTGGGAAACAATTTTTTCACAACCACTATGGGAGCGCAAAACCACTGATTTCCTTCTTCGGGAGTAAGCTGCTCAACGATAAGGGTGTAAACAAACTACCAGAAGACGATCTAGCTCAAAGTGGAACTGGTCAAAGTTTGTTTATGAATGGCTTATGACATATATTGCAAAGTTTTAAAAAGATAGTAAATCAAAAGAACAGACATCAAAAAATTCTTGGTGGTTGGTGGTTGCGGTTACTTATTAGCCGTACGTATCTTTTTTATTGTTTACATCGTTTTTTAACCCATTATCTTTTTGAAATCTGACTTTTCTTTTGTGATTTGTGTTTTCCTAAGGTGAATTATCTTGACTTCAAATATTTTGGAATAAGAAATCTCCCAATTGGTCCACCCAGAATTTCTGTCTGGAAAGGTCAAATGATAAAAGAGAATTCAAAATGGATGAATGCACAAATGAAGATTTTGGAAAGCGTCCATTAAGGAACACGCACCCAAAAATTATATTGTGTCAATTATTTTATGTTTTATGTTTTTATTTATTATGCTCTATTTTTAGATCAAAGCAAAGAAGCAATTATGTTATGATACAATAGGATCAGAGCCCCCCTCCATTGAGCAACAGAGGAACACCAGCAATACATCCTACAGAGATGCTCTCTACCAATTCAATAACAAATCATTCAACCCAAAGGTACATTTTTGCTGCTTCAATTTTTTTGCATGCATTTTTTAGCAACACATTTTTTTTTTGCATCCTGCAGAGATGCTTTTTTTCATGCATTTCTTTCCTGTAAGATTTGTTCTAGCTAGACCAACATCACGGTCAGTCTGATATCCCTTGCTCTGTTGTAGTTGTATATGTATGCTCCAATGCACTTCTTTTTTATCCTAGCTGTCAACTGTAGTCATCTTAATCCATGCCTGACCAATTCAGATGACGAATAAAAAATTAAATTGATTATGTGCTTGCTAGGTAATCCCTGCCTATGTAAAATTTTGTATCTCACATTTTTTAAGCATGGTAAGTAGTACTACCCTCTATATTTTTTTAAATGCAGGTCCTTGATGACATTGCCTCAGTTTGTGAAGAGTTCACAAGAGAGCATTCTGGCACAACATACGGAACAAACACACAGTTAGCTGCTAAGGTCTTGAACTGTGTCTCCATGTCAAAAGCACAGTTATTCAATGAGCAAAACAAATCACCACACAGTGATCAATATCAACAAGTACAAAATTATAGCGCCACACCAACAGAAGAGAAGAGAAAAGAAGAGAAGAGTGCGGGACAGAGTATACAGGGTGACAGGAGCATAGCACCCAATGGTAATACCCCACCCCAACAACAAAATCACTCAAACAACACTGAAAAGATTACTTCAGGCAGGAACACCTTCCCCCCAAAAGAGCTTCACTCCAACAATAATGAAAACATTGCTTCAGAGAGGATTATCGGCTCCCAACTACAAAAGACACCACAATCAAAATCAGATGCACAACCAAAAGCAAAGTCAAACAGCAAGCAGGACAGCGCTTGCGAAGGCACACACCCTGCAGGTATATGTTCTGTTTCAACCATGCTATTTTTTGATTTTGTACTATAGCATGATGGAACTAACTAATTACTACTTTTGGTACATTGTTTTGTTGCTTCTAATATAGTAACAAGAAACAAAATTTATTTGTGGTAAACATCATACCAGGCATTTTTTTCATGAAGCACATAGCAGGCATGCAAAAACTATTAAACAATTAGGGATTTTTTTTTCACAAATTTGTCCAGATCATGCGAACACTACAACTTTTAAGGAAAAATACACTGACTGAAAAGGGTATAGTTCTGAATTTTTGACTCAGATAACAAATGCGTGTGCACTGCATGCTGGGTTTTGTTTCAATCTGTTTTTGTTGATAATGTGATAGCTTATATGTTTTTTTTATGGGCATCTAAGAAGTGGCAATAATGGATATGTGCAATTCATCTGCTTGTTTTATATTTATTCCTATTATTTTTTCACAGGTATTAGTTTATGAAAAAAGAACAAAACATCCAGCAAGGATTTTGTTGATAGTCAACAGTCACACAACTCTGTGTCATCTAGGACTAGAGCTAAGAGATTATATTCAGGGTCCCATTTGTCATCATTATCACTTAGCCCATCAAAAAAAAGTTTTGCTGAGCAAAAGATTCGGAAAGCAGTAGGAGACAGGTAAAAAACATTTTTAATGTTTTCTACCATATCATCATATATATTTCATTTCTGGGTTTAAAAAATCATTAAAAATGTATGCATCATATATACTTTCATTTTCTTAACAGCTTGTGAAGGCAACAGAACATCAAATCAAAAGTCAAACGAACAAGGAAGAATCGGACAAGGATTGCATAATTATGGAACCTATCAGTACCATACCACCTGAAAAAGAGGAGGTAAATTCAGTTATTGACCCATGAGATGGCAGCCAAGTTTTCCGAGCATTTGTTTCTGATTTTCATTATCTTTTTCTTAAAAAGGTGCCGTCCGCTTGAAAATCCTGAAACTAACAACTCTAGAGAGTTTGTTATTGACATAGAGGGGCCATTCGACGCTGAAGACACAATGCCTAACACTGCAGTGAGAGCAAATGTAACCTTTTTTTGAAACATTTTTTCTTTTTTTAAAATTGTTTTAATTATTCCTACCACTTTTATTGTTTATTTTTTAGGACGACAAAAATTGTGCTTGTGAACGAACCAAAATGACAACCTCTTGACTGCCATTCATAAATTACAAGCTCGATTTGTTTTTAAATTACATCCAAAAGAAATAGAAGTTTCCCTCCATTATATGATGTCCTTCTGATTTACTACTTATAAAACATATGGCTCATCATTTTTTTGCTTTCTTAACACCCAAACAACTCTTTTGTCCGTGATGTTCTCTTTGTAGTTTTCTTTTCCTTCATCACTTCTGTTCCATTTGATTTCTCCTTTTTTTATACAAGTCTGAATGTTATGGTCATGGGCCCCACAACCACTGCATGTCACAGACCCCTTGCTTCTAATCACATATATCAGCCTCTTTTTTCTTGGCTCACTCTTGTGCCTGCCCTAGCTATTAGAGCATTTTGGATCCCGCAAAACAGACATAGGACCAATGTCAACCTGTGTTGTTTCAGATTCAGCAACTGTACCTTTTGTGCTTTCTTTTTTTTTCTCAAACGACGCAGGAGAGCTGCGTGTCATTTCATTAAGAGAGAAAAAAGGGGTACAACGGTCCGGAACAAGCCCAAACCCAAGAGCCAGAACACACACTTACACATCCAAACAACAAAGAAAGACAGAAACGCCACAAACAAGCGAGGCCTCCCGACCTAACGACCTCCCGCCTCCGAAAAGAATAAAGGGGGCGGTTACCTCACTTGAAGCTCCTGAGTTTAGAAGCACCCTTCAAACACCACAAGCTACTCTCATCAGCCACTGCTTGGAGCAGCACTGAGGTGCTTGGCCGAACAAGCTCAAAGACACAGGAATTCCTGTGTTTCCAAACCTCCCAGGAAACTAAAATAATTAGCGAGTTCAAACCTTTCGTCTTTTCCTTTGGTACTGAGCTTGCAGCCTTCCTCCACCAAGAGGAGAAATTGGCATCTGATGGTGAGGGAATCAGGGCAGACATATGAAGAGGTTGTAAAACTAAACTCCAAATCAGCCTTGTGAAAACACAGCCAACTAACAGGTGCTGGATTGTTTCCTCCTCCTGATCACAAAGGGGACAGACCTCGGGATGACTCAGTCCCTGTTTGGCAAGGCGATCCGCTGTCCAGCATCTATTTTTAATGGCTAGCCAAATGAAAAATTGACACCTAAGAGGTGCCCAACTTTTCCAAATCCTCTTCCAGGGAGGAAATTTAATTGATCCAACAAAGGCTGCATAGGCTGACTTAGAGCTGTATACTCCCTTCTGCGAGAATTTCCACCTGAATTGATCCAGCACATCTTGCTGCAAGACTACTCCCTCCACATAATCCCAGATCTGAAGATATTCCAGTAAAACTTGTACTGTAAGTGCTCCTTTGATGTCTGCCACCCAGTTTCTATTAACAAGAGCTTGGGCTACTGTCCGCCGCCTAATTACCCTTTTGGGTGTGGTCTTATACAGGTTGGGAGCCAATTCCTCTATGGTGCGACTATTAACCCATCTATCCTTGAAGACTCCAGTACCCACAATATGGTCAACTGCAACTTTAAACAGGGCTTATGCATTATTTGGGACTTGAAATTGCAGCTCTGCCCATGGCCGAGAAAGATCAGTTTTTTGGGCCCATAACCATCTGATATGCAGCGCCCATCCAAGCACAGATTATGAATCCCCAATCCTCCATATTCCAGGGGTCGTTGAACTTTTTCTCAAGACACTATACAATTACCCGCATTGGCCTTTTCCTGCCCTTTCCAAAGAAACCCTCTTCTCCTTTTGTCAATTGCTTTAATCATCCATTTTGGTATGTCCAGGGCTATCATAGAATAAATGGGAGTGGCAGATAGAACTAGCAAATGGTCAGCCACTTTGTCAACCAATGGTAGGAGCACCTCTTTGGTTAGCTTATGAATAGAGAGAGGTAGCCCTAGGTAAGTACATGGAAAATGCTTAACCGCACAGTCCAAAACTGCAGTGATGTTCAGCTCTTCCTTTGAGCAGTGAATGGGGGAAACTGAGCTTTTCGACATATTAGTATGAAGGCCTGAGGAGTGCCCAAACAGGTCAAGAATGTGTTTGATTACCTAGAGACCAGTCCTCCCTGATCTAAGAAATATTACTGCATCATCTGCAAAAACAGAGACTCGGTGCTGAGCTTGTTGAATTGCAAGCGACTGAAGCAAACCCTCTCTGGCCGCATATTCCACTAAAAGATTCAGGACATCCATGACCAAAATGAATAGCATGGGAGAGAGCGGATCACTCTGGCGAAGGCCTCGCCTATGAATTATATCCTGTCCTGGTTCTCCATTCACTAACACATGCGTGGACGAGGTTGACAAAATAAGACTTATCATGTCTCGCCATTTCTGCCCAAAACCCAAATGACTCAAAACCTTCTGGAGAAAAGACCAAGAAACCGAGTCAAATGCTTTAGAAATATCCAGCTTGAGGAGAACATGAGCCTCTTTCTTTTGATGCAAAGATTTCACCATTTGCTGAACAAACAGGAAGTTATCATGGATATTCCTTCTCCTTACAAAGGCACTCTGATTTGTGAAAACCAAGGACGGTCTCCAGCGCACAGGTCAAATGGTCTCCAATCACAGAGATGACCAAAGCTCTTCCCAGGGCTTCCTCACGTTGAACAATTGAAGCCGAATTGTCACACCCTAAAAATTCAAGGATTAAAATTCAAAATCTAAAATTCGGAGCTTACAAAATTTTTTGAATTATTGCATCGTGTCGTATTTATTTGTCTCTTACTTACGAGTCCTTTGTTGTCGAGTTATAAATAAAATAATATTTATTTAAAAAAGGGAAAGAAAATCGATAAGGGTTAAAAAACCTAAAATAAAGGGGAAATGCAAAATTGCTAAAAATATAACAAAAATGAAATATAAAAATAAAAGTTGGGCACAATTTGAAATTTAATAAAGTTTACACTTGATAAAATTTCATTTGATTACCTATGTGTTATGCAAAAAAATAAATAATAATAATAAATAAATAAAGGAGAAAAAATGAAAAGTACATTGTTCATTTCCCCAAGGTGTTTGCCCTCGAGCCCCGCGCCCCCCTCGCACCTCGCGCGCGCGCCCGTCGCCGCGCGCCGTCCCGTCACCGCGCCATCGTCGTCCACGCCACCTTGCACCCTGCATGACCGTCGTCGTCCCATTGCACCGTCGCCATCGCTGCATCTCTCTTCTTCCCTCGCGCCTATAAAGCCTTCCCTCTCTCTCTCTCCTCCCCACGCCATTTTCCCCATTACTCCTCTTCTCGCGTCGACTCGTCGTCGCGCCAAGCCGTCGCTGTCGCCGCCCTCCACCGGTGAGCTCTTTCCTTCCTCTTTGCCCCATGCGCGCGCGCGCACGCGCATCTCCAGCCTCGGCTCGGCCGGGCAAAGCCGAGGAAAAAAGAAGAGGAAAGAAGGAAGAAGAAGGAAGAGATAGGGAGAGAAAAAGAAAAAAAGAAGAGAGAAAAGAGAAAAGAAAAGGGAAAGGAAGGAAAGAAAAAGAAAGAAAACAAAAGAAAGAAAAGAAAAAGGAAAAAGATTTAGAATAAAAATCTATTTTTTAAATAAAATTTGTTAGGAAACAATTATAAGATTTATTATATTAGAAACTTAATTATCATATGTATTAGGAATTTAATTATAATTTAATTTATTAGTAAATCCTAATTTTATTGTATGAATTTACTAAAATGTAAGTTTTAAATTATTAAATATACTATTAAGCTTTAGGGCAAATTATTTAGGATTTAATTGATTCTAACCCTAGAGCTTGTCGGCCGATAAAATTAAGAATAAAATTATGTAATATTTTTGAATCGTTGATCACAATATTTTTTTAAAATTTAAAGTGAATTAACTTGAAATAATGCCACCTCATAATTTATTAAATTGGTTTAAACGTGAAACTTCAAATTAATGTAACTCGCTTATTTTAACTCGGTTTTTAACAAAACTTGAACCTAAATTCATCTAAAGTCGTAATCTAGTTTTAAGAGCTACTTTTGCGATTTATTTGGTATTTTTGTGATTTTATTTGAATTCTAATTGAATTCAATCGAATCATTGAATTTATAGTATCCGAGGAAGCCGTTGAGTGTGCCAAAAATCTAGGACAACAAGGTTGTGAGCAAGGTAAGTCATCACTATCCTTGAGCATGTTGAACCCTTTTGCGAACTTATGTTGTTTTTAAATCAAATATGCATGCTATATACGTGAGAACTCTCATACTTGTTATATGTCATGTCATGATATTGAATACTTGTATATTCTTTGTACCCTATAGTATCGTGTGTCCGTAGTCAATCTTTGACAATGCTTAGCCCATGATAAATTAGATTCATGCACATTCATATTTATCAAATGCTATATGCTTGGGCAACTACCTTGGGGAAGGTGGTTGACATATGACATGTGGAGACATGAGCGCCACATTATCATGACAATGATGAAATAATTTATGGATGAAAACTAAACACCAAACAAATATTTTAGACTAGGCGGCTGGATGATTTAGGTGGAATCCAGTTAAGGCTAGTGTCGTTCCTGGTTAATTAAGGACCGAGCCATGAGATAAACATAAAACGAGCTAGTAAGTCATATTTCTCGATGGGTATAGACCTAGCGGAGTAAATAGCTGAACAGAGGCGATACCCCTGCATAGTGGTTCACTTAGGTGTGTGAATAGGCGGGAAGCCTATAGGCGGGATAACCATCGGTGGGTTACCGAATTGAAACTGGACTTAAATACAACTTAAAGAATGAGTGAGTTTTTCCTTCTCGGGAGCGCCAGAACTCCTCCCACTACTAGAAACCGTGTTTGGCTAGAGTGCAGGAGGGCTCAATTTCCTGGAGCGGGTACTGCCAAAGAGAGGTTATTGAAAGGCTTTGCCATGACGCGTCTCATTCGTTGGGACTTCAGCTCATGTGTTGGGCAAGTCACGAAGTACGGGTAAAGTGTACATCCACTACAGTGTGAGTAAAACAATCTATTCGAATAGCCGTGCTCACGGATACGGAGCATCGGAACAAGTTTTTCGCTTGGCTAGACTCTAAATTTTAAAATGATGGGATGGGCATGCATAATAATTTTACATGTTGGTGACTCGACTTCTCGAGAAGCGAGAAGGGGTAGACCCCAGAACATCATGACGATCCAGTGACGGAAAGCTATTCTTAAGATCACAATGGATGGTGGACAGAACCGTCACTGATTAAACAAACTATAAAAATAAAAACTTGATCAGCCTTAAGTCTTAGGCTTGTGAAAAGAATTACAAAACTAGCTTGATGCAAAAGAACCACATCCGTTCCTTGATTATCCCTTATCATATGCATAGTTGTTATGGTAGCTTGCTGAGTACAGTTGGTACTCACCCTTGCTTTACGCAAAACATTTAGAGGTGGATGATGAAGACCCTGAAGACCCGTACGAGTACTACCAGGAGGGTATGGAAGACTATGACGCTCAGTAGGTCTTAGACTCGGTCATTGTCGATGGCGATGGCCTGCCGTTGCCTTATCTCCACTACCTTATCTATGTTCTGCTTTTGCTTGTATTCCGGACTGTTTGGTCCTATGTTCTAGACAATGCCTTCGGGCGCTATATTGTAATATTTCGCGTAAGACGATTGGTGTATTGCACGCTTGATGATTCAGTAATGTAATCGTGGGTACTAGACTACTCGATCTAGAGAAATGGTACTATGAACACGAATGATTCCTGTTAGAAAAATAGGGGCCACAGAGCTGGTATCAGAGCATGCGATTGTAGGATAAGACCAATGGTGCCTCACCCCCTTTATAATTGGCTAAAGGGATGAATCCCCATTTAGGATTATTTTAAAAATAAAAACATGATGTCTGTAAAACAAAATGTGTTTTCCACTATACTCTTGTCCCCTTGTCTCTTTATAAAATTTGTTTTACTTCCACTTCTCCCTGACTCTGGTTTTCTTAGGTATAGATGGCAGGACAAGGTCAGAACGGAGCCTGGGAAATTGAGGTTCCACGAGAGGATGGATATGTCTTGTAGCTACGACAACTGATGTGGTGCTTGAGGTATCCGGAGTTACCCACCTTCAGTAGGAGGAGGTTTGGTACTAGAGACTGTCCCAAGTGGGAGGCTACCGTGACAATCGAGTCACGCGTTGTTAGCGAGCCGGAGTTCCGCTTCAGGACGCGCTACTGGCGTGACTCGGCAGAGGATGTAGTTCAGGACGCTATCCGAGAGGCATTCCTCCGTCTTAACGCCGTCCACAGAGCTGAGTTGACGAGGACTGAGTTTGCACATCACCCGTATCGGGAGTATGGCAACTCCATCTGCACCGTGCAGGCTACCCCGTGTTGCTACAACCCCATGGTGATACGTCTGTCCTGTGAGGTGAGGCCACAAACGACTCCTATGAGGAGGCACTACTGGAGATTGACGAGCAGCAGAGACGCATGGGCGAGCTCAAGGAGGAGCACCATGCCTGTGGTAGTAAGGTCGACTCGCTGAAGACCCAACTCCAGTTTAACGGCACGCAGTACGAGCAGCTCTCGGATCGGTACATCGCCCATGGCGAGGCCATGGCCACCCTCGAGGAGCAGCTAAGAAAGAGCTAGAGGCAAGTCAGTCAGCTAGAGGAGCAGCTCCGTACAGTCTCGATTACCACTACGGCTACCTCTACTTCCACCGCACCACCACCACCCCCTGCATCAGCTCACGACCACTACTACTTCCTCACTCTGTCGTGCCTTGAAACTTTTCACGCTTTACTGGAAGAGGTTGGCATGCTGAGCACAGAGTCTGGACCCTACCTGGTGGATCCTGCTGTGACACAGCCTGCTGCTGCAGAGACGGTGCCCACACCGATAGCCACCATTGCTTCATCCGAGCCTGGTTTTGGAGTGGAGATCCTAATTCATATCGACACCAACCCAGGGACTGAAACAGAGCTAGAGGAGGTCAAGAGAGAGCCCAACATCACAGACCCGTCGGAGGACGAGTCTCCTGCTTACCGCATCACCTTTGCGGGAAGACCCAGCACTCGCAGGACTGCCCGCAAGAGCACACGACCCAAGGGCAAGAACCACCAACTTCTGAGCCGTGAGGACTTCGGTTTGCGTCTGCCAAGGACCACTCACTTTCTGCATCCGGTTCCTGTGACTGGCTGGACGACTAGACGAGAGGTCTGCACTGGCTTTGGTCTCTCTTTGGATGGCTTCTGGGACAGCAAGAACCACACCCCCCTTTTAGTAGTTGATGGTTGCATGGCAGTAGTTCGATATTAGCTTTGCGTTGTATTTTGTGGGACTGCGTATGTGCAATCTGTTGTATCAGCTGTTGATGTATTGACTAAGGACCCTGGTAATGATCTATGGTTATGTTATGAATGAGTTTATTTCACCATGCTTGCCCTATAAAAGATCACCTTAACCAACTCAAAATAAAAAGAGTAGGACTGTGACCTTAGTAAGTCAAGGCGCTTACTTATCTATGCTCTATAGATGGTTTACCGACGTTAGTCAACGGTCGCCAATGAAAACCCACCAGAGCCCAACCCAACCACTCTAGCTGAGGTCATGGCTGCACAAACCCAGCTGTTGCAAGCCATTGCCAACAATCAGAGAGGTCGTGAAGGCTCAAGTCTCAGCGAGTTTATGAGAGCCAAGCCACCCACCTTCGCTACAGCAGAGGAACTTGTGGATGCGGAGGATTGGCTGCACATCATAGAGAAAAAGCTGACTCTTATGCGTGTGCGTGAAGCCGACAAAGTAATCTTTGCCGCAAACCAACTGGAAGGACCTGCTGGTGTCTGGTGGGACACCTATAAGGAAACTCGGGCAGAGGATGCTGCGGAACCCACATGGGAGGAATTCACCGCCGCCTTTCGTGAGAACTTCGTGCTTGCAGCAGTGATGCGTATGAAGAAGAATAAGTTCAGGAGGCTGCGACAAGGGAACACTGCTATGCAAGAATACCTAAACCTGTTCACCCAGCTTGCCCGCTATGCAATTGGCGATCTAGTAGATGAGGATGAGAATGAGAAGATCGACAAGTTCATCGAGGGACTGAATGATGAATTGCGGGGGCCTATGATTGGGCACCAACTTCCAGAGTTTAATCAACAAGGTTGTGAGGTTGGAGCACACGACCAGAAGACGGTGGAAAACAACCGCAAGAGGAGACTCGCTATGACCCGCCTACTTCAAGGAGCGTCTCAGCGTCCCAAGGGAGCCACTCCAATTGGATGGAAGCCAACTGTCGTAGCAACCAGCCGTTCAACTGTAGCTAACAATGTCAGCAGGCCGATTGCGACCCAGTTCCGTATTCCGGCACCAACCCTGGCTGCTCCGGGAAAGAAAAATGTGAACTACATCCACTGTGGAGAATTTGGGCACTACACCAACAACTGCCCCAAGCCACATAGGACCCCTATTTGTACCGGTGCCAATGCAACGGTTGTACGTGGTACTGCTACCCCTGCTGCTGGACGCGGTCTGTTCAGGACGCCGCAACCCAACGAGTCCGCTACCGGGTTTCGTCGTGGACAGGTGAACCATGTGCGCACCGAAGAGGCACAGGAAGATCAGAGCGTACTAATGGGTATGTTTTCTATCAATTCTGCCCCAATTAAAGTCTTATTTGATTCCGGAGCATCGCATTCATTCATATCATCAAAAATAAGCAAAAAACACAACCTACACCTGGTGGAACTTAAGATACCTATGTTAGTGCATTCACTCGGGGGAGATATAACCGTACCCCATGCTTGCATCAACGTGCCCATTCAGATTAGAGACGTGGTATTTCTCTCGAACCTTATGGTACTACCATCACAAACTGTCGATATCATATTGGGAATGAATTGGTTGGCTAAGAACAAAGGAGTCATAGACTGTGGTCGAAAGGAGGTCACTGTGTCCACCCCATGGGGATCACCGATGAACATTGCTATGGATCAGGACCCGATGTTATGTGAGCGAGCTACGGGAGTATTTACCATGCTACCCATGAGCGGGATGCTAGTAGTACAGGAATACCCAGACGTATTTCCTGAGGATTTGACCAGAATGCCCCCTGACCGTGACATAGAATTTATTATTGACCTAATGCCTGGTACTACCCCCATATCCAAGAGGCCCTACCGGATGTCGGCTAACGAGCTAGAGGAACTCAAGAAGCAGATCAGAGACTTATAAGAAAAAGGATTCGTACTCCCTAGTTCTTCTCCTTGGGGAGCCCCGGTATTGTTCGTCACGAAGAAGGATTGGCAGTATGAGGATGTGCATGGATTATCGATCATTGAACGAAGTGATCATTAAGAACAAGTACCTATTACCCCGAATCGATGATTTATTTGATCAACTCAGGGGTGCCAAAGTGTTCTCGAAGATTGATCTTCGGTTAAGATATCATCAGTTGAAGATTAGGTCCGAAGATATTCCCAAGACAACGTTCTCTACGCGCTATGGATTATATGAGTTCACAAAAATGTCTTTCGGATTGACCAATATCCCGACATATTTCATGAACCTTATGAACAAAGTATTCATGGAATATTTCGTGGTGGTGTTTATTGATGACATTCTTATCTACTCCAAGGATGATGAGGAACATGCAGAGCACCTACGTCTAGTGCTAAGAAGCTACGAGAACATCCGTTATATGCAAAATTTAGTAACTGTGAGTTCTGGCTTAAGAAAGTTGCTTTTCTTGGTCATGAAATCTCAGCTGGAGGAGTGGCAGTAGATCCTGCCAAGGTTGAAGCTGTTATAGAATGAAAAGCACCCAAGTCGGTAATAGAGGTCCGGAGTTTCTTGGGATTGGCCAGGTATTACCGGAGATTTATTGAAGGATTTTCCACAATAGCCAGACCCATGACTCAACTCTTAAAGAAGGAGAAGAAATTCGCTTGGACCGAGCAGTGTCAGCGAACTTTTGATCAGCTGAAAGAATAGTTAACCTCTGCCCCAATTTTAGTCCTACCTGACAACCGTAAGGACTTTGTGATATACTATGATGCGTCCTGACAAGGACTGGGAGGGGTACTGATGCAAGATGGAAAGGTCATGGCATATGCCTTGAGACAACTACGACCCCACGAGGAAAACTACCCCACACATAATTTAGAATTGGCAGCAATTGTTCATGCTTAAAAATCTGGAGACACTATCTAATCGGGAACCATTGCGATGTATACACGGACCACAAGAGCCTGAAGTATATCTTTACTCAGACTGATCTCAACCTACGACAGAGAAGGTGGCTGGAATTGATCAAGGATTATGATATAGGAATCCATTACCACCCCGGCAAGACGAATGTAGTGGCTGACGCTTTGAGCCGTAAAGCCCAATGCAACCATATGAGACTGGAAGGCATGGTCATTGAGCTCTGAGAAAAAATGGCTCGATTTAATTTGCACCTAATTCCTCGCGGAGACTTAAACTCGCTGGAAATCCAACCTCTTCTGAGGACCCAAATAGAAGGAGCTCAAAAGGATAATGGAGAGATCCAAATGATCAAGAAGCGCATGGCCGCTGGGCACGCGAAGGAAATCTTGACAGATGATAATGGAATCCTGTGGTAGAAGAAAAGGATCTATGTGCCTGAGCAAGGTGGTTTGAGAGGGTTGATTATGAAAGAAGCCCACGAATCGGCATATTCGCTACACCCTGGCAGCACGAAGATGTACCAGGATTTGAAGGAAGAATACTAGTGGCCCAATATGAAGCGGGACATAGTTGAATACGTGGCCATATGCAATGTCTGTCAAAGGGTAAAAGTTGAGCATCAACGACCGGCAGGCTTGTTGCAACCGCTCAAGATTCCTGAATGGAAATGGGATGAGATAGGCATGAATTTCATTGTCGGATTACCCAAGACTGCCCCGGGATATGACTATTTGGGTGATCGTAGATCGACTTACCAAGACTGCCAGGTTTATCCTCATCAAGACCAATTATAATAGTGCCAAGTTGGTGGAATTATACATGTTCAGGATCGTATGCCTTCATGGAGTACCAAAAAGGATAATATCGGATCATGGTACTCAATTCACATCCCATTTCTGGAGCAAAGTTCATGAGGCACGTGAGTCACCTTGCCTTCAGTACCACATACCATCCGCAGACCGACGGGCAGACTGAAAGGACAAATCAAGTTCTTGATGACATACTGAGAGCTTGCGCGTTGGACTTTATCAAGGATTGGGAAAAATGCCTACCTTACACTGAATTTTCCTACAACAACAGTTATCAATCAAGTCTGAAGATGTCGCCGAATGAAGCACTGTTTAGTCAGCGATGCCGAACCCCATTGATGTGGTCAGAAACTGGTGAACAAGCTGTGTTTGGACCTGACATAATTAAAGAAGCTGAGGAAAAGGTCCGTCTGATCAGAGATCGGCTAAAGGTAGCCCAATCTTGACAGAAGAGCTACACGGATACTCGACGAAAGTACTTGGAGTTTAAGATAGTCGACTATGTGTACCTGAAAGTCTCTCCACTACGAGAAACCCAGAGGTTCCAGGTCAAAGGAAAGCTTGCGCCAAGATACGTGGGACCATTTCTGATAAACGCCAGAAGAGACGAAGTGGCCTATCGGCTAGAGCTACCAAAAACATCTTTGATGTGCACCCGAGTGTTCCATATGTCACAATTGAAGAAGTGTTTGCGAGTGCGAAGAGCAAGATCCCTTGGAAGATATTCATATCAACAGTGATCTCACATACCCTGAACACCCGATAAAGATATTGGACGAGGCGAAAAAGAAAACCCGAGCTAAGTCATGGCGCATGTACAAAGTGCAATGGAGCAATCACACCGAAGAGGAGGCCACTTGGGAAAGCAAAGATTTTCTAAGGACCGAGTACTCATACCTCTGGACAAACCCGTAAGAAATCTCGGGACGAGATTTATTTAAGGGGTAGGTTTGTAACACACTAAAAATCGAAGGCTTAAAATTGAAAATCTAAAATTCGGAGCTTACAAAATTTTTTGAATTATTGCATCATGTCGTATTTATTTGCCTCTTATTTGCGAGTCCTTTGTTGTCGAGTTATAAATAAAATAATATTTATTTAAAAAAGGAAAGAAAATCGGTAAGGGTTAAAAACCCTAAAAGAAAGAGGAAAATGCAAAATTGCTAAAAATATAGCAAAAATGAAATTATAAAAATAAAAGTTGGGCAAAATTTGAAATTTAATAAAATTTACACTTGATAAATTTTCATTTGATTACCTATGTGTTATGCAAGAAAAATAAATAATAATAATAAATAAAAAATGAAAATTAAAAAGTACACTGTTCATTCCCCAAGGTGTTTGGCCCCGAGCCCCGTGCCCCTCTCGTGCCCCGCGCGTCGGTCGTCTCCATCGTCGTGCGCCGTCCCGTCCTCACGGCTCGCACCTCGCGCGGGCCATCGCCATCGCCGCGCGTCCCCGTTCCTCGCACCCGTGTGCGCTCCCATCGCCGCGTCGTCGCCATCCGCGCCACCTCGCGCCCCACACGGCCGTCGCCGTCCCATCGTGACGTCATCACCGTGTGTCTCTCTCTCCTCCCGGTGCCTATAAAACCTTCTCCCTCCTCTCTCCCTCGCCACGCCATTTCCCTTCCCCTTTTCTCGCGTCGACTCGTCGTCGCGCCAAGTCGCCGCCGCCCTCCGCGGTGAGCTCTTTCCCCTTCCCCTTCGTCCCATGTCGTCACGATGCCGCGCGTATCCCGGCCTTGGCTCGGTCGGGAGGCGAGGGGGAAAGAATAGGAAAGAAGGAAGAAGAAGGAAGAGAGAGGAGAGAAAAAATGAAAAGAAAAAGGAAAGGAAGAAGAGAGAAAACAACAAAAAGAAAGAGAAAAGAAAAGGAAAGGAAGGAAAGAAAAAGAAAGAAAAGAAAAGAAAAAGAAAAGAAAGAGGAAAAGATTTAGAATAAAAATATATTTTTTGTGAAATAAAATTTGTTAGGAAACAATTATAAGATAAATATTACTTATAATATTAGAAATTTAATTATAATTTAATTTGTTAGTAAATCCTAATTTTATCATATGGATTTACTAGAATTTAAGTTTTAAATTGTTAAATAGAGTATTAAGATTTAGGGTATATTATTTAGGATTTAATTGATTCTAACCCTAGGGCTTGTCGGCCAGATAAAATTAGGAATACAATTAGAGTTAACAATTTCTTTTCCAGTGTAATATTTTTGAATCGTTGTTCACAATATTTTTTTTAAAAAAATAAAGTGAATTAACTTAAAATAATGTCACCTCATAATTAATTAAATCAATTTAAACGCGAAACTTTAAATTAATGTAACTCGCTTATTTTAACATGGTTTTTAGAAACCTAAATTCACCTTGATGATTCAGTAATGTAATCGTGGGTACCAGACTACTCGATCCAGGGAAATGAGACTATGAACATGAATGATTATTGTTACAAAAATGGGGGTCCACACGAATGATCAATGATTCTTCGAGGAACATGTGTTGATTCCTTCGGATGTTCTTCCTCACTCGAGTTGAGGGGAGAAGCAAGGGGTTGGTGATCATCTTGAGGCGCAGGTTCAGGAACTCCTTGAGTGCCTCCCTCTGAACGACGTCGGCAAAACCTCCACCGCCTCTTTCCCCCTCCACGGGTGCCGCTGGCCTTATTAGTCCGCTCCTCAACCCCCTCCATTAACTCAGGCGGTAGGGCCGAAGCCTTGCACCGCCAGACCAAAATCCTCTGCTGTGTAGAGTCCACCATCATCGGCACCTGACGTCGGCTAGGGCAGGCGTACGAGAGGTGACCCATGGCCCGACAACAGAAGCATCACGGGGAAGAACGACAATCGGCAGCCCGGTGTCGATGACAAAAACAGTTATGGAGGTCCGCGAGAACTGGCCTTCGCTTCCGACGCAGCTACTGTCGAAGCTCGCTGCGCCAGTGGAGCCCCAAAGCAGAAATCCAGCCCTCCTTGTCCTGTCCAAGACACACCAGCAGAACCGAGCGATCTTCTTTGCACAAAACAAACTTTGGCTGCCATCCCCAGGCTCCGTGCTAAGCATCAGCAGAGGCCTCCCGGCTACCAGAGCCCAGGGCCTATAAGGTCGAGCCCATAGGGCCGCGCCTCGACAGGACATCCTTGAAGGAGACTACACCACGCCAGAGAGGTGAAAAGCCAGCACCTGGAACAGTTGAAGACGGAGAGACGTCCAACCAATGTTGCACTTTAGAATGACCTACCGTGCCCTGGGGGAGAAGCGGGGGGAGAGGAAAGAGGGAGAGACGACGCCGCAGGAGAGGTGGCGGCCATGCGAAGGGGGGCCACGGTCTTGTGGGTGGCCACCGGCATAGGGCTAGTGGAGGGATGGGCGTCAGGGGAGGAAAGGGGACGTTCCATCATGGTGCTCATCAACTGCAGCACCGCACCACCAAGGCCCATCGCCATTGCACTTTGAGCATCAACAGCAGCTCCACCAGAAGCCATTGGTGCCGCACTAGCCTCATCAAAAGTCGCGTCACTCATTGCTTTCAACCCTTCTTCAATCCTGCCACTTTCATCCATCATATTGTTAACGACCAAATTTGGTAAGCAAATTATCAGGTTTGGAGCTAAGGCCGAAGCCAATTTGGAGAGAATTGAGTTCTTCTGAAGACAGAGTGTGTGCCAAATGCAGACCAAATTGGCTAAGGAATTCATCGGTTGGTGATTGAATCGGCTAAGGTGACTGTCGGTTGATACCGAATCGGACAAGGATAGCCGGTGCAGCCGATTCCGATAAGGATAGCTGGTATGACCAATCTCGAGGAAAACATGTTGGAATTATCTTCGAATTCGGTTAAAGTGCTTCATGAGGATTGCCATACATGGATAGAGTCTAGGAAAGACAATTGTATCTGTTAGTTAGGATATCTTAAATAGTTTCCTTATAGATAATGTCGGTTAGAGTTTCTTTTAGACGTATATCTGTAATTTAAATTTGTAATAGAGATAGGAGTCGTGTCCGTCAAGGACTTATCTTGTATCTGGGTATAAATACGACCCAGGACCGCGTAAATTAAAAACAATCAAGTTTAATACAACCTTCGACGCATCGTCACCTTTTTTTTAGTTATTTCGATGAGTTCTTGCTTCTAGTTGGGCTGCATCATTTGATCTCCGACGAAAAGGTAAAATCTTGTCATGGCGGCTTGCGCTCTCAGGACTAATGTTTCCATCGTTATGATACTCTAATCCTGGTTATGTAAATCATTGATTTATCATATATGCCATATAACATAGATTGATAATGCGATCTAACCCTAATCGACTAGTCTGTTAATAGATAACAGCCGATAGAGTTAGATCTCATCATTGATTTAGATTTTATGGTATATCCACCATCTCGAAGGGTTTTCATAGATTTGTTTAGATCTTATGCTTCTTTTTATAGTTAATGCTGCATCGGTTAGGTCCGACCTATTAAGTCATTTTTAGAATCATAAAGGATCTATCTTGTTTTATGATTACCATTAGAGGTAGTATCGAGGTTTCAGCCAATCTTATCTGTTCTAACTGTCTTGTATATTTTATATTTAATTGATATGTTAAAGCTGCCTTTTATATTAAGATCTCATTATAATTAAATATGTTAAGCTTGTTATCGATCTGTTAGGTCATCTTAACACTTGATCGGTTTCTTGTTTAATGTATTTATTCTACAATGATATCTCAGTATAGAGTGGTATCGAAGTACTAGCCGATACGCATTAGATCTATAACATCGGCTTTGCTATATATATATAATCTTCATATTGAGGTATTTTTTGACTTAACTGGTTTATATTGTCTCGGTACGCTATCGATCTATACCAATCACTTAGTTTAAATGCATCTTGATATTTAGACTATGTAGTATGAATATCTTCAGCCGATCGATTAGGTTTAATTATCCTAGCCGATTCAATGCATACCGCATCGGCTCAACAACAAACGATACGTCATCGGCTACCAGCCGATCGGCTATCGTTTGCAGACTAACACTTGTTTCTTTGTTTCTTGTTGATTGCAGGATCAAATCAACTGGCATGCCTATGAACCTAAGAAGCAATACTTTGGATCCGCACTAGAGTAAAGCAAACTTCTCAGGCCAGTGAGTGGTTATCCAAGTCAACGTACTTCCGGTATGATTTGGGATCAACACGCTTTTCGGCACGTCCAGTAGGACCCGATTGCAAGCCAAATACAATGGTTGATATCAAGACTTTCGAGATCGACCAGGAAAACATCATTCCGGTCACATTGGACCAGCTGACGCCAGAGCAAAAGGCCGAGATTGAAGACATGATGAACAAGTTGCAGAATCAATATCTCCATTCTTTTGCCCAAACTCGGTCAGGCACCATCGTCCAGAGGTACAAGGTGAAGCTACCAGCCGATGACGAACCCGAGTCAAGCTCTGGCAAAGGTGCCAAGATCCAAGACGTCAAACAGGAGGAGGGCCCGGAGCTCAACAATCTATAGGATAGGATTGACTATGCTATCCATAAGGCACTGGTCGATTTCAGGGTTGCCGAGTATCAAGCCAAGGGCCCAATTTTCCTTCCCGAAGGCAAATTCCCACCGTATAGGACTTTGGCCACTGGTGGATTGCAGTATGTCTCAGCCATACCCCCAGGTTAGCCGACGACATCAACATCAGCACCCAAAAATCCGATTATTTCGTCATCGGCACAAAAGCCACCAAAGTTCAGTACTATGCTTCTATCCAGATAGCAGCATCAGCACGGTGGGCAAAATATCCCTCTGGCTACTCAAGAGCAGATCGCAGCCATGTTCAACATGAATCGGCCACTGGTTGAGCCGATCCCACGAGTGCCAATAGGGTCGTACTCACAAAACTTGCAGCAACACCCTATCGGTCTCTAGCTCGGTCATGATCAGCCGGCTCACAGGGTACATCAGTCACCCGAGATGCAGTATCGGCAGGCAATTTGATCAATTTGAGCCGATACAGCAGCAGCGCAAGGAGCACAACAGTAGAAACCTTGGGCAGATATGATCACAGATGTTATGAGGGAACAATTTGTCCTCAAGCCTAAGGATACAGGCAACATGTATCGGTACCCATATCCAGAATATTTTGAGAGGGTTTCACTGCCTAGCCGATACAAGGAGCCAGACTTCTCCAAATTCTCAGGACAAGATAATGTTTATATATATGAACATGTTAGCCGATTTTTATCCCAATGTGGTGAGACATCGGCCACTGATGCCCTGAGAGTTAGGATATTCCCTCTTTCTCTCTCTGGATCGGCTTTCACCTGGTTTTCATCCCTACCTTACAACTCTGTGCAAAGCTGGGCCGATCTAGAGAAATAGTTTCATAGATATTTTTACAGCGGTGTTCATGAAATGAAACTGTCTGATTTGATAGCTATCAGGCAGAAACATGACGAATCTGTTCAGGACTACATTCAACGATTCAGAGATATGAGGAACAGATGCTACAGCCTGGTTCTGTCAGACTCCCAGTTAGCCGATCTCGCTTTCCAGGGTATGTTGATGCCGATAAGGGAAATGTTTTCGGCTCAGAACTTTGAGAGTTTAGCTCACTTGGCCTAGAAAATATCGGCACATGAACAAAGATTCCATGAGGCCAAGAAAGCTCTTAAGAAGATTAACCATGTTGCATATTCTTCCGAATCAGAAAAAGACAGCGACTCCGAAGTGGCAGCAGCTGATTGGGCTAGGAACAAAAAAGTTATCACCTGCCAATGGGTCAAGAATTCGGCCAAAGAAGAAAAATACGATTTTGACATCACCAAGGCCGACAAGATTTTTGATCTGCTACTTCGGGAGAAGCAAATTCAGCTGCCAGCTGGTCACGTGATTCCATCGGCTGAGGAATTGAAGAAAAGGAAGTAGCAAATGGCACAACACTTGATCTCACAGTACTAATGATTACAAAGTCTTTCGTCGGTAGATCCAATCGACTATAGAGGCGGGAAAAATTAAATTTGAAGACCGAAGAAGCCGATGAAGGTTGATGGGAACCCTTTCCCTGTCAACATGGTCCACGCCAATGGCAGGCCGGCTGGTAGTGAGCCCCCGGAGATGGATAGCTTGATCAAATTCATGAAGAACTTCATAGAGAGGGAATCACCATCTTCTGCTAAAGTCGTCAAAAAAGTCGGTAGGAGGATGATAGGCAGGAAGAGGGGAACTACGAGGGAGATGATAGCTTTGATCCCCATTGGAGTTGTGAGTTTTTCAGGTTTTGTTGTAACCAGGGGATGAGGCTGCCATCATTGCAAGATTGCCCAGCGTGCGACGGTTACAAGAGACAACACGTTTCTTGGCACGCTGCAAGTTCAAGCTGATCTATGTCTGGAGAAAATCGGCTGAGGCAAGAGAGACTCCCTGTTCATCAGAGGCTGGGTCTGATTCATCAAGATTTCATGCATGATGATGAAGATGCATACGAGACCATCAACCCGCAATGGTGCCCTTCAAATACTTTCACTAAAACTCAGAAAAGGAGGGTGCAATGGATGAAGAGCAGGGGTCGGCTCGAAGAAGTTCAAGCAAAAATCGACCATCGGCTGAAGAAGAATAAGAAGCAAAAGCGCCCAAGGAAAGAGCGGTGTGTGAAGAGCAACAATGTTTCAGCCGATGAAGCTCAAGCTGACAAGGCAAAAAGATTGGCCAAGGGAAAAGCTATGGCCTCTACATCGGTCAACATGGTTTTTGTGTTGATGGCCGAGTACGAAGTGGCTCAGGCCGATGTAGATGTGGTAGAGGAGTCCTTGGCCAAATTGGTTTTGTCCCCGGAGCAAGCGATCTTCGAAAAACCAGAGGAGAAAGTGCAACGACATCTTAAGCCACTATATGTTAAAGTATTTGTCAATGGCAAGCCGATGTCCAAGATGTTGGTCGATGGAGGAGCTGTTGTGAACTTGAGGCCCTATTCTACATTCAAAAAATCGAGCAAGAGCTCTGATGACCTCATCAAGACCAACATGGTTTTAAGGGACTTTGGAGGCAACCCATCGGAAACCAAAGGGGTTTTAAATGTGGAACTGACAATTGACAGCAAGACTGTGCCTACCACCTTCTTTGTCATCGATGGGAAGGGATCATACAGCCTGTTGCTGGGGAGGGACTGGATCCATGCCAATTGCTGCATCCCTTCTACCATGCACCAGAGCTTAATCCAATGGCAAGGCGACAAAGTTGAGATCATGCAAGTCGACAGTTCAGTAAACGTTGCCAATGCCGACTTAACCCTTTGAGAGATGAATGGTGTTGATTGCTTGTCCGGCAAGGTTTGGGAAGTCGATTATCTGAAATGTCCGATTCTGAAATATAGCCAATTGGAGATGAAGAGCCCCAACTGTTGCTTTGAGGGCGTCGTGGAGGGGTCAAGCTTCTACACAAAGGACACTATAGATGATCTCGATGGCAAGCTAGGACAAGGCTTCATATTGGCCGATGACATAGAAGAAGTCGATATAGGTTCAGGAGATAGGCCTAGGCCAACATTCATTAGTAAAAATATGTCTTCTCAATTTAGAACCAAGCTTATAGAACTTTTGAAGGAATATAAAGATTGTTTTGCTTGGGAGTATTTTGAGATGCCAGGACTTAGCCGATCGATTGTTGAACATCGGCTTCCTATCAAACCAACATATCGGTCGTTTAAGCAAGCACCTAGAAGGTTCAAGGCCGATATATATGATGCTATCAAGGCCGAAATCACTCGTTTGTATGACGCTGGTTTCATTCAGTCATGCTGATACGCTGAATGGGTTTCTAACATAGTTCCAATGATTAAGAAGAATGGCAAACTTAGGGTGTGTATTGACTTTCGAGATCTCAACAAAGCTACCCCTAAGGATGAATATCCAAGGCCGATCGCCCATTTATTGGTGGATGTTGCTTCAGGACACAAAATCATAAGTTTTATGGATGGCAACGTGGGATACAATCAAATTTTCATGGCAGAGGAAGACATCCACAAGACTGCTTTTAGGTGTTCTAACGTAATCGGCTTGTACGAGTGGGTTGTAATGACCTTTGGTCTAAAAAACGCTGGAGCTACATATCAGAGGGTCATGAATTATATCTTTCACGATCTAATCAGCTTGTTGGTTGAGATTTACATTGATGATGTGATCGTAAAGTCCAAGGAGGTTGATGACCATATAGCCAATTTGAGGAAAGTGTTGGAAAGAACAAGGAAATATGGCCTAAAGATGAATCCCAACAAATGCGCCTTTGGCGTATCGGCTGGACAGTTTCTAGGTTTTCTTGTCCATGAAAGGGGAATTGAAGTAACACAAAGGAGAATTAATGCAATCAAGAATATTCAGCCTCTACAGGACAAGAAGCAATTGCAATCTCTGGTCGATAAGGTGAATTTCATTAGAAGGTTTATTGCTAATCTATCTGGAAAGATGGAACCATTTACACCTTTGCTACGGTTGAAAGCCGAACAGCAGTTTACTTGGGGGGCATAGCAACAAAAAGCTTTAGATAACATCAAGGAATATTTGAGTGCCCTCCAGTATTGATTCCTCCACAGAAAGGGGTGTCTTTCAAGTTATACTTGTCAACTGATGAGAAGTCAATTGGCTCGGTATTGATCTAGGAGTTCGAGGGTAAAGAAAGATCAATATTCTATTTAAGCATAATGCTTCTGTATGCTGAGACAAGATATTTCCCAGTGGAAAAGTTATGCTTATGCCTGTAATTTTTTATGCATGAAGTTAAGGCATTATTTGTTATCCAATGAATGCATGATAATCTGCAAAGTTGATATTATCAAGTATATGTTGTCGGCTCTAGTGCTAAAAGATTGAGTTGGTAAATGGATTTATGCCTTGACAGAATTCGATCTCCGGTATCAGTCACCCAAGGCAGTCAAGGGACAGGCTATAGCCGATTTCATTGTTGAACATCGTGATGACTCAATCGGCTCAGTTGGCATAGTGCCTTGGACTCTGTTCTTTGACGGATCAGTTTGTACCCATGGCTGTGGTATCGGCTTGGTAATCATATCACCTAGGGGGGCAAGTTCTGAATTTGCTTACACTATTAAGCCCTATGCTACTAATAACCAAGCCGAATATGAAGCGGTTCTTAAGGGATTGCAACTTTTGAAGAAAGTTGAAGCCGATGCCGTGTAGATCATGAGTGATTCCTTGTTGGTCATCAACCGGCTAGCTGGAGAGTATGAATGCAAAAATGATGCATTGATGACTTAATATGAAAAATGCCGAGACTTACTATGAAATATGTGGTACTTATCAATTGACTCATAAAATGAAATGGCTGCTTCGATGAGCTGGATAAGACTGTTTCAAATATTATAAGGGTTGTCAAGACTGTCAAAAATTCAGAGCAATTCAACGAGCACCAGCGTCCGCTATGAACCCCATAATCAAGCCATGGTCATTCAGAGGTTGGGGAATTGACATGATCGGCTAGATTAATCCACCCTCAAGCAAAGGACATAAGTTTATATTGTTGACAACCGATTACTTCACAAAGTAGGTGGAAGCAATTCCTTTGAAGAAAATTGATTTCGGGGACGCTATCCAGTTTGTTAAAGAGCATATTATCTGCTGATTTGGTGCTTCTCAGACAATCACAACCGATCAGGGATCTATATTTGTATCCGATGAGTTTGTCCAGTTTGCAGAAAGCATGGAGATTAAATTGTTGAATTCTTCACCATATTATGCACAGGCTAATGTACAAGTAGAGGCATCTAACAAAAGTATGATCAAATTAATAAAGAGAAAGATCTCTGATTATCCAAAGCAATGGCACAACCGATTGGTCGAAGCTATGGTCCTATCGGATGGCTTGTCATGGATCGATTCAAGTGCCTCCATACAAGTTAGTTTATGGGCACGAGGCCATCTTGCCATGGGAAAGTGTCATCGGCTTGAGAAGGATTAAACTACAAAATGAATTCACAACCGATAATTATCACAATCTTATGATAGATGAATCGGAAGACTTAGGGCCTGTTTGGTTGAGGGACTAAACCCATTAGTCCCTGGAATTTAGTCCCCTTTAGTCCCTAATTACCTAAACAGTAGGGACTAAAACAGACTAATTTTGCATCAGGTGATTAGTCCCTAAGATAGATGCTAATTGGGACTAAAGTGCAGATTTCTCTTCGTGCCCTTGCCGCCCACGGCCGACCGGCGACGCCCCGCGCTGTCCGCGTCCTCCCGGCGCCGCCCCGCGCCGGCCGCGTCCTCCCGGTGTGTCGTTGCTGAGGTTTGTGGTTGCTGATGTAAGCATGTTTCTTTGTGTGTAGTGTAATGTTTTGAAAGTATCTCGAAGATCTCGTTCCCCACATCTGAACCTGTTGTGAATTGTCTATTTCTATATTTTTTATGCCATCAGTTGTGACACTCTCATTGTTGTTGCACCAGTAATTATTGTAGTAATTAAAGAAGTTCATGGTATTACATGTTTTAAATTAAAGGAGCTCATAATATTGCAGGTTTTGAATAAAGAAGTTCACAATATTGCAAGTTTTACTTAATCTTAAATATATTTTTTGGAGATTACATAACATTCTATTAGTTAATTTGGTATGACAACTTTCTTAGAGAAGTAGAATAATAATTATTTGAAAGGGTTGCTTCCAGTAGTTCTTCCAAAGAATATCTCAAGAATAGTTCTTTTTATATAGATAATCATTACTCTATCAAGGTTTTTGTCGTTGCTGAGGTGTGTGGTGCTTGTTTAAATAGCAATATTGTCATACACTCCTCAGATACTTAAAATTTTAAAACTGCTGTGAATTGAATGGTTTCCCTCTTACATGCAGTAAATGCATCATCCAAACCATCAGATTGATTCACTGTTTATATTTTCATCATGCATGTGCCGTGCAAATGTGTTGGATAGGATGGTTGCCTATGCCACGTGATGTTTCTCACATCCCAACTCTTCAACTAATTTGGTTCAATTGCCAGGCACCACGAAGATCGATTGAAGAAATGGCCGGCAACGAGGAAGAATAGTACGATTTTTTCTCCCAAGCTCACACACATCAACCGGGCGCCGGCAATGACTTCGGTTTCTCACAAGCGTCGCCTACCATTGGTGGTTCTGCCACTGGCTTGCATTTTTCGGTGAGGGCTCTGGGAGGGGGAGAGGATCCGGGGGGTATGATCTGAACTCCCAGGCCGATTGTTTCCCTGACTTCTCCTCGTACCAAGAATTGTTGCAGCCGGATGGACATGGAGCTGCCCCCATTCCGGGTGCCATGAGGTCGGCGGTCGCCCCGTCGCGTCCTCCTTTCACTGCTAGCATTCGAGGAAGAGGAAGACGGGGAGGAAGAATTGGTCGAGGCCGCGGTAGGTCGCTGTCCATTGGCGCAGGATCCGAGGGGATGCGGGGATTTGTTCCCCCTCGGGCGCCCAGCAAAGGATTCGTCGGCGGCCGTGGGGGATCAATGTCGTCATTCGCGCAAGGATTCACTGGCCTTGGTGGATTTGGAGGTTCTGGCCGGCATCGGGGATCTTCGTCGACATGTCCTCCAACAGCTGTGGAAGAGTGCAATGAGGATGATGACGAAGCAGACTTTGGCGATGAGAGTCAGCGCACGGTAAATCATCTTTATACATATATTTAGACATTTGTCATTTTACAATTGTGCAGTTATGTGAGTTGTAGCTTTTTTGGCAAATATAACAATGCTAGCTCTTTGGGTGTTATATTGCTTAGCCATAGTTCTTTGCAAACTAATTTTATTTTTTTATTAGAGTATCTATGACAAGGCATGTTGGACAGAAGAAAACACCTATAAATTTTGTGTAATAGCCTGTGAGGAATTGAGGGACGATAATTGTCCCAGTGGTACATGGACAACTAGAGGCTATCAAAATTTGAAGTCTAAATATTTTGTTAGCACTCAACTGAAGCATTCAACCAAACAACTGAAGAACAGAATGGTTCAACTGAAGAGTATGTACATATGTTGGGTATGGCTTAATCAACAAACGGGGTGTGGTCGAGGACCTAATGGAGAGATCACTGGGTCAGATGGTTGGTGGAAAAGAGCAATCAAGGTATTAATATTCATAATATGGTAACATCTTAATGTTCTTTTAGAATATTATATTTGTAGTAATACAATCGCATTACAGGAAAAACCGGACACAAGAAAATTTCGAACTGGCAACCCTGAGTACTTGGACATGCTTATAGAGCTATTCCAAGGTGTGGCAGTTGATGGGTCCACTGCATATTTCCCTGGTGATGAAGATGAGGAAGAGGAAGATGATGCAGCATTAGGGGAAGCAGAAAGATTTGAAGATGCAGATGAGGGATTTGAAGATGCACTGTCAAAAGTTGGCTATTGAGTGTGGGGCAACAGAAGAGACTGTGGAGTATTTTTGTGCAACACAGTTATTTCTGGAAAAAGGGAACAGAGTGATGTTTCAGAACATGAGAAGTAATGAAGCGAGGTTTTTATGGTTGAAGAGATGGTGCCAGCAGAAGAATTTATATTAGTTAGTAATTTCAGTTAATTGTCAAACTTTTCTGTAATTTATAATGTCATGTTATGTAATAGACTTATGCTATGTTATGTTGTTACTACTTTATTATGTTGTGTAACGGACATGTGTTTGAATGTCTTGCTACGATGAGTAATATTTCTATGTAATCGTTGTATATGCTATGGTGACCTGCTATGCTTATCGTGTGTTTACCTGATATGGTGGATTTAAACATGTAGGATGATGATGGTTCATCGTGTGAGGAGGAAAGTTATGATGAGGATAGTGGTGATGAGGACAGTGGTGATGAGAGCAATAATGATGAAGATAGTGGTTGTGAGGAGGAATGTGATGATGACACCAGTGATGATCGAAAGAAACACCTCTTGGCAGCATTGATGCTTCAACAATCAAGGAAGCGAAAAAAACTATTGCTAGCCGCCATGATTGGTACGTATTACTTGGACTCTTATTCTAACAAAGCTCCTAGAAGAATATCACCAGAGTCTGGACATGCTTGGGTAATGAGAACACTTAGCCAACAGAACTGCATGTTACAACATGTTTAGAATGAACAGACCAGTGTTTGAGAAATTGCATAATGTGCTTGTGGAGTCATATGGGTTGAAGTCCACTACAAATATGTCCTCAATTGAGTCTTTAGCCACTTTTTTGTAGATAGTAGGTGCCCCCAATCGCTTAGACAAGTTGAAAACTGATTTGTTAGGTCTTTGGAAACAATAGTTCGAAAGTTCAAGGAAGTATTGACAGTGATTATCAAGCTTGAAAAAGATATCATTAATCCAAAAGATCCACATTTTACTATTGTGCACAAAAAGTTACAATCTGCAAAGTATACACCATACTTAGATAATTGCATTGGAGCAATAGATGAGACACATATTTAAGTTGTGGTACCAGTTTCTACTGCTATGCAACATATGAATAGACATAAAGAGAAGAGTCAGAATGTGATGTGTGTATGCGATTTTGATATGAGATGTACTTTTGTTCTTGCTGGATGGCCTAGATCGGTTCATGACATGAGGGTGTTTAATGATGCTCAAAACAGATTGGGTGATAAGTTTCCACGACCATCTCCTGGAAAATTTTATCTAGTTGACTCGGGTTACCCAAACAGACCTGGTTATCTTGCACCATACAAGGGTATAACATATCATTTTCAGGAGTACAATGAAGGTATAATGCCTAGAGGGAAAAAGGAGCACTTCAATTACTGTCATTCTTCTTGTAGAAATGTCATAGAGAGATCTTTCGGAGTTTTGAAGAATAAGTGGAGGATTTTGTTTCGATTACCCAGTTATCCACAAAAGAAACAAAGCAAAATAATTGTTGCCTGCATAGCACTGCATAATTTTATTAGAGATAGCAAGCTAGCTGATGAAGAATTTGACCATTGTGATCAAGATGCAAATTATGTTCCATTGGCTGGAATAGGTATTTCTCCAACGAATGATGCAACCGATTTTTTGGATAGCCAAGTGATGAATCATTTTCGGGACTCGGTTGCCGATGGCCTTTGGACTTTGAGAGATATGTGAATTGTCTTTTTATTGATCTTGTAAAACGAGTAATTTGTAATATGAAGCACTTTCATTTCAAATTGTAATAACGGCCACTTATATAAATATTGTTCCTATGAGTAAGGACAACAATATTTTCGGTACTATATTTGCTATATACATGATTATATAAATATTTTTTTATATGTATATGGAGTATCCTTGCCTCCATTTTGTATTTTCAATGGATTTTTATTTTTAGCTTGCATGACTATATAAGGGCAATACGGTCTTTGCACCATGTAATTAACTTCCTTTAGTCTCCTTTAGTCCCTGTAACCAAACAGGCAGGGACTAAAATATTTAGTCCAGGGACTAATCTTTAGTCCCTGGGCTAAAATACCAAACAGGCCTTAGGTCCAATCCAGGTTGCGTGCTTTGGAGAAGGTGACAAGCGATAAGGAAAGAATCACTCGTCATTACAATAAGAAGGTCGTGTCAAAATCTTTTTCGGAAGGTGAGTTGGTTTGGAAGTTGATCTTGTCGATTGGTTCTTGTGAATAAATTCGGCAAGTGGTCACCAAATTGGGAAGGGCCCTTTAAAATCTACAAGTGTGTTTCCAAAGGAGCTTATATGTTACAAGGGCTTTGTCATATACCCAAATTCTAGGGTCAACAAAATTTTTGTCAAAATAAAATAAAAGTAAGTTTTCTCAATTTTGGGAGCCAAAAATTTTCTTTTATAAGACCTAAGTGGGACTAACCTAGACTTTTGTTTGATAAACAAAATCTGGAACAAATTAAAAACTTTTTTATTTACAATCTATGACGAAAATACAAACTCATGAAGAAGCATGCATGCTACCATAAAGCCACTGTGACCTAGGTCATCTACGTATATTCGGATTTTGAAAACGTATCTCATTATAGGTCATATACGCGTAGCCTAGCCAAGTTAAGTTTACCAATCAAATCTACGACTAAAATTTGGATGCTAGCAAGTGAACCTAGTTCAATGTCTCAGCCCATGATAAACTTCAAATAATCCCCAACGACCATTTTAGGTGAAACTGCGGAACGAGAGCGACTATACACAGGAATGATACCCTAATTTTCTAGGTCAATCCATATAAGATAAATTCATGGTAAAATTCATGAAGGCACTAAACATTTATGAACAACTCAACCTAATTTTTGTGTAATTTAATTTTTGTGTAATTTAATAGCTAGGTTTAATGCCCCAAACAAATTAAACAAAACAGTGCTATAATAGGCAAATTAATAGTTTGAATCGGCTAAAACGATAACTTGCCTAAAAGGGCATTTAGGTGCACATAAGTATATATGAAAAATAATTTATTCAAATACTAGGATAAAAACCATGAATAAATATAATTTTATAGAATTTTTCTCCTCTGTCTTGGCCTTCCAAAAATTCAAACCAATATCAAAATACTCTATCTTTACTTAATTTCAAACCACTTGATATTTTGAGTGAAACCAAGAAAAATGGAACTCAGAGATGATCAACTACTTTCAGTAAAAATTTCATGAATTTATCATGTCCCCAGATTAAGTTATTGAGCTTCAAAATCTAAGGAGTGAATTAATTCGGAAATTAATTCAAAGGCCCATATACACCCTCTTCTGTACCCATCCCTCTCTTTTGCCTAGCTTGCCACACCCTGACCCCACCTGGCAGTCCCTGGAGCTCGCTCCATCCCAGTACAACACGTTCCACTTGGAACTCACCAGAGCCGACCGGGGAACAAGGAAACAGAGAGGGAGAGCGCCAGAGAACGGGCCGCAGGCGTGCTCGACGCGGCCACGACGTGTCCGGCGCTAAACTCGCCTTTGACCACCCCTAAACACGTCGCCCCATCCCATTCTCACAGCCGAGCCAACAAAGCCGAGACGAAGAGCTCCACATCGCTCTAGACACCCCCACTTCATCGCCGGCCGCAAAGGAGACAATGGGCGCAAATGCCAAGGAGCCTCGGTCGCCCTCTTCTCTTGTGTTCCACCACCCTTCCATCATGCCGAACATCTTCTCTATTGATACCTTCTCAATCTGTGTAGCCAAACGACGGGAACGCGCACCATGCCACCGCTGCCGCGAACAAGCTCCAGAGCGCCGCCGCTTCCTCGCCGATGGCGTTCCGGCCGAAGGAGACCCCGACGAGGCCGGCACACCGCGTCATCACCTTCACCTTGGCTCCTTCATCGTTTCCCCCAAAGAACCCTAGCAAATGGCGCTGTGTGGAGAGAGATCGAACTCGTCTTTTCCAACTTCGGCCGATGAGCCCCATCGTCGATTCCTCTTGTCACGGTGAGTATTCGGCCAATTCCTCGCATCGTGAGCGTCCCCAAGGCATCCTCAAGCCACCCCTTTCCTTTTCCTGGCAGACCGGAGGCTGGAACACGCTAGCGCCGTTCACCCCGAAGTCCACCGTCGCCGCCGGACCATTCCTTGCGCCGCCACCGACGACCACGCTTCGCCAGACCTTGCCAGCCCCTCGGTAAGTCCCCTGGGCACTCAAGAACTCTTCCTCATATGTTGGTTTGCACTAATCCGAGACGTAAGCGCTTGCGCGTCATCACACCGAAAACAGCCGCCGCTCGCGACAACCCAGCCGCCGACTCCGGCCACTAAAGTCGACGGGAAGACCACCAATGGCTTCGCCATCCTCTTCTTCACCTTTTTCGTTTTGGTTGCCTCCTCAGCCAGGCAGTCGTTCGTCGTCGGCGCCGTCGACACAGGCCGCCGACCGGTGAGGCTCTGCTCGGCTACCCTTTCCTCCTCACCCGTGCATATGACAGTTGGGCCTCACGGCATTAGGCGCCTAGAACCCTAATTAGCAGAGGTTTAAAAAGTGTGAGGTCACTTCTATAAATATTACTCGTATGACGTGTGGGATCGTGGACCCATTTGTAAATATTCTAAAACTTGTGAACCCTTGCTAGAAATCGATTGACCACGTGCTCTGAACTGCGGGTTAATTTCTAAGAACTCCACGGACCTTTCTACATATTGGTCTCTCACTGACTAGTGGACCCTGGACCCATTTGTAATACTGAGAAAATATCAGGGGCCTTATTTAAAACTGAATAAAAGACTAAATCATTTTCCAGATTTGCTGAAAATGTGCTCAACTTTTAAAATTCATATAAAATCCAATTTAACTCCTTTTTGAGTGGAACAAATTTCTGTGAACTCATAAAGATATGAACTTTATTTTAGGAACATGAAACCTAGCACTCATAGTATTAATTTTGTCCCTAAAATTCCTTTAAGTTAAACCACCCATAGAGCTAGCCTTAGCTTATAAAATTCATAGGAAATTTAATTTAGCTTATTTTTGGGCCAACTCAAATTTCACAGATCCACCAACTTCTGCACTAAATTTAGGAAAAATAATAGGAAAAATAAAAACATACAGTTCCTTTGTACCAAATATCCTCAAAAATTAATTATGTTAAAATGGTGGAATATATGTAGGCCAAACTTCAAGAATTTATATAAAATTCATTCTAAACCCTTTTTGAGCAAACTAAAGCTCTGTAGAATCACCAAAAAACATAATTTCAGATTATAAAATAAGAATATGTGTCTACTGTGTAGCAACATCACTTAAATACTTAAATTGGAAATACACCCTTTTATGTCCTCTCCAACTTGTAAAATTTATAGAGAATTTATTTTTAATTCATTTGAAGTGAACTAAATCTATATAAGACCAGCAACTAATGAGCTTCTATTAGACAAAATAAAATAAAACACTTGTATACTAAAAATTGTCAATAAACTTCAAATGAACAACTAGGTTACTAAACATCGTAATAGTAGTTAAGCAATATATGTAAAATATATATGTAAAGGAATAGGTGCACTTTAGCTCAAAGTAAATCCATTTAAAAGCTTGCTGGACCAAAGGAGCACCAAGCCCCATTCTCACTCATTAAAATTTAGAGCACTTAGCTCAAATGACACTAACTAGGCTAGTATGGTAAAACAATGACATAGAACCCTTTAGATGCAAGTTGTGGGAAAAAGGTAATAAAAGAAACCTAAACTTGTAGGATTAGGGTGAGTTAAATAGCAACGGAAATTATTTTACTTAACTAGATCGAAAGGGTAGTGGATTCTGGACCCAAATCCCTAAAGCCATATATATATATAGAACACTATAATCCTAGAACCATCGTAAACATGTAAAATACCTAAGAAATTTGTGATAGCTCTAAAAATTAAATTATGGAACCAATTGTGTAGTCTTAGGAAACCTATCTTCACCCCTATGTGGAGTCAAATTAACAAAAATCCAATTACAAGAGCCCTATCCAAACAGCGCCTGATCCTATGCCGATACGACCCGATAAAACTTTTAAAATTAATAACTCCCAAATGGGATGAGATAAATTGATAAATAGAAATTCTTTCACCTAAAATTATTAAAATTATTAAAGGCCAGTACCTACTCAATGCGTAAAAATTATGCATTTTAGAGCATTTTGGATTTTTCGCATATTTCGGTGTTTAATCGCATAACGTCTATTTTGTATAGATAATTGCTTGAACGGTGAAGAAAAGATTAGGATGCTGACATTTTCAGGTAAGTCCCACCTCCCTCTCTCTCCCTCTCTTTGATCACCTTGAACCCATATTTTGGAGGTTATTGAAAATGATTGTAAACGTTGCATGTCGATTTTTATTCTAATAAATTAAAAATTTTGATAAACTTGTTAGGTAAATTTCTATTACTTGCATATCACTTTAACCCCACATATGTTCATAACCTTTATTCCTAACCTTAGGAGAAATTTGTCTATATCACCTTATAATGTGAATTTTGATGACTAGAGTACTATATTGCTTTGCCATGCTCAAAAATATTTTCATTGTTATTATGGGCTCATCACAAACATGAAAACTATTTTTCTTAATAATCTGGACAGAACTTGAACACTTGTGATTTTGACAAATAAAAAGATAGAAAACATGGATTTTAGGTTTGGGCCACAAATGGTGCACATATGGTGATTAGTTGTGCCCCGATAGGGGTAGAGTGTGCCCAGACCAACTTAAGGACTTCACTCAACGTGTGTTCATTTCGTATACAGTACAACTACATGTACCAGTATGGGATGGCCTAAGACAAATAAGCTATTTAGCGACTAGCCTTGCATTATGGTAGACCGGTGTGTATGGGTTCGGAATAACCCAGAGGAACTTCCTATTTACCCCGTCGTGGTAAAGGCGACTAAGTCTGTCCAATACAATGGTATCGTGCCACGTGGGTGGGTTTCCTGTCGTGTCCGCCACCACGGCGTTAAGTTAAGGCGTGGGCCCGCCACTTAACGGTTCTGGGTCATATTTCTAGTATGCCCAGGATGGGAGAAACACGTATCGTGCTGGTAGAGGCTAGGAACTAAATAGTGTAAAGGCTTCGTTGTGAACTCTAGTCTGTACTCGACATGTAGAGTATGATGGTACCGACGGGTACCGAACAAATCTAGAGTGTATCACTCTATGTGAGTGATTCACATCATGTGGGTAAAGTGTACAAACTCTGCATAGTCTAAACTAATCGATTAGCCGTGCTCACGGTCATGAGCGACGTGTGAATGTGTATTGAGTATAGACTTGTATTTTTCCATCTAAATGCTGAAATTTTCTTCAAATCATGATGAATTTTGTGAATGAACTCCTTGCTGCCATGGAGGGCAATGAGGCATATATTTATACATGATTAATGATTACTTTGATGCCCATATGCTTAAATCTTGCTTGCTGAAATTTCCTTTGAAAGCAAAATTGATTGGAAAGTGTTTGATGCAAATAAAACTTGCTTTACGTTAAAATGAACCATATTATGCCTTCCTTGATTATATGCCTTACATGTAGAGTGTTAGGCTTGCCTTGGTGCTTGCCAGTACATTAACTTGTTTAATGTACTGACTCTTGCCACTGGAATATCCACTTTGCTTGCAGGTGTAGACTTAGTCTTTTGAGTGATGCGGGAAAATCGACTAATTCTTTTAGGATGAGAACTTAATGGGGTAAACCCCTAGTCAGTGTGCTTGTGGAATGGGTAGTAGGCCACTGCTGTTCGCTGCTCTCTGATATATTTATTTGGCCGGTTGGCCTATGTAATTATCTATGTGTTGTAATCGTTTAAGTTTTGTTCAAATTTTAAGTGTATTTGCTATGTAAATTCATACTTGTGATGAAAGTGTGAATCTAGCACACATCCTGGGAGCTAGATTCACATGAGTATGAGTTAGGAATAATTGAGGCGTCGTAGATCTTTAGCCATTTTGTCAAGTCTCCTGAGTGTGTAACACATCTGGTCGTCACCTTCGAGTGGTTTGACGGGCACACTTCAGGATGAAGTTGAATGGCAGGCTAAAGGCCTAGCGATCTCTCACTTATCCCTCTCTCAGGACTTTGGATGTCTCGTTTTACTTGTCTCATGAGCTGATCGTATTGCAAATAGAACGAGAGATCCGGGCGTCTCCAACAGGCTTGATGGAGAAATTTTTGGAAGGGCTTTCAATGGAAAATACTTGAAGAAATATTATCCAAGTGTGTGGATCAATTCATGATTCGGCTGCGTTGAGCCGATACATGGTAGCCGATGTGTTTACATCGCCTTTAGATGGTCTATATGGCTCATATCGCTCTTAGTCTTTTTATTCTTATCATAATTGGTTGTGTTCTGTCGATATGTGATGGCTGATATAAGTTATATTGCCCTTAGCCATTTTATTCTTATTCTAATCGGTTATGATTTTGCTCATACATGATGGCTGATTTCATGTGTTGTCCTTGAGTTATAATTTTATCAATGATCAGCTGACATTGTAAAATTAGGAGGCATATATACATAAACAAGTGAAATCGAGTGGACTTCAAAATTTTTTTTGGGACTTCGAGAAGGTTTTCAATGCAGATCCGATTGCAAGAATCAACAGGAGTTGTATTACAAGGCTTATAGCCAAAATTCACAGAGTCTGCAAAGATCAACATGAAAGATTATATTACAAAGATCAACATGAAAGATTATATTAGAGAAGTTTGAGGTTTACAAAAGTTCAGGTTCTATTCTATTGCAATCGGCTCAATGGGATAGGAAGTCATTTATTGCCGGGTTCTATTCTATTGCAATCGGCTCAATGGGATAGGAAGTCATTTATTGCCGATATCGCTCGCTACTGAATTTGATCAACTTTTTGAATTGCCTTGGCATCGGCTGCATCGGTCCCAGGGATTGGTTTCAAAGCCTTCATGAGATCTCGCCAAGTTCTTCATTGAGGCTTTCAACTTAGACTTCTATTCCGATATGGCCCTGGGAGATCGTTTACTCTCTGTTTTCAGATACAATATCAGCATCAACTTTGGCAAGTTCAGCTGCCAATTCTTCTCTTCGCTTGCGCAGCTGATCGAGGTTGGAGTTAGGCTCAGTTGTTATCTCATCCAACTTGGCTTTTTCGGCCATGATGGTTTGCCGATTGACTTTGACAGTGGCTTCTATATCCTTCCTCTCTCACCGATCAGCTATTCTCTGTCGCGCCCTCTCAAATTTGTGCCGATGGAGTTCGAGATAAGCGGCCTGGGAGATGACATCGGCTAGCTGATCTAGAATTTGATCTTGAATTTCTTCAAGCCGTCCTCTTATTGCTCCACAATTGGTGACTAGGAAGTCCAAGGAGCTTTTCAGCCGTTTAGCTATGTCAGATAGTTGGGCTTTCAGATCATCGATAGGAGGAGCTAAGGACTTTCTTGTGGTCTCCTCAGCATCATCCATGAATTTTTTTATGTCAAAAGAAAACATATCGGCTAGAGTCTACAAAGCAAAGATCAAGATTGTGAAATGTTGAAAAGGTTTAAACAGCTGATATGGGTTTGGAGGAAAAGCTTACAGGGATGATGGAAACTGGTGCGTCTTCTACCTCTACATGGTGGCTGTCCCTAGCCGATTGAGTCTGCTCGCTCGATACATGGGAGGCAGCCGATGGAGAACGAGGGGGCTGCGAGAAAGGGAAAGAGACAATATTAGTTCATAATCGGTTAAATGAAAAATTGAGAATAATTTGAGTATGAAATTACCGATGGAGGTGAAGCCGGTCTTTTTCATGTAGCCAATTTCTTTTTCTGAAAGATGAAAGCTTAATGAAAATTGAAATATGAAGATTTAGCCGATGAATATTTCAAAAAAGTCCCATACTGGTTGAGGCCGAGGTTGAGGTGGGCGTCTTGGAGGACTTGGCGTTTCTTAAGGGGCTGGGTCGTCGGCCGGCGATGTTTGCACGATTTTTCTTGTATCACTCATGGTTCCCGCAACTTCGTCAACAGCCTCGGCTACTTCTTCCTCCATCACCGCTTGATCAATGGCTTCCTCCATGTCTAGATCCAATGTCGACGCGTCATTGGCTGGAACTGTCTTCTGTTTATTAGAAGTTTTCTTCTTCATAGCCGATGGATCGGCAGCCGATGGTTTGGCCCTCTTTTTCCTTTGGAGTGCTTCACGAGTTTGGTCGTGCAGTAGGGAGGATACCTTGGGCGCGTTGAAGCCGATTGATGAAGGAGCAAGGCCGCCACCATTAGGGATCAATCCTGGAGCATATTGGATGTTGACACCAGTGTTGCTGACATGAAGAGGAGAAGAATCTGTTGTCTGCAAATACAAGAGGACATGGTTAAATTTCTACAAAGTGTTAGCCGACAAATGAAGAAATTGACAAAGGAAAGAACACTTACTTGAGGAACCGATTCTGGAAGAATGGTGGTGAGGTACATTGAAGCCGGCTGATGGAAAAGATGCTTTTTCAGTTCAATCCACCATCGGTTAAAGGCCAAACTTCTCATCATGGCCAGCTCTAAGTTCTCAATACTGTCGAGGGGAGGACTTTCGATCTTAGCAATTTGTGCATCATCAAGGCTGAAGAATTCTCTCCTCTGGTCTGGATCTTTTCAGCAAAGTACAATCCAATCGGCAGCTGACCCATTCTCATTTGTCTAGCAGCCGACATTGGATGATTGAGTTCATAAGATAGGGGGACATTTCTGCCCTGATGAATGTCGACTGGGATAATGCATGGGCAGATTGCAACTGAGAAAACTTCCCTTGACTTTTCATATCTCTCGGAATTGATTTCATTGAATCTAAAGTCATGAGGGAGTTCAAAATCCTCATAGTTTGCATAGGAGAACCAGATTCTTGTATTGTTGGGAAATCCATTGTGGAGATTATGGCAATCGGGTATCCACATGGCAAGCTTGTCTGACTGGAGATAGGGATAGGTTGCGCCTGCCAAATATGTAAACCAACTATGACTTGGGTATTACGTTGCCGATTAGATAAGGCAACGGCTCATAGTCAGGGTTTGGTAAGATTGAGGAAACCGACTTAGAGTAAGATAGGGTTTCCGACTTGTAAGCCCGCTCCCCAAGACTATATAAGGGGGGTAAGGGGCGTCCCTTGAGGGATATGCTTTTATTGGATTTAGATCAGATTCATAAGCAAGAGCTTTCGACTTTGGGAGCAACAGATCTAGAGATCAATAAACACTCGGCGGATCGAATCCCCGAATAGGGAGTAGGGTATTACCTCACGAGAGGGCTTGAACCTGTCTAAATCCTTGTTTTCCACTTAACCCATTGTGCTAGGCGATCTTGACTGTACCCCCAATTTTCTATTGCCGAAACCGAGTTTTGACAGTTGGCGTGCCAGGTAGGGGCCTGCGCGTCAAGACTTCTTCGACAATCTCGCCGGCGAGCGCGATGGGATCTTCTTCAGGCATCGGCGACTTCGCCGCCAACGACTTCAACAAGTTCTCCTCCTTCGACTCGGAGTCGGACCAGTCGGGAGGGGAAAACCACTCGGCGTCGTTCGGGCTGCCAAACAACGCCAAAATCTACTACAAAATCTTGAGTTTCAAGATGCAGTCCATCCACTCTGGCGGAGGAATCCACTCGGTGTCGTTCGGGCTACCGAACGCCGCCAAGATCTACAGCTGTCTTCTCACCTCCCCAACGAAGCCAATCTACTCGGGAGAAAACCTCTCGGCGCCGATTGGACTACCAAACGCCGCTGAGATCTACTGCAAGCTCCTCTCCCCCGAGTCGAGGTCGACCCACTCGGAGGAGTCCACGTCATCAAGCTACGACTCGGACTGGAACGATCCAAATCCAAGCAACCCAGGCTCGAGGGAAGTCGCGGTCATCCTCCAACCGTTCGGGTCATGCTCATCCTCGGAGCTCGATGAGTACCTCAGCTCTTTAGGCTTTGACGACCTTTACGGCATCCCTTCGGACGAAGACAACGAATCCGACTGCGACAAGGACTACGAGCCGAAATGCTTCGACGTCCTCATGGCTGAGGTGGCCGAGACCGAATCAGCCATGGCCCGTAGGCTCGCAGAAGAAGAACGAGCCAGACTTGAGCAAGAGCGCAAGCTGGCGGAAGAAGAGAAGAAGCGCAAGGAGGAAGCCAACAGAAGAAAACAGGATCTGAGGCAGCCGGACGATCCGCTCAAGAGGCCATACTTCAAACGCGAGTCCGCAACACCAACATCTTTCGACGTCACGTGCACGCTGCCGCCGCCCTCACACTCCCGGACACCGTGATCGAGACGGCGCCCCCCGACGTAACGCCAATCTTGGACAAGATCAAGACCATCGTTGCGGCTACGGCCAATGGTCCTCCCTCCACCTCAGCCCGAAGACCGACTGAGTCCGTAGCAGAAATGCCCGACAGAAGCTGACTCCCGCCGCTGAGGTCAAGGGATTACAAGAGGCCCGAGCCAGACCGAACGGCGACTAAGTCAAGAGACCCTCGCCACGAAACCACGCGCAAGAATCGGGAGCAATCGGCCGACTCCGCAAGAAGCGGCACGGACGTCCACCCATCCACCACCGGTCCGCCACAGCAACGACTCCGACTACCGAAGCAGCCTGCCAAGGACTCCGCCGAGTGATCTGCAGGAAGTCCTTGACCGGTGTTATCAAGAACGAGATCAACGCTCCCGAGAAGATCGAAGGGGATCACCCGAAGCAATGACGATGGAGTACCCGCCTTCACTCGGGATCTTCGTCGAGTGCATTGGCTGAACGGTTTTAAGCCGGCTGAATCGAGAAGTATGATGGGAAGACCGACCCCGAGTCATGGCTAACCGTGTATACCCTCGCCATCCGTGCGGCAGGAGGCGACAATAAGGCCATGGCCAATTACCTGCTTGTTGCCCTTGCTAACTCAGCCAGGAACTGGCTCACGAGCTTGCCAAGAGGCTCGATCGGCTCGTGGAGTGAGTTAAGGGATCGCTTCATCGCCAACTTCTAGGGCACCTTCGAGAGACCTGGAACCCACTTCGACCTTTATAACGTCGTCCAAAAGCCGGATGAGCCTTTGAAGGATTACATCCGGTGCTTCTCCGAAAAGCGCAACAAGATCCCCAACATCACCGATGACATTATCATCGCCGTCTTCCAGAAGGGAGTCCGTGATGAACTGTTGATCAGAAAATTTGGGCGCAAGCCACCGAAGACGGTGAAGCAGATGTTCGAGACGGCAAATTCTTACACCAAGTCCAGCGATGCAGTCAAAGCGGCGCGCCAAGACTGGCCTGATAGGAGGGACGACAAGCAATCGGGAGAAAGCCGGCATCCTAAGAAGGATAACAACAACAACAAGCAGGGCCAGAAGGACCGCAAGCGCGACCTGAAGACCTAGTCGTTGTGACGTCCAACTCCCAACACCGTCCCCGAGTCATAGCCTATGACGCCATCATGAACGCTCAGTGCACGCATCATCCCAATCACAAGCACGCGGCCAAGGACTGCTTTATTTACAAACAGTTCGCCGAGCAATATGCGGCACAGCTCAACAAGAAGCCGACTGACGAGGCTGGTCCATCCGGGACCAAGAAAAATAACCCGGCGGGAAACACCGAGCCCTTTCAAGACCCCGTGGGCGAGCTGAATCACATCTTCGGAGGGCCGCAAGCCTATGAATCCAAGAGGAAACAGAAGCTAACCGACCGCGAGGTCAATGCGGCACAACCCGAAGTCCCACAATACCTACGATGGTCGGAGGTGGCCATCACGTTCGATCGCTCGGATCACCCTGACCGAGTGGTTCACCCGGGGCGCTATCCACTGGTTTTAGACCTAGTGGTCCGCAACATCAAGCTCAAGCGCATCCTCATCGATGGGGGCAGTGCCCTCAATATCCTGTTCGCCAAGACCTTGGACGAGATGTAGATCCCGAGAGCCGAATTGAAGGCAAGCTCAGCCCCTTTCCACGGAGTGATCCCGGGGCTGTCGTCCACGCCACTCGGGCACATCACCCTTCCAGTCACCTTCAAAGTTCGCGAGAACTTTCGAACGGAGAATATCACCTTCGAGGTGGCCGACTTCAAGACAGCCTACCACGCGATCATCGGAAGACCTGCACTCGCCAAATTCATGGCGATACCGCACTACACGTACCTCTGCATGAAGATGTCGGGTCCAAACGACGTCATCACTCTTCGCAGCGACGTCAAGCAAGCCTTCACCTACAACAAGGAAAGCTGCGACATGGCCCAATCTCGCGAGAGATCGCGCGGCCAGGAGGAAAGCTGACTGGCTGCATCAACTTTTGCAGAGGGTGAAATCCCCGCGAAGAAGATAGCCAAGTCGGGATAAGGCAACGCCAAAATGAAGAAGATCTCCCTCGATCCATCGGATCCTTCGAAAACTGTTGTAATCAGCGCTTAACTAGATCCTAAATAGGAAAGCACGCTCGTCACCTTCCTTCAAAATAATAAAGATGTTTTTGCTTGGAAACCATCTGATATGCCTGGAATTCCTAGGGAGGTGATCGAGCACTCTTTACACGTCAAAGATGGCGCAAAACCAATCAAACAACGATTGCGCAGGTTCGCTCAGGATCGAAAAGATGCCATCAAGGAAGAGCTCACAAAGCTCTTAGCCGTCGGTTTTATCAAGGAAGTTTTGCATCCCGACTGGTTGGCTAACCCGTTTCTGGTCCGGAAGAAGATGGGGCAATGGCGCATGTGCATTGACTACACCGACCTCAACAAAGCCTGCCCCAAAGATCCGTTCGGGCTGCCTCGCATCGACCAAGTCGTACACTCAACGGCCGGCTGCCAGCTCTTAAGCTTTCTAGACTGCTACTCGGGCTACCATCAAATCAGCTTGAAGGAATCCGACTGCCTGAAAACATCGTTCATCACGCCGTTTGGAGCTTACTGCTACATCACGATGCCTTTCGGCCTAAAAAACACCAGGGCCACTTATCAACGCATGATCCAAAGATGTTTTTAGACGCAGATCAGGAAGAACATAGAAGCTTACGTCGACGACGTCATCATCAAGACCAAACAGAAGGAAGACCTGATCACCGACTTAGAAGAAACCTTCACGAACATTCGGGCCTTCAGAATGAAGTTGAACCCAGAGAAGTGCACGTTCGGCATGCCATCAGGCAAACTTCTCGACTTCATGATGTCACATCGCGGCATTGAAGCCAATCCAGAAAAAATCAATGCTATCCTGAACATGAAGGCCCCGAGTAACCAGAAGGATGTCCAGAAGCTTACTGGCTGCATGGTAGCGCTAAGCCAATTCATCTCTCGACTCGACGAACGTGGCATGCCTTTCTTCAGGATGCTGAACAAAACTGACGATTTCCAGTGGACTACGGAAGCCCACAAGGCCTTTGAAGATTTTAAAGAATTTCTCACGACGCCACCCATCCTAGCCTCACCTCAGCCGCAGGAGCCCCTGCTACTATACGTCTCAGCCACTCACCAAGTGGTTAGTACGGTTCTCGTGGTTGAACGCGAAGAAGAAGGACGGGTCTAGAAGATTCAGAGGCCGATCTACTTTGTTAGCGAAGTGCTGGCAGGAGCCAAAATTCGCTACCCTCAGGTACAAAAGTTGTTGTACGGTGTTCTGATAACCACGAGGAAATTGGCGCACTATTTTCAGGGTCACTCGGTCACCTTCGTCACTTCCTTTCCATTGGCGATGTCATCCACAGCCGGGAGGCAACTGGACGCATCGCGAAGTGGGCCCTAGAACTGATGCCGCTGGACTTAACTTTCAAGGCGAGGACGTTTGTGAAATCACAAGCCCTGGCGGATTTTTTGGCTGAGTGGACCGAACAGCAAGAAGATGTACCTCGAGATGACCTTAAATATTGGATCATACACTTTGACGGATCCAAGAGGATCACAGGCTTGGGAGCGGGAGTTGTGCTGATCTCCCCAACTAGAGAGAGGTTAAGATATGTTCTACACCTTCACTTCTCCGCCTCACACAACATCGCCGAGTACGAAGCCCTCCTACATAGACTGCGGCTTGTAGTTTCACTTGGGATATGTCGGCTCGTCGCGAAAGGAGATTTCCAGCTGGTTGTCAACCAAGTGATGAAAGACTGGTCCTGTCTAAACGACACCACGGAGGCCTACCAACAAGAAGTTCGCAAACTTGAAGACAGGTTTGACGGACTGGAGCTATCCCACGTCCTAAGACATAATAACAAAGCAGCTGGCGAGTTGGCGTTGTTCGGGTCTAAGCGAGAAGCCGCTCCGACAGACGTTTTCGTAGAGCATCTCTACGAACCAACCGTTGCAGCCAAACCAACTCCCAACGAGCAAGCTGCAAATGAAGTCGCCATGATTGACGCCGATTGGAGGACGCCGCTCATCAAATTCTTAACTCAGCAAGAGCTGTCGAAAGACCGGGATGAGGCAGAACGCGTCCGACGCCGTTGTCAGGCTTATGTCATGGTTGATTCTAATTTATAGAAGAGGAGCCCCTCTGGAGTCCTGATGAGATGCATCACACCTGAGGAAGGACGGTAACTATTCCAAGATATCCACTCGGGCATATGCGGAAGTCACGCGACAACACGCACCCTGGTGGGCAAAGCCTACAGACAAGGTTTCTTCTGGCTAACAGCGGTCTCCGACGCTGACAAGGTGGTCCGCACATGTGAAGGTTGCCAATTCTTCGCTCGGCAAAGTCATGTCCCAGCCCAAGAACTACAAACAATTCCACCATCCTGGCCATTTGCAGTATGGGGCTTAGACATGGTTAGTCCTTTCAAGAAGGCTCCAGGAGGATTCACGCACCTATTCGTCGCAATTGACAAATTCTCCAAGTGGATCGAGGCTAAGCCGGTTGCTACGATCACCGCCGACAAGGCACGAGACTTCATCCTCAACATCGTGCACCGGTTTGGCGTCCCAAACAGAATAATAACCGACAATGGGACTCAATTCACTGGAGGTATCTTTAAGGAATTGCGAAGACTTTGGAATCAAAATCGCTACGCATCGGTTGCACATCCCAAAAGCAATGGACAAGTTGAGCGTGCCAACGGCATGGTTCTTCAAGGCATCAAGGCCCGAGTGTTTGACCGGCTAAACCCTTATGCCGGCAAATGGGTCCAAGAGCTACCCTCGGTTCTATGGTCTCTGCGGACTACGCCTAATCGGGCTACCGGCCAAACTCCTTTCTTTTTGGTCTACGGCGTAGAAGCCATGTTGCCAAATGAGATGGAGTACGAATCTCTCTGAGTCCGCAGCTTTAACGATGAACGCTATGATCAAGACCGAGTGGATGACCTCACCCGACTAGAAGAAGCCCGTGAGGCAGCCCTGATCCAGTCGGCAAGGTATCTTCAAGGCCTCAGACGATACCACAGTCGCAACGTCCGAGCACGAGCTTTTATTGTGGGCGATTTGGTTCTACGCAAAATTCAGACCACCAAGGACTGTCACAAGTTATCTCCATTATGGGAAGGACCATATATAATTGCTGAGGTAACTCGGCCAGGAGCATATCGACTAAAACGTGAAGACGGATCCATGGTGGAGAACTCCTGGAACATCGAACATCTTCGACGATACTACGCTTAAATTGCCTTAAGTTTCATGCTCTTCTTGACTGCCAACCTCAAGCAAGATGACTTCTTGAGTTAGCAGTCGGGGGCTGTACATATGTCAATAAAGTATAGTTTTCTTCAGCAACTTATGCATATTCGGTTTATCATTGTTTAATGTTCCTTGATTCGAGTTCAGTGCATAAGGACCGAGAATTTTTCGATGACCTAATCAAGCTTAGGCTTGGTGACAGTCGGATGAAAATTACTTAAGAAATCTTACATAAAAACTTGAATCAAGGCATTAACATAAACAAGCTGAATGTTTACAAGTCACATCTAAAAGTTACAGCATACAAATGTTCACAAGACAATCAAGGCCGGAAATTGTTCACTACATCAGCAGCCACCTTTTTGGCCGATTCCTGTGCTTCACTAATCAAGTCCAGGGCCTGCTCGTCGGAAGTACCGTCGGCGAAGCCTTCCCCGATTGAATCAACATCTACCCGGGGATAGAGCGACTTGGTCTGCGCAAGGGCGAGGCCCGTCCCCATGGTAGCTGCTTCAGAGACATTGACCAAATACGATCGGGGCCCTCCGAGCTTATCGAAGACCTCGACCGGGTCCAACGAGCTGGTCCCGACTCCGTGATGGAATAGTGACAACAGGATTGGTGTCGCCGCGTTAGCAACATCTTCCCTGACCTTCCCAACTTGTTTGACTCTCTCAATCAAAACATCGTATTGGGCTCGGGTCTTCACCTTGTAAGCTGCCAAAGACATACGATCACACAAAGCATTCAAAGATGAAGCAACACAAAGAACGCTGTTTTGAAAAAGCTCACCTTCAAACTCGGTCTCCAGCTCGGCCTTGCTGATGTTGACTGCTTCCAGCTGGGCCTGGAGCGAGTGGACCTCCGATGAGTTTTCTACAACAAAAAGGGGGTTATCAACGACAAAGATCAACACAGATTACAATTAAAGGCATAAAGAGACCAAGAGGGTTAAGCTTACTCCCGACTGAACCACGAAGGTCAAGGTTCTCCTCCCGGAGTGCGGCTATTTCTCTCCTTAGGGCTGCTTCCCTCGATGCAGCTTCCTCTCGAGTGGTCTTCAGCTCTTGCTGGATGTTCTCCAGAGAGTTGAGATGCGAGACCCCAACTTCTCAAGTGCATCGGACTTGGCCATGACCGGCAGACACCCTCTCGCATAAAAGTTCAAGTTGATCGCGAAAAGAGATGATGAAGCTACGATAGAAAAGGATCAGACTTATGTTTAATAGCCAAGTCGCCTCATTCAGCTGTCTACAAGCGCATCTCTTTCCTCATTTTCCATTTGTTTGTTCAAGATGATGCCCTGTTTCTGGCCTTCCGAATCCCGCCACTCAATTTTGATCGGAGGAATCCAGGTTTCAGAGGACTGCAACCTGGGAATCTCTTCTACTTTGGCTGAATGGATCAGAAGGAGCAGATGAACATACAGAAAAATTAAACCAAAGACTAAAAGTGAAATTTTGATTCAAGACTTACCAGTTTTGGTGGCTGAAGTTCTAACCGAAACTTTCCGGCTGCTCTTCTCTTCTTGGCTCTTGCACGACTGGTCTTCAGTCGGGGCCCTTTGAGTAGCGGTCGAGGGCTCTTCTGCGACCGACTGGCCTCCAGTCGGGGTATCCCGGCTGGCAGTCGGGGGCTCCTTCCTTGGGGTATCTTCGCCGGGAGGTGAGGGCCTTCCACCCGAAGCGCTCGCTCGGGAGAGGGCTCCAGGTTTTGGCTCGCACGCTTTGATGCCTCGCTTGTTGCATCGCATTGGTCCCTCACTCGCCTAGCGGGGTCTATGTCTTGAGGCCTCCCGCCAAACGAAAGACAGGAGCAATCGGGATGAAGACGAAGAAATTCTCAACAAAGAGCTTGATTTTGGTCATAAGACGTACCTGGTCGATCGACGGATCTTGGGCGCCGCCTTCGGTGACGGCCTTGGAGGGGTCGCTTCGGCTTGAGGGGCTGGGACATCATCGTCCGAGTCATCAATGACCAGCCTTCTCTTGCTCGCGCGCTTACTGATGTCTTCACTCGGGGCCGCCCTCTTCCTGGCTAGATCACTCTGGATCTTCACGCCATCAGCTGGCTTCTTGGCAGGCCGAGCTGCCGCATCCTCATGATGTATTTTATATGGCTTCGAAATGATGGAGGCATTTTCCTGCAAGAAAGATTGTTACAACACTAAGAAGTGTGACATCAAGATTGAAAGGCAATGAAGGAGTTAAGTCGGCTTACCGGAGGAGGAGGGCAATATAGACTGTATGGGAGGACTGGCAGCATGAGGCTGCGTTCAACTGCAATCCTAGTCGAGAAGACCTTGTACATGCGAATCTTCAAGATCTCGAAGCTGCGGGAGTCGCGGTCTTCCCGATAGGGTCCCTCTCGCCCTCGTACTCAAAGGCTGGCTTGGATTGCTCCTTGATCGAACTCCCGATGAAGTGTCGAGTGATTTGCTCGCCCGAAGACCTTTCGTTTCATTTCCAAGATCTTCGCTAGCGCCTTGTTGGCTTCATCCCGCCTTGGGCTACGGCACGGTGCTCCAGTTCGGCCGGGCACGGGGAAGGCCAATGAAGTTTGGCAGCCGGGTTCAAGGTTGGTGATATAGAACCAGCTTGTGTGCCACCCTTGTTAGAAGATTTCAAGGGGAGAGAAAAATACTCCTTGCGGAGGGACCCGCGGAGTTTGAAGCCCGCCCCACCGACGACGTAGGGTTGATCCTTATTCGGATGCGGCTTAAGGTAGAACATGCGCCGGAAGAGTCGAAAGTGGGGGAGGATGCCAAGGAAAGCTTCACACACATGGATGAAGAGAGCAATGTGAAGTATAGAGTTGGGGTTCGATGATAAAGTCGAAGGCCGTAGTAGTCAAGAAGCCCCCGAAGAACTCGGAGGTGGGGAGGTGAAGCCGCAATAAAAGAAAGAAGTGAAGACAACGAGCTCACTGGTGTTTGGAGTGGGGAACTCTTCACCGGCCGCCGGACGCCAGCCCACGATTTCCTTAGGAGGAAGGACTCCGTGTTTCACCATCTCCTTGAGGGTGGACTCCCTGACATCCGAGGTAGCCTACTGCTCGAAAGGGATCTTCTTCTCTCCCGCCATGAATGTGGTTTGTGGGAAGTGGATCTAGCTTGGAAGATGGGGATTTGAGATGGGGATCTGTGAAGGTGGATGCGGGGGCTGGCTGGTGACGAAGCGTGAGCTTCTAGATCGGTGGATTGGGTGCGTGCGAGAGCTTAGGGTTCTCCGCTGCAAGCTGATGAACAGTGTTGCGAGTGGGGAATTTTTTCTAGGAAGACGAAGTGGCGGGGATGACCTCGAGGCTTTGTAAGAGATTTGAGGGTTTCGCTAGGTTTTCTCGTGATTAGGCCGAGCCCATGAGAGACTTGCGGCCCATCTAAGGTGTGGCTTGACTCGTGTCCTTAGGGACTTAAGTGGATGAACTTAAGCAGATTTGCTTTGGCAATATGCGCGTGTCCGAGTGCCCCGTACCTTTGGAAATCCTTTCATACCCAGTTTGCGTAATTTCATGAGAAGTTGGCACGATGCAATTTGAAAGATGACAAATAGTTAAGCTTTTTATGGCTGACTTGATGACAGGGGTTGTTTGGTTTTTAAGCATTTGATTAAATGATTATATCAATGTTATCTTTCCACCTTGGTGAAGATCTTTTAGATTGAAGACCAATATTATGGCAGGAGCTATTTAATGTTTTGGTCATATTTTTCAAGTAACTGAAAAACTTGTTTGTCCATGAGGGATAATTAAAATATTTGTTCCGAGATGACTTGGGTAGAACCACTCGGATAAACATTAGCTTACCGAGTGCTCTTCACCCACGAGGGTTGATTGAGTTGTTTGTTCTGAGATGACTCGGGCAAATCTACTCGGATAAGCACGAGCTTGCCGGTGATGAGATTTTTATGATTGCTTTAGCATGAGCTAAGCGTTTATATAAAAATGATTTTTTTATGGTTCTTGACTATATGTTTAGTCTATTTTTGACTAACCACATAGTCGGGGCTACACCTAATTAGGTGCATCAGAGATGCACCTAGATATTTATTTTTAAGAATTTTTTGGATATTTTCTAGCCCTTCACAGTCTTTGGAGCTACTCAGGAGTTTCAGGCAGAGGTGATGGAATCACTCAGTGCCAGAAGCACTCGGCTAAAGAGTTGTTTGGCTGTGTACTATCTTGGTTCGAGGCTGAGTTATCTCGTCGACTGCAAAGGACTCGGGGGCTACTGTGGAGATTATGGCAATCGGGTATCCACATGGCAAGCTTGTCCGACTGGTGATAGGGATAGGTTGCGCGCCAAATATGTAAACCAACTATGACTTGGGTATTACGTTGCCGATTAGATAAGGCAACGGCTCATAGTCGTGGTTTGGTAAGATTGAGGAAACCGACTTAGAGTAAGATAGGGTTTCCGACTTGTAAGCTCGCTCCCCAAGACTATATAAGGGGGTAAGGGGCGTCCCTTGAGGGATATGCTTTTATCGGATTTAGATCAGATTCATAAGCAAGAGCTTTCGACTTTAGGAGCAACAGATCTAGAGATCAATAAACACTCGGCAGATCAAATCCCCGAAACAGGAGTAGGGTATTACCTCACGAGAGGGCCTAAACCTGTCTAAATCCTTGTTTTCCACTTAACCCATTGTGCTTGGCGATCTTGACTGCACCCCCAATTTTCTATTGCCGAAACCGAGTTTCGACATCCATCATACATGTTGGTGAACCAATCGGCAAGTAATTCAGCCGATATCTTGGAACCAGAGTAGGAGGTGGCAGCTTCTCCATATGACATGCATCGGCGCATGGTGATTTCTTTGACGTCTTCATTGGTAATCGGCTGTGTCCTTGGAAATTCGGCTTCAATTAGTTCAGGCCTCCCAGCAACCTTTTGAGTATGGAGAATCAACCACAGCTACAGGAACCACCATAGGCCACCAGTGCTTATAGCCGAATTGGTTGCAATCTTGGCCGATGTTGCGTTCATCATTTGGTATAAGTAGCCCAGTAGATATTTGTCCAAGGGGACCGATTGTTTTTCTACAAGGGTTTCGGCTATGTGCTACCAGTTTGATGTGGGGCCGCAACTTGAGCCACAGAATATGAACTTCTCCAACCACATCATCAGGAAGGCTACATGCTCTCTAGGGCTTACAAAGTCGGTTCCCATGTTCTGACTTATAAATCCGTTCCAGCCTCCGATAGCCCTAGTTTTGAAGGAGTATTGGCACTTGGTGTTGAATCGGACAGGATTGACCGATGTAGTAATATCCAGGCCGATGATCATGGTCATATCTATCAAGGTTGGTGTCATTGATCCTTGCTGAAAGAAGAAGGCATTGAAGGTATTGGACCAGAAGTAGCTGGCAGTCGATAGCAAGGGTTCGTCTTTGGGCATATCAGCTAATGTAAGGGTTAAGCATTGTGCTATCCATAGTTCTTCCCAGTGATTATATTCGTTAGCCAATATTCTAGCATACCATGCTGGCCAAGATTTATCCGTTGAGGCCACGATTTGAAGGTCTCTATCCAATGTGATAGGCTAGGGTTCACTAACCTATAAGGAATTTTGTTGGTTTCGGCATTAATCACTTCGGTTGGGTCTTCATTGCCAATTGGGCCAAGAAAATAGCGATTGATGTGGATAAGAGAAAGGGTTGTGATTTGGTGTGCAAGGTGCTACAACGAACAAGGAAGGAAAAGGGTAAACGCCAAATTGCAGAAAAGAAAGAGTTAAAGCCAATAGGGCTTACCTGTGGAAATTTGGCCAATGGCGCCATGGACGGAGTGGTCAAGGTTGACATCGCTAAGGTTGAGTTCGTTGCCATGCGGAGATGCTTGCGAGATCGCTGAAGAGCGCCGAAGAGGTCGCCGGTGGAAACTGAAGGTTTTTTGGCTAAGGCGGCGGAGGCAAAAGTGACGGCATGAAAAACTCTAAAGCGGTGGTTGTTATTTAAAGAAGCATAATGACGGCCAAAACAGAAAGCCCTAAAATCTCTCCAAGATAAGATTCGGCAAATCCGCAACATTAACAATATAGCGGACTTGGGGCATGTGTTAACGACCAAATTTGGTAAGCAAATTATCAGGTTTGGAGCTAAGGCTGAAGCCGGTTTGGAGAGAATTGAGTTATTTCAAAGACAGTGTGTGTGCCAAGTGCAGACCAACTCGGCTAAGGAATTCATCGGTTGGTGATTAAATCGGCTAAGGTTCGGCTGATACCGAATTTGACAAGGATAGCCGGTGCAGCCGATTCCGATAAGGATAGCTGGTATGACCAATCCCGGGGAAAAGATGTTGGAATTATCTTCGGATTCGGTTAAAGTGCTTCATGCGGATTGCCATACATGGATAGAGTCCAGGAAAGACAATTGTATCTATTAGTTAGGATATCTTAAATAGTTTCCTTATGGATAATGCCGGTTAGAGTTTGTTTTAGACGTATATCTGTAATTCAAATTTGTAATAGAGATAGGAGTCATGTCCGTTAAGGACTTATCTTGTATCTAGGTATAAATATGACCCAGGACCGTGTAAATTAAAAACAATCAAGTTCAATACAACCTTCGGCGCATCGCCACCTTTTTCTTTTAGTTATTTCGACGAGTTCTTGCTTCTAGTTGGGCTGCATCGTTTGATCTCCGACGAAAAGATAAAATCTTGTCATGGCGGCTTGCGCTCTCGGGACTAGTGCTTCCATCGTTATGATACTCTAATCCTAGTTATGTAAATTGTCGATTTATCATATATGTCATATAACCTAGATCGATAATACGATCTAACCCTAATTGACTAGTCTGTTAATAGATAACAGTCGATAGAGTTAGATCTCATCGTTGAATTGGATTATATGGTATATTCACCATCTCGAAGGGTTTTCATAGATTTGTTTAGATCTTACACTTCTTTTTATACTTAGTGATGCATCGGTTAGATCTGACCTATTAAGTCATTTTTAGAATCATAAAGGATCTATCTTGTTTTATGATTACCATTAGAGGTAGTATCGGGATTTCAGCTGATCTTATTTGTTTTAACTGTCTTATATTTTATATTTACTTGCTATGTTAAAGCTGTCCTTTATATTAAGATCTCATTATAATTAAATATGTTAAGCTTGTTATCGATCTGTTAGGTCATCTTAACACTTGATCGGTTTTCTGTTTATTGTATTTATTCTACAATGATATCTTAGTATAGAGTGGTATCAGAGTACTAGCCGATACGCATTAGATCTATGACATCGGCTTTGCTATAAATATATATAATCTTCATATTGAGGTACTTTTGGACTTAAGTGGTTTATACTGTCTCGGTACGCTACCAATCTATACCAATCACTTAGTTTAAACGCTGATATTTAGACTATGTAGTATGAATATCTTTAGCCGATCGATTAGGTTTAATTATCCTAGCCGATTCAGTGCATACCGCATCGGCTCAACAACAAATGGTACATCATCGGCTACCAGCCGATCGGCTATCATTTGCAGACTAACACTTGTTTTTTGTTTCTTATTGATTGCAGGATCAAATCAACTGGCACGCCTACGAACCTAAGAAGCAATACTTTGGACCTGCACTAGAGTAAAGCAAACCTCTTAGGCCAGTGAGCAGTTTTCCAAGTCAACGTACTTCCGGTACGATTGGGATCAATATATATATACAAACTTTTATTTTGTTTTTGATGCATCTGAAGCCAACTTAATCACTTTCCTCGACAAGATGTTGAACCTGAAGAATGTTAAATAGAGTGTGATGGGGCTTCGTCTTTCCCGGTGCTCCTAGCGATTGTCCTCCCCGCGCCGAGCCGGAGCCATACGGTAGCTATTGGATCCTCATCGGATCTTGTTAACCGCCTGGATTTTGATGTGGGTTTATCCTTCTAGGAGAAAATCTGTCACTACTTCCGTTCTCCTACATCACCCCCTTCCTTCCCCGATGGCTCTTTTTTTCTTCCGGCCACCTTTCGGCGATTTTTTTTCGTCTCTGGAGGATTCGGTTTCTCGGCTCTTCAATCTTGTTTGGGTGGTTGTGCTCAAAATTTTCATGTCAAATACCTTAGCAACAACCACTTCCGCTTTTCGGTTTTTTCCAAAGAGGTTGGTTTTGAGATTTATCGACTCCCAGAGTAATTACCAGCTCTTTTGATGTTTATTTTCACCTCTGGAACAATGGTGTTCCACACTGGGAAATGGAAAAACGTGCTTGGGAGTGAGAACAAGAGAAAGAATGGACTTTGGTTTTATCTAAGGCATCAAAGAAACACCTTCAGAAAAAGATTAAATCCCAGAAGCATGTCAATTTTGCCAAGAATATCATTCAATCTCCTCCAAAGTCTCCCCATCACCCTGTGTTTTCAATTTCCTTTGGTTCTTTTCGTTCGAAGTTAATCCCGGCTCTTCTCAGATATGGTGGCCTTTGATTTTCGGTAATAGATCGTCGGTGGCTAATCACCATGTCCGGCTTCCAAAGATCCACCTTCCCAGGTTTTTCTCCAGATTTTCACGAAATTAGTTTGGCCTGCTTCCTTCCAATCAGCGCATGTCGCGGCAAGAGAAAGTTTCAAATTCCAAAAAGCAGGACTTCCAGAGCTCAAAAAGGCCCTCTGTTCAGGTTTCTAAACCCATTGATCAAAGAGGGCAGAAAAGGGTGGATGGGCCTCAGCCCAAGTCTAAGATCAAGCAGATTTGGGTTCCTAAAATTAAGAATCGTTTGATCTGGAGGCCCAAGGTAGGTCCGATTAATTCCAAAAATCAGCTTTCTACTTCAAGGAAGTTTTCTCACTCTTTAGGCAACGTCGACCTTGATTCTCGTGTCGGCTTTTCGACTTCCACAACTCAGCACGCAACGGACGCACCGATCTTTTCTCAGAATTTACAGTTTATTTCCCCCCTTTCAAGTCCAGCGTCTTCCCCACAAGCACTTTTAGATTCATCTACTACTTCCACTGAGCCCGTTCAAGGCGACCTCGACTCCGACGATCAGGCTGTGATGGCTAACTTCTCGGTCAACCCGCAGTCGTTCCTGGTGGCAGGGCTCAATATGGAGCATGGCTGGAACAGGCCGGCCGAAGCAGGGTCGCGCCTGGGGGAGAGCCGACTAGGGAGCATGAAGATTACGCCATCGTCACGATGAACCCGATGCCAACTGAGGTAAACTAGCTTCGCCCAACACTGAATCTTTTCTGTCACTTCCTGGAAGACACACAAAGGGTTCAAGTAGAGATTGTGCACCTGTCACCACTTGGACTAGGGCTGATCAAACTTAGGACGGTCACCCAATGAGATCAGTTGGTTAGAGACTCTCCCTTTCAGTTTCAGCAACACCACATTAGGGTTATCAAGCATGATGAAGGCATCAACGCTAGGGCAAGCACCTATACGCGCGTTTGCTGGCTGATGTTTCTTGGCTTTCCGTTGGATTACCAAAAGGACCTGTACATCAGAGCTTCCATTGCCCCGTTTGGCCACCTCCTAGACTGGTTCCGGACCAAAACAAGTCAAGAATTTTAGTGCGAGCTTTAATCTTGAGCCCCGCGAGTTCCTCGCAGCGTGGTTTTTTCTAGTGGCACCCATGGGAGGCGCAGGAGATCCTGGTCTGTTCCCGTTTTTACATTCTCAAGGGCCATTTCCCATACGACTTTCCTGCAGACGAAGAGCCAGTTCCTTTCGATGGTGATCCGCACCTAGAGTTCACCCTGGTGGTTCTTGGTCCTAACCCGGGTGCCCCAAATTGGCAGGCTAAATAGCATGGAGCTGCTCCTAATCAGGGCCTCTTTGGGGAAGAGCACCATTTCCAGGTCAGATTAACCAATGGCAGAATCAACAACAAACCGATGTTCACAATGATGACCTGGACAGAGAAGTGAACGACCCATGGCTTGCCTGGGAAGGGCCAGAAGACCACGGATTTGGACTTGTCAGGTTCCTCCATGGAATATCTGCGCTGCAATGGACCAGACATTTCAATTGAGGAGCTTGTTAAAGCCCTCCATGCCGAAGATATATCCTCTTCATCCAGGTGAATCGTTGCCTCGCTTATTGAGGAACAAGCTCATTTTCAGGCTGCTCTCAGTCACTGTGCAACCATCGACTTATTCCACAGGAAAGACTTGCCAAGGGCCAGCTTTGCAAACAACATTTAGATGTTTGACCGTGATGCCAAGTCATCTGCTCTCCGATCTCCTATTGTTGTTCCTGCTGACATACTACAGCCCAATCCTTCTTCAGTTTCTTCCATAGGAAAAGAGCTGGTTATCTAGCAACCCTGCAGACAAGCTTTGGCGCTTCAGATCTAGCCGGCAATCCTTGAGGCGCGCCGCCTTGCAAAGGAAAAAGTTCAAATCTTTCAAGCAAGCCCAACTCAAAGAAGCCCACCTTTGAGATCAGAAGGCCAGCCAGCCAAACTCAGAAAGAAAAGTCTACTCTTGGTTTGCCGAAGGTGCAGAGGGAAGTGTTAGACGCAGTGCTAGAATCAACAAAACTGACGGCTACCGAACTGTGAAGCTTGAAACCAAGAGACGCAAACTCTGCCCAGTCTTAATTGATGCAGATACTGGAGCAACAGAGCCGATACTGTTGGAGATTCTGTGTGGACCCTCGTTTTTGAGGACGGGAATCATTCATGTTCATAGTACCATTTCCCTGGATCGAGTAGTTTGGCACCCACGAATACAAGATATTGAATTATCGGGTGCAAAATGCACGAATAGTCTTACATCAAAAGTATTACAATAATAGGCCCGAAGGCAATATCATTACATGCGGGACCCTGGTCCGGATACAACCAAAATCGAGATTAGATAAGATAGCGCGGAAGGTAGCGGCATGTCGATTGCCACAGCAACGACCAGGGGACTAAGACCTATTGCGCTCCAATGTCTTCATTCATCCTGGTAGTAAGCATAGGTCCTCCAGTTCTTCATTTTCTCAGTGAAGGTTTGTGCGTATAGCAAGGGTGAGTACCCAACGTACTCAAGCAAGCCAACACGGAATGATGCACATGATAAGGTCATTCAAAGGATGGATGTGGTTCTTTTGCATAAAGCCAATTTTTGTAAATCTTATCACAAACCTAATGTCCAGCTAGGTCAAGTTTTATTACCATAGTTCATTAAGTCGGCGACGGTTCTGTCCACCATCCATTGTGATCCCAAGGATAGCTTCCCACCACCGGATCGTCATGGTTTTCTGGGGAGTCTACCCTTCTCGTATTTTGAGAAGTTGGTCCACCAATATATAAAAATCATCATGCAAATCCATCCCATCATTTTTAAAATTTATGAGTCTAGCCAAGCGAAAGTCTTGTCATGATGCTCTATATCCATGAGCACAGCTATTCGAATAGATTGATTCATTCACACTGTAGTGGATGTAGACTTTACCCGTACTCCGCGACTGCCCATTGAATGAGCCTACATCCCTTTATATGGGACGATCACGACAAAGCCTTTCGATAACCTCACTTTGGCAGTACCCGCTCCATGAACTTAAATCCTCTTGCACTCTAGCCATCCTTTCCTAGCAGTGTGAGGAGTTCTGGCGCTCTCGGGGTAAGGGAAAACTTTATTCTTCAAGTTATAATTAATTTCGATTTTCAATCATCCATTCTCAGTCTCATCTCGTACATAAGAACTACTATGCAGGGGTACCGCCTTCGCTCGGCTATTTACTCCGCTAGGTCTATACCCATTCGAGAAGTACGGTTGTACTGGCTCATTTCCCAGCTATCTCATGGCTCGGTCCTTAATTGACCGGGGTCGGCATTTGCCTTTTCCAGAATCCACCCCAAATCATCCAGCCGCCCCAATCTAAAACATTTGTTTGGTATTTTTAGTTTTCATCAAAACTCATTTGATCATTCTCATGACAATGTGGCGCTCATGTCTCCACATGACGTATCTCAACTATCCTTCCCAAAGGTAGTTGCCCCTGCATATAGCTCTTTGCAAAAGCATGAGTATGCATGAATCTAATAATAGCATGGTTAAGCATTTTACCAAAGATTTCCTTCGGTTACATCATGTCGAGGGTTACAAAGAATATAACTAAAGGTAATTCAACATCAAGACATGGCATAACAAGAATAGGTATTCTTTTTGTGTATAGCATGCACATTTTAGTTTTAGAATCAACACAAGTTCGCAAATAGGATCAATATGTTCAAAGGGAGTGATAACTTGCCTTGCTCGCGACCTTGTTGGCTTGAGTCTTCAATGTTCTCAACGGCTCCCTCGGACTCTACCGTACGTGCAAGAAAAATCCAATTGAATTCGATTAGAATTCAAATAGAATCACCAAAAGCCAAATAAATTGCAAAAGCGGCCTCTAACACTATGCTACGATTTTAAGTGAATTTAGGTTCGAGTTTCGATAGAATCCGAGTTAAAATGAACGAGATACAAACACATTTAAAGTTTCGCGTTTATCGACTTAATTAATTATAAGGTGATGTTATTTCGAGTTAGTTTATTATAATTTAGAAAAAGAGATATCGGCCGACAATTAGAAAAACATTATACCGACAAAGGAAGTGGTTAGTTTAAATTGTATTTCCAATTTTAACGAGCCAACAAATCCTAGAGTTGCAATTAATTCGAATCCTAAGATAATTTATTCTAAAGTGTGTCACTATGCTAAATGATTTAGAATTTAAAATCTAAAAATTTTATATGACAAGGTCTTAGGTTTTACTAACAAACTAGATTATATTTAAATTCTTAAATGATTCATTCTAAACAAAAGATGTATTTAATAATTTAAGAATTTGAACGCAAAATAAATTCATATGATAAAATTGGGGTCTAATAGCAACTAAGTCACAATTAAAATTCCTAATTTATAATTATTGCTATTTTATATTGTCTCCAAACACACTTTTATTTTAGGAGAGGAAATAGTTTTTCACTTTAAATCTTTTTCAAAAAAATTTCCTATTTTTCTTTATTGTTCTTTTCTTTTCCTTTTTCTTCTCTTTTTTCTTTTCTTTTCTTTTCTTTTCCTTTCTTTTCCTTTCCTTTCTTCTTTCTTCTCCCCTGTCTGCCCTGTTTCTTTCCTTCTTCTCTCTTCTACTCTCTCTTCCCTTCCCTCTCTCTTTCTCTTGCAGGCTTGGCCGAGCCAAGGCCGGGGTGAGCGCACAAGGAGCGGCTGCATGCGACGAAGGGGATAGGGGCAGGGGGGCTTACCGGCGACGTGTCGGCGACGGAGGCGGCGGCTTGCGGCGAGGCTCCAGCACGGCGGTGGCGCTCGGCGTTGCACGACAGTGGAATAGGAGAGATGGAGAAGGGGGGAAGGAATCAGGGAATGGCATGGGGGAGGAAGAGAGGAGAAGGGGGATTTATAGCCACGCACGGGGAGGGAAGAAGCGGCGATGGCGACGGCCGGCGACGTGACGGGCAGCGGCACGCGCACGGCAGAGCACGGGGCGCGAGGCACGGGGTGCAAGGTGCGGCGCGGCGATGGGACGGTCGGTGTGGCGATGGCGACGGCCACCGGCACGGCGGAGAGGACGCGGGCGCGAGGGCGCGGCGCAGCGATGGGATGGGCGAGGGCGACGCGCGCGGCGATGGCGACACCCGGCGCGGCGCGTGCGAGAAGAAGCGAGCGCGCGAGATGCGGCAGCGGCGACGGGGCGCGCGTGGCGCGCGGAGGGTGTGAGGGCGCGGCGATGGTGACGCGCGCGCGCGCGGGGACCGGGCCGAACACCTCGAGTGCAATGAATAGTGCATTTTTTCCCGATTTTTCTTTTTCTTTTTCTTTTTTATCCATCAATTCCTTTTGTATTTCACATATAAACTAAATAGGATTTTGGCTCAATTGTAATTTAATTAGATTTTAATTTTTTTGCCCACTTTATTATATACATATATATTATTTTAATTATATATTTATTATTATTATTATTTATACTTTTTCTTCTTATTTATAACTTAGTAATTTTTTTGTGTTATACCCAAAAATTTAATATCCTCTCGTTGAAAAAGTAAATTTTTATTAAATCTTAACTCTTCCCTAAGTCTTTATTTTTTAAAAAATTTTATTTTGGATATTTGCACTTTCCTTTCTTTTAGGATTTTAAAACCTTATCGACTTTCCCTTCAAAATAAATATTCATTTATTTAACTCGGCATCGAAGATTTGTAAATAAGAGGCAAATAAATTCGACAAGATGCAATCAATCAAAAGATTTTTGTAAGCTCGATTTTTATATTTCGATTTTTAAAACCTCGGATTTTCGGGTGTTACATTCGCGAGGCTGGGGGATAAACTGTGGGATGAAGCGCTCCTTCTAGCGCCTACTGTCAAATGCCCTGATGCGAGCAATGCTGAACGCTGATGCCCTACATTTTACTCTCTTTTTGTTTATCCTCCAAAATTTGAACCACTCTGTCAGTTGTTTGCCTTGCTGGATAGTTCGTATCTTGAACCTCCTGATTTGTGTTATTGTAATTTGCTACTTGCTGGTTATTTCCTTTATGATCTGGTCTAGGCTTGTTAGTTCCTACTTTGCTGGTCTTAGTGGGAAAATATCTATTTTCTTGATGTTTATATCATGATAGCTTGTAATTGGAATATCCTGTGTTGGAATGTCCGTGGTATCAACTCTCCCAGCAAGTGGGCAGCCATTCGGGACAAGATTGAGGAAAGCAATAGCTCGGTAATTTGTATTCAAGAGACAAAGCGAGATTATTTTGATTCCGGTTATATCAGGAAATTTGCTCCCCGTCGTTTCGATCGTTTTGAATATGTCCCCTCCTCTAGTGCCTCGGCAGGTTTACTAGTTATCTGGAATAGCTCGTTATTCTCTGGTCAGGTTATTGAAGCAGAAAGTTTTGGTCTCATCATTCGTTTTGTCTCAGCAATCAGTAATGATCAGTGGCTTCTAACTAACATCTACGGCCAATGCGTAGAACCCGTTAGATCGGTTTTTATTGATTGGTTCAAAAACCATCAGTTAGACAACGAGTCAAATTGGATTTTTCTTGGAGACTTTAATTTCTATAGATCTCTTGGAAACAGAAACAAGCCCGGTGGTAATCTTTCGGATACTCTTATCTTCAATGATGCCATTGATCACCTAGGCCTCATCGAGCTCCCTTTAAAAGGTAGGGCCTATACTTGGAGCAACATGCAATCGGATCCACCACTGGAACAATTGGACTGGTTTTTCACTTCCCCAAGCTGGACTACTTCCTTCCCAAATACTAAAGTTTATCCTTTGGCAAAGACAACTTCAGATCATACGCCCGCAAAATAGCTATCAGTACAAAAATTCCAAGATCCAATGTCTTTCGGTTTGAAAACTTCGGGTGGAACACGACACGTTCTTACAAACCTGTTCGAACACTGGTCCGCCTCGTCGACAATTAGTGATCCGGCAAAAACATCTCCCTTAAGTTCAAAAGGTTGAGATTAGATCTTAAAGTTTGGAGCCGAAATTTGTCAAATCTTAAACTGCTGATTTCCAATAGCAACATGGTAATAGAGTTCCTTGACTCCCTGGAAGAACGAAGAGGGCTCTTCTTCCATGAGAACAATTTTTGCATCCTGGTCAAGGACCAGTTGCAAAAACTCCTCCACTCCAAAAATCTCTACTGGAAAAAAAGGTACACAGTAAACAGAGTTCGCTTCGGAGACGAGTGCACAACATTTTTCCACGCTATGACAACAATTTCCTATAGGCGAAATCTCATCTCTCATCTCATAAATGAGCATGGCATGGAGATGTCGGATCATGAGGAGAAAGCTGGGCTTCTTTGGTCTTCTTTCAAGAACAGGATGGGCATTAGCATTGATCCGACTATGGTTTTCAATCTCCAAAATCTGCTCTCTCCAGTAGAAGGGCTGGACTCCTTGATAGATGCCTTCTCTCAATCAGAAATTGATGCTATAGTAAGCAAAATGCCTGTAGACAAAGCTCCAGGACCAGAAGGGTTTCAATAGTTTATTCATGAAAAAATGTTGGCCAACGATCAAACATGACTTCTATAGACTTTGCAATGATTTTCATGCTGGAACAATCTCTCTAAGTTCTATCACTGCCTCCTTCATAACCTTGGTACCTAAAACAACCAACCCCAACACGGTGCACGACTTCCCGCCAATCTCTCTGATGAATGTTAGTCTCAAGCTTCTTACAAAAATTCTGGCTGATCGACTTCAGAAAGTTATCACAAATTTAATTCATCGCAATCAGTATGGGTTCATCAGAAATAGGGAGATTCAGGACTGCATTACTTGGAGTTTTGAGTACATTCATCAGTGTCATCATTCAAAAAAAACCAACAATTATTCTTAAGCTTGACTTTGAGAAGGCCTTTGACACAGTGGAACATCAAACTATTATCCAAGTCATGTCCCACCTCGGCTTCCCTCTGAAATGGGTTAACTGGATCAGCATAATTCTGTCCACGGGTCGATCGGCTATCCTACTTAATGGCGTGCCCGGGAAATACTTTGAATGCAAATGGGGGGTTAGATAGGGTGATCCTCTCTCTCCGCTTCTCTTTGTTCTTGCAGCTGACTTGCTCCAAGTGCTGGTTAACAAAGCTACTAATCAAGGCCTTTTGCAAAAACCAATCAGGCAGCCGACTGATGATTTCCCAATAGTTCAGTACGTAGATGATACCCTTCTTGTTATGCAGGCAGATCCAAGGCAACTTCTCTTTCTAAAAGGCTTTTAAACAGCTTCTATGTTGCAACTGGGCTGAAGGTGAATTTTAGCAAATCTCAAACGTTGCCGATCAACATTAATCAGGATAGGTTGGAGCATCTAGCTTCTACCTTTGGTCGTATGCCGAGCGATCGCCTTTCACGTACTTAGGACTGTCTATGGGAACCACCAAGCCTCGGATGGAGGATGTAACGCCAATAATGGATAGAATTGAACGATGGTTATCAGGAAGTTCAATGTGGCTTTCTCTTTCAGGCAAGCTTCAATTGCTAAATTCAGTTTTATCCCCGATCTCTACATATGCCCTCTGTTCCATCAAACTCTCCGCTGGTGTCATTGAGTGCATTGATCGAGCCCGAAAATAGTGTTTGTGGCTTGGAAACTCAGAAAAGAAACAGGGAGGCAATCTAGTAGCCTAGGAGACAGTTCAGAGACCAAAAAACAAGGGTGGACTTGGTGTCATTAATCTTAAGCTCCAAAATGATGCACTCCTCTTAAAACAATTGCATAAGTTCTATAATAGAGAGGACATCCCATGGATTCAGCTTGTCCGGTCCAAATATTATACCAACAAAGTACCGCATTCAACAAGGGAAGTTGTCTCTTTCGGTGGAAAGACGTCTTTCAACTACAAGGGATTTATAGATCAATCGCTCACGCTAACCGGGCAATGGCTCCACAAAGTGAGCTTTTGGTTAGAACACGGATCGAACCCCCTCTGTTCCAAGCTTACCCCGCACTCCACTCTTTTGCAGTCTCGGACACGGTCTCGGTGCACAAAATAATGCAGTATGAAGATCTAGAATCTGTGCTTGTCCTCCCTATCTCAACCCAGGCATCTGAGGAACTGCAAGATCTGCAAGCCAAACTGCAGCAGCTATCTTACGATGAAAATGCTATAGACTCCTGGATGCTGACCTGGGGGAAGGACTACACCTCTAAGAAATTCTATGACTTCGTGTATAAGTATGTGCAAGACCATCCAATCTTTGGTAAATTATGAAAGTCACAGTGCACTCCTAGAATCAAGTTCTTCATATGGCTGATACTTCTAGACTGTTTGAACACCAAAGTGATGCTCACCACAAGGCACATTGGACATAGGGACAATGACTTTTGCAAAATGTGCTCCCTCAACATTGAAGAATCCATCGAACATCTCTTTTTCACCTATCCTTTTGCAAGCCAATGCTGGCACCGAATCAACAAAGTCTGGGACTTGAACATTTCGATTGAAGATAGACTTCACCGTTCCAATGATTCCAGTTTTGGTTTTGAAGCCTGTCAGATTGTGCTTTGGGAGATCTGGAAGATCCAAAATGACAAAGTTTTCAACCGACGAGATCATTCTTTGTCCACTTGGTCGTCCAACTTCAGGACCCAAGCTTTCACCAGGCTGTGAGTTTCAAGTCTGCTACTAGAGACACCTTTTGCTACTGGCTTGACGCTTTTAGTTAATCCTTCCCTCTTCCTTCTGTACCTAACTCCTAACTACGCTGTAAGTTAAATTTTCTCCCGCCTATAATTACTCATTTTGCTGCTATGGGGATTTTTTTTCCCACTTGTCTTTTCAAAAGAAGATGTTGAACCCGAGTAAAGAGTTGCCTTCAAGCACAATAGTGGGCATCAATGTGTTTGGCACGAACAATTCCTGGTTTTTGTTCTTCATCCTCCATCTTTCAATAAAATATCTCTCAGGCAGTTTTGTTCAAGTGATTGAGTACCTTAAGCACATGAACACACAAAATGTCATCCTTCTTAAATCTTGCATAGAAACATTCATATTCTTCTGTTCTAGTATCAAAAACTACAATATACTTTTTTCTCGAAAATGCAGGAGAGCTGCGCTTCATTATATTAAGAAGAAATAAAGGGGCAAGAGCCCTACAACGCACACCCCACACACAGCCCCACACCAAACAAAGAGAAAACTCGCGAAACAACCAACTAGCACTAAGCTAACCATCACTAGGAGCTGTCAAAAAGGACAGACTCTTAGCTCCTGCTAGACTCCACAACCGGCGCTCTTCTTCAGCAAGGGTAAGAGTGCCACCAAGGCTGGGGACAGTACCATCAAAGACGCAACGGTTTTCCGATGGTTCCAAAGAGTCCATGCCCCAATCACAATGAGAGAATTGAGACCTTTTTGCATCAAACCGCTCGTTGCTCCAATAGCTTGTTCCCACCAGCTATCAAAAGAAGTGTATGAAGGTTGTGGTGATAAGGCATGGAGGTCAACCTGCCTTAAATAGTGAAACCAGAATTGCCTAGCAAAAACACAGGAGACTAGAAGGTGGTTGATGGTTTCATCTTCTTGATCACAAAGAGGGCACTGCTCAGGATGAGGCTGTCCACGTCGTGCAAGGCGATCCACCGTCCAGCACCGATTGTGGAAAAAAAGGGCATTTGGGCAGTGCCCAGGTTCTCCAATCCTTTCATATGGTCCAAACTGTGTAGATCCCATGAAGAAACCCTCATACGCAGACTTGGCTGAGTATTGCCCACTATTTGATAGCCGCCAAATGTAGATATCTTCGACATCAGGCTCTAGAACAAAGTTGTGCAGCATTTCCCAGGGATGGAGGAAGTCCACAATAACACTAACTGTGAGGGCTCCCTTGATATCCAAAATCCAGCTGCAACCTGTAAGGGCTTCGTAGAGAGTTTGTCGTTTTAGCCTTCTCTTTGGGATGGCTTCTAGAAGTCAAGGTGCAAGATCAGCGATGCATTATCCATGGATCCATCGATCAGTCCAAAATAGTGTGCGCTTTCCATTGCCCACTTTCGAAACAACGGCCACTGAGAAGAAGGCATTAACTTAGATCCGGAATCTTAATAGGAAGGGATGCCCAAGGACGGTGAGGTTCAGATTTTTTCAACCAAATCCACCTCATCCTTAATGCCCAGCCTAGAAGTTTGAGATTAGAAATTCCAAGTCCACCAAGTTCAGGAGGACTGGGTGACCTTTCCCCAAGCCACAAGACAGTGTTCCCCACGAGCATCTTTACGACCCCTCCAAAGAAAACTTCTCCTAACCTTGTCCATGAATTTAATAGCCCATAATGGGGAATCAATCGCCATTGCCAAATATACAAGCATGGCAGTGAGAACAAACTGCACCTGAATTCTTTGTCTTGTCCGTGTCATGAATCTGCTTTCCATTCTGGTAGCTGGTCAACAATTCTATCTATAATAGGTTGGACTTGTTCTTTAGTTAACTTCTTGAGGGAGAGGGGTAGCCCCAAATACTTGCAAGGAAAATTCACGACAGCAAAAGGGAGAAGTTCCTGTATTAAAGCCAATTTTGTATCCCCACACATGATTGGTACCACATTACTTTTCTGCAGATTGGTTTTGAGGCCTGAAGCTTCATCAAAAAGTTGGAGGATGCTCATTACGACATTTATACTGTTGCCTCCAGGCGGAGAAAAAGAACCACGTCATTCGCATAGAGGGAAATGTGATGCTGGAGAGCTCGAGAAGAAAGTGGATTTAACAAACCAACAACGGCTGCATCCTGTGATAATCTGAATAACATTACACAATCTTCGTTTGATCCTGAGTCTGCATCCTGCACACATTACAAATGAAAAAAATATGGATTACATGTTGCAATCAGCAGCAGTACAAGGACACCCCCAGGAAAAAACCAGCTCAGTACTGAAATCAACAACCAGGTTACTTCTGAGTTTTGTACTTGGCCGATTCAGTGCATGCCGCATCAGCTTAACACTAGATGATACGTCAGCGGCCACCAGCCGATCGGCTATCGTTTGCAGACTATCAACTGGCACGCCTACGAACCTAAGAAGCAATACTTTGGACCTGCACTAGAGTAAAGCAAATCTCCCAGGCCTGTGAGTGGTTTTCTAAGTCGGTGCACCTTCGGTATGATTTTGGATCAACAATGTCTTACGTATTTCCAATTCTGCTAACGTCTGCATGATATTGATACCATAACTGACTTATTACGTTTATTTCTCATTGCAATCCAAGGAGGTGCGGTTTTACTTTGTGGATCGACAATGTCAATTCAACATATATTGGACAAAAGATAACCGAGTGTGAAACACAAGCAGAGTACAAGCGATTGAAGAAATACAAAATTGCAAGACACGTTCCATGCCGTAGAAGGGGTCCGTAGAAAAGCTCAGCTCGATTCGTCGGGTCCGACTAATTTGTATCGTGTATCCATGGCACACGTTCCACGGCTGAATTATGTGAAAAAAAATTATGAAACATATGTCATATTTATAGCATTAATGAAATCTGAAGTTATGCTTGTATTAGTACACAAGTTGGTTACCGTGTCAACTGAGCTTCCTAGTGTCAAACTCATGCTTTAATAAGTTCAGATTATGAGCACAAGTAATGTAAACAACATAACTACGATAGACAATTTGATATGAAAGTTTTCAATTTTGAGATGAACATTTTGAAAGTTTTGAATTTTCAGTTGAACGTTTCAAAAATCAAATTGAAATATTTAAATTTCACTTTAAACAAACTTTTGAGGGAGGAAAGGGCTTTTATACCCCACCCCCGAAAAATCGCCCTTACAAAGGGCGGCGAGGGCTAAAAACCACCCTCGGCTAGGGTGGCATGGGGGCCGCCCACAAAATTACCGCCCCCGGCCACCATTTTGCGGCGGCTCCCTATCTTCACAATAAAACTGCCCTTGCGAGGGCGGCAAGGGGGCAAACTACAAAAACGCCGGCGCGTGGCAAACGGCGACCAACGCCCATCCGCCACGTCACTAAAATAGCTCTCGGGGAGGGTGATTTTTAAAAAATGCCCTTCCAAAGGACGGCGGGCGACTAATTCTGCTAAAAGTGAGAACCAAAAATTGGTTTTGCAAAATTTTTAATAAAAAAATTAAAAATTCCAAAAGTTCGACCATTTTTATCACATGTTCAAAAAAAGCCTAAAACACTGGTCAAAAGCCCAAAGCCCAAAAGAAAGGGGAAAACACTTGTTTCTCCACATGGCCCACTAAATACAAGCCCAAAACACATATACATACCAGTCAAAATAACACGGGCCCATTTTTCCCACGCGGCCAGGGCACTGGACTAAAGCCCAAATTGAGGCTTCACTATAGGCCCATCCCCCTTCTGTTTAGCATTGCGGTCAGATGCAGGAGCCCAAATATTTTAGCCCAAACCTTCATGGGCCCATGATGAGCCCCTTTTTGTTTTAACCACTTTGGGCTTTGTGTTTTCTCTGGTATTTGCAGCACTGTCGTTAGATGCAAATCCAATGGTGCACAGGATCGACTGATCAAATCAAAAATTCAGGCGACTGCAGAATAGGTGGTCCCTAACTTTAAAACAAGATATGCCTAAAAACGAGGTAATACTGAAGTTATACATAACCAATTTGGAATGTCAGGGAATGAGTATTTATCCATTGAAGCTACTATTTGAAGGTCTGGTTCGGTTAATCGCTAATAGGAAAGAATTAGAGAGGTTATATCTATTATGATGAGAAATTATTTTCCCTTAAATCTTTCCAATTTCCTTCAATCCTCTTTAAATTGAACAAAGACTGAAGAATTAATGTACCAGCAATTACAATTGCTATTTCAACCTTTTCATGTTGATCTAAGAGTAACTAGTGAAGTCACTTTGATTTTTTAATTTTGTTCAGAAATAATCTCTCGGCTAAGAAAACCGATAGAAATTCACGATTTATTTTCACCCGTTGGCCAGTGTGATTAGTAAAATTAAATCATGATTAAATTTCCTTAAACCCATACGTAATAATCGGTAGTGTCACAAACGATTCCTTTTGAAGCAGCCCCTTATTCCCTCAGCGCAAAATTAAAAAGGGAGGCCGGCCCATGAGAAAGGTGGTAATCTCTCTCATGGTTCCAATCATCCCGACATCCCTAAACCCTAAAAACCCAATTATCAAATTGCGCCGGAAGTCAAATTGTGTCGGAAGGGACATCCCTAAACCCTAAAAACCCAATTATCAAATTGTGTCGGAAGGAAAACGTGGTGCAGTTCCAATCCATAGTAGGTGGCACCCCAAAGGACGATGCCATCCTCCAGTTGATCGCTAGCTACCTCTTCGAGATCAAGCCGGCAACCTCAGTCAGTAGCCATCAACATCCAGGAGAAAAGTACAATCTTAATGGCTTCTCTAACACCCTGGAAATTAAAGAATTTAAAACTAAGAATTAAAAATTGGAACTCACAAAAACTTTTGGTTTATTGCTTCTCATCGTGTTTATTGCTTTTTATTTGTCGGCTTTGTTGCATAAATTTATAAGGAGAATGATTCATCTCGATGTTTGAGAAAATTCAAATGATTTGAATTTTCAATGGGGAGAAAATTTCAAAGATTGAGTTGGAAATTTTAATATAAAATAGGAAAGGTGGTGAATTTACAAAATATACTTGTAAAAATATACTTTGGTTCAAAACATTATTTTTGTGATGGAGTAATACTAATTAGTGAGCAAAATGAGTGATAAAATATTTTTAAAAGGATATATATGAGGTTTAGAAAATTATTTTAAAATTAAAGACACATTTTTGAATAAAGAAAAAGAATTAAATTAAATATGTAAAATATATTTTTAAAATAATAAAGTGGGTGAAATGATGGAAAACATATTTTACAACTTAATTTTGGGTGTGCTATATTTTATTTTAAATTTTAGAGGTGAAAGGAAAAAGAAATGGGAAATTAGAAAATTAAATCGGGAAATTGCAAAATGGCACTTGTTCATTGCGCGACACGTGCTCGCCGCCTACCGCCACCCCGGCCCCCCTCGCGCCGCGCGCCGCGCTCGCCCGCGCCGGACCCCGCGCGCCTACGCTCGCCCGTGCCCGAACCCCGCCCGCCACGCGCCGCGCGCGCGCCACGCGCGACCGTCGCCCGCCCGCGCGCCGGATGCCGTCCATGCCGGACCGCCGCCCGCGCGCGCGCCCCCGCCCGCGCCATACCGGCCCCGTCCCGCGCCCGCAACGTGCCGCACCGCCCGCGCCGACCCTCCTTCTCTCCATCTCCGGCCGTGTATAAAAGGCGAGCCCTCTTCGTTTCTTCCCACCTCGCCGCCTCTTTCCCTCTTTTCCCCTCTCACTCGTCGGTTTTCTCCCCCGCCGCAAGCCATCGCCACCGTCGTCCGCCGTGCGCCGGCCGCCACCGTCGTGCGCCGTGCACCGGAGCCGCCGCCATCGTCCACCGTTTTCCCGGAGTTCCGCCGCCTCCTCGCCGTCGCCGTTGCCCGCCGGTAAGCCCCCGGGCCGCCGCCCCTTGCGCCTTGCGCCGGCCAAAAATAGAGAGAGAGCGCGCGTACAAAACAGAGGAAAGGAAGGAAAGGGAGGAAAAGGAAAGAAAAAGAGAAAAGAAAAAGAAAAGGAGGAAAAAGAAAAAGGAAAAGAGAAAAATGGGAAAAAATTGGGAAAAAATTCAGAAAAATTAGGAAAAATATTTGGAAAATATTTGGGAAAATATTTGGGCAAAAATATATTGTTTTCTCATATATTTTCTCTGAGTAATTTCAGAATTCAAAAATAGAAATTCCGGGGATCTCGTTCTCGCGTCGTTTTTACTCGGAGTTTGTCTATTTTCTTTTCGCCATTAAAAATATATTCTTTTGGTATTCGGACCTCCAAAACTTTGAATACCAATTCTTTTGATCAGCGCCTTTTTAAGTTTGCTCCCTTAATCAATTAGATCAATATTTTGCGAAAACCCTAAAAATTTCAAACTCGCTTTTTAAATCGGATTTCATCCCAAAACTCTCGCTCAAACTCGATTAAAATTTTAGGGTAAATATTAGGAGTCATTTTTATGGTTTTTTATCTCTTGGTACTTTTATTGAATTCGATCGAATTCAATTGATTTTTCGCACGTACGGATAGCAACAGAAGCGAGGCACGACTATGGTGAAGACCCCGTCCAACAAGCGTGCGAGCAAGGCAAGTCAACACTTCCCTTTGAACATATTGATCCTATTTTTCGAAATGATGTTGATTTAAACTACAACATGCATGTTGTACACAAATGAATACCTATGCTTGATAGACCATGCCTTGATATTGATTACCCTTAGAATCATTCTTTGTAACCTTCGATGTGATATAACCGGAGGATATCTTCGGTAAAATGCTTAGCATGCTTATATTAGATTCGTGCATACTCATGATTTTACAAAGAAGCTTCGTGCTTGGGCAACTATCTTAGGGAAGATAGTTGGAATACGACATGTGGAGACATAAGCGCCACATTGCCTTGATCATGATAAAAATAGTTTTGATGAAAAAATAAAAAGTACAAAACCAATGTTTTTAGACTGGGGCGGATGGATGGATTTGGGTGGATTCCGATAAAGGCAAGAACCGTCCCTGGTCAATTAAGGACCGAGCCATGAGACTTATAACCTGGAACGAGCCAGTACAACTGTACTTCTCGAATGGGTATAGACCTAGCGGAGTAGATTGCCGAGCGGAGGCAATATCCCTGCATAGTGGTTCTTGAGTGAAGAGGTGGTTCTGGTTATCGAGATAAAGCTACGGCCTAAGTGTTGTGTAATGAATGAGAATGTTGTGAAGTTTTCCCTTACCCCGGGAGCACCAGAACTCCTCTCACTGCTAGGAAAGGACGGCTAGAATGCAAGAGGATTTAAGTTCATGGAGCGGGTACTGCCAAAGCGAAGTTATCGAAAGGCTTTGCCGTGACCGTCCCATATGAAGGGATGAAAGCTCATTCAATGAGCAGTTGCGGAGTACGGGTAAAGTGTATATCCACTGCAGTGTGAGTAAATCAATCTATTCGAATAGCTCTGCTCGCGGTTAATGAACGACGTGACAAGTTTCTCCCGTGGCTAGACTCATAAATTTTAACATGATGGGTGGGAATGCATAATGATTTTGTGTGCTGGTGGACTCAACTTCTCAGATTACGAGAAGGGGTGGACTCCCCAGAAAACCATGATAAACCGGAGGCAGAAAGCCATCCTTGGAATCACGATGGATGGTAGACAGAACCATCACCAACTTAATATACTATGGAACTAAAACTTGACATGGCTAGATGTTACGTTTTTGAAATGATTTGTGAAAATTGGCTTTGTAAAAATAAACCATAGCCATCCTTTGAATGACCCTATCATGTGCATCAATCCGTGTCGACTTGCTGAGTACGTTGGGTACTCACTCTTGCTATACGCACAAACCTTCAGATGGTGGAAACGAAGAACTGGAGGACCCCTATGCTTACTGCCAGGTGGGCGAAGAAGGAGAAGACGTCTATTAGGTCTTAGTCCCTGGTCGTTGCCTATGGCAATCGACATGCCGCTGCCTTGCGATTGTTATCTTATCTAAATTCTGCTTTTGGTTGTATCCGGACCAGTAGGTCCTATATGTATTGGATATTGCCTTCGGGCCTATTGTTATAATACTTTTGATGTAAGACTATTCGTGCACTTTGCACACTGTGTCTGATCTTGTATTCGTGGGTACCAAACTACTCGATCCGAGAGATATGGTACTATGAACACGAATGATTCCCGTTCCAAAAACGGGGATCGACAGAGCTGGTATCAGAGCAGTGCGACTATAGGATAAGACCAACTGGCGCCCTACCCCTAAATAGCTGATTAAAGGGAAATATCCCTACATAGGATTATTTTGAAAATATAGACTATTTTCACAAAACAAATATGTTTTCCCTTATACTCTTATCCCCATTTCCTCTACTAAAAATTGATTTGATATTACCCCTCTCTGACCCTAAGTTATCTTCAAAACAGATGAAAGGCCATGATCGGAAATGGAACAAGGGATGGGTATACCCGGATCCGGACCCAAGAAAAGGAGCGGTGCACAATAAGAGAAAGTCACTAGACTAGGATATAAGTTATGATAGCAAAATGATCGTCACAAGCACGGTGTTTACGCCCGAAGATGCTGCGAAGATTCCCCGACACCTAAGGAACAACACCTTCCGTGGTGCACGTCAGTTAACCCGACATCTCCAGCTTTATGGACCACCCCAACCAGAAGACGATACATCAGAAGAGATGTCCTCCGGAGATGAGGAAGAAGAAAACATGGGAAGTGATAGTGAAGGAGAAATGGGACCCAAGGCATGTACTCGTTGTGGAGAAGTTGGACACGCTGCAAGTATGTGCAACTACCTCTGTAGTTGCGGTGAAGACACCCACATGCCGAAAGATTGCCCCACAAGGGCCATTATATGCTTCTTGTGTGAAGGGATAGATCATGTACCTAAGGACTGTCAACTAATGATAATCTTAGACAAGCAGAAGAAGGACCAAAAGGTATTCGGCGATCCGCCAATCAACTCTTGGATGGTACCACTAATAGAGAGGATGTTTGGATCTGAAACAGCCCCAACCCGGCAAAGGCCAATAATGGCAACAAAGGCGTGTGGCATACCCAAAGAATGCACCTCGTGATAAATCGGGTATGATCCGCTTCAACTGTCATAAGATGGGACACTTTTTCAATAAATGCCCTCTTTCTAGACCGGCAAAAGAAGACCGACATTGTTTCAACTGTGGCGGAACAGGACATGTAGCCGAGAAATTGCCCCTTGCCCAAGCCCTTCGATCTCAAGACAACCGCATAACCCGCAATACCGGTAGTCCACAAGAGCCAAAACAGCACCTGGATCATGCGGATGGCTGGACGACTAGTTTGGACACCTACAGCAGCTCTGGTCTTGCTTTGGATAGAGTTAAGACAGCAATGACCATGTGTTAGTGATATGCCCTAGAGGCAACATGGAGATGTTGGATATCACGTCAATGTTTATGTATAAATGAATAAAGTGTTATTCAGTTCCATGAAATAGACATCTTGTATTGATCAATAAGTACGTGACTTATTTATGAGACTCGATATGTATGAATCTATTTCTAAACGATCCCCGATCATATGTCATATTGTTGGAACAAATATGATTCTAAGATCGGCATGTTTATTGATTGATGATCATGTCTCATAGATCATGGGTATGGTGATACCAAATCAATAAACATGGACATATGTGTTGGAGAACACATTGTTGGATAGACCCACCATGAGACACTCACGGAATTAATGTGCCATTAGTTGGTCTCGGGTAGTGTTGGTACAAGGTCCCTAGACCGAGATCACCATGGATTCCAACATGTGTAGTAGCCTACTTTGGGACTACCAAACGCTATTCCGTAATGCGGGTAGTTATAAAGGTAGTTTTCGGGTTTGCTATGAAACATGGAGTGGGATGTGAGTGATCAAGATGGAATTTGCCCCTCCTTTGGAGAGATATCTCTGGGCCTCGAGGTAATGGATTATGGAAATGCATGGCCATGCTAAGTTGATTGAGGAGTCAATCAATAGACGGATAATCCAATACGGTTCGAGTGAATGGTTAAGTTATTGAAGGGATGGCACACATCTTGCCTATAGCTTAAGCGGTATCGTGAGGCAAAGGGATTTGTGTACACATTACGGAGTTGAGCCGATATTATATTCTTGTATACTATGGTGTCAATATGTGCTTGCTAGGCGCCGCGTTGAGTGGTCGGTGAGTTGGACTCGAGCCGACGATCGGCTAAGTTAGACTATAGCCGAAACCGAGTATACCTGAACCTACGGGTCGCACGCTTAAGGGGATAAGAACAGGCATTCGAGTTGGACTCGGATACGGCTCGATCGGATAGGGATCCGATCGGATAGAGTCCTATGGGCTTACGACGTGTGGGCGGCCAACTCTATATGAGATACGGATGAGATCCAATTCAAAATAGAGTCCTATGGGCTTACGACGTGTGAGCGGCCAAACTCTATATGAGATACGGATGAGATCCAATTCAAAATAGAGTCCTATGGGCTTACGACGTGTGAGCGGCCAAACTCTATATGAGATACGGATGAGATCCAATTCAAAATAGAGTCTGAGCGGCTACTAATCCCAGTCGGCCAACTCTATATAAAGGAGGGAGGGGTGGAGAGCTGCTATATATCAATTGCATCGCGTGCAACGAGTCGCCGAGATCAATCTCCACGGAAACCCTCCCCACTTTCGAGCCAAACCCTAGCCTTGCATCGCGTGCTAGCACACGGGTGTACGGCGTTACGTCCCCGGACGTGTGGATACCGGTAGAGGCGCTGCTACGTTGCGCGCTGTTGATTGGCCCGGATCGGCTACGGCATCGTGAATCGGATGATTGGCGAATCGGCTGTCCCCGGGTATCGGTGTCGGCTTGCGAGAATCGCTAAACTGTTCCGGATCGGATAGCCACGATTGGTTGTTTCGCGCACACTCCAATCGGTAACGATCTATCGGCCCTTACTTGCAAGTGTTCCTGGTTTGCGCGGTAGAAAATTTTTGTTTTCGGCTAGCGTAGCTTCCGCGTAACCCTTCGGTGGTATCGAGCTACTCTTGCTTAGTTCGGGTTTTAGATTGGATCGGAACAAGTTTTGCGCACGGGTTGATTAGATCAATCGGTTTTACGGGATTTGTTGAGGAGAGTTCATGGTAATTGCGTTCCTTGATAGTGTATCGGAACGGCGTAATGTGATTACGTCGAAGCAATATCCATAGAACTCGGTTTGAGTCGGCTTCGAGATAGCGTTCCTTGATAGTGTATCGGAACGGTATAATGTGATTATGCGAAGCTATCTCGTAGTCCGATCTTGTTTGTTGCCTCGCGCTGCGCAAACCATCTCCCTTGATAGTGTATCGGGACGGCATAATGTGATTATGCCGATATGGTTTCCGTAAGCAATTTCATAGATTGGATCTATGAATTTCGTCCTTGGCTTCCCCTCGACCCCCGCCCGCTAACCGGCTAGCGGGACCGCCGTGTGCGTACCCTCCTTATAGGTCGTCTCGATGCGTAGCTCTGCGATAAGTAGAAAACGTTTCTACGCCTAACTTGTTTTTGCAGAGAATGCTTTGAGATGGTATGGCCCTATTGTATGTATGAGATGTATGAGATGCATGTGATGCATGTAATATTCTTTCATATGTGCAATCCTGTAATATTCTTTCATACGTGCAATGCTTGTAATATTCTTTCACGACCTGCGAGTCGATGTAATCTTCAATTAGAGCTTCTATGGTAGTAGCTTAGTTTGAAGAAATCAAGCATTCGACACTTGGAAGATGGTGCCGAAGATGGAGATCCTCGCGCCAGACATGGAGATGGAGATCACCATGTGAAGGGGGCCATACTATTTCATTATATGCTATTCTACACTGCTTTCATATATGTGATATGTTTGTTTGATAGGATAGCATCCCTCTCAAAATTAAGTAGTAATGATGCCCTTCCAAATGTTGCACCCGTCACCGTTATGCTCGTCAATGGTGGGTGCGCCAAAGAGTGCCATTCTCTATCATAACACGAGGGGTATATGTCGACATATACATGCGGGAGCATTTGGTTTACTTAACAAGGCTATCAAAACAGTTTTGGGCCTTGGGGCATAGGTTGGCGCCGGGGCATGGAGATGCCACACCAACAACAAGAGTCACATAGAGATGTGATTAGCAAGGAGTTGCTTACCGATGTTATTAATTTTCTAGCGGTGATGCCAAAGCTCACTAGAAAATTAATTAACATGTGGATCTTGACCCAATACGTAACCTAGAGGGAAGGTGAAAAATACGTAATGGGAGTCTTATGTTAAATTGTTTAACAAAAGACATAGCATAAACATTATGCTAAACTTTGCTTTTTCGTTGTGGAATAAATGGCGGCTAATACTACACCCGTACCTTTAATTTGCGATCTATTCTCGAAAAGGAAAAATTAAATGGAACAAACTTTATGGATTGGTATCGCAACTTGAGAATTGTTCTCAAGCAAGAGCGTAAGGAGTACGTTCTTGAAGTACCCTATCCGAGGATTTGCCTAATAACGCCACCGCAAGCTGCACGGAGGGCTTATGAGAAGCACACTAATGATGCCCTAGATATAAGCTGTCTTATGCTTGCTACAATGTCCCCGAGCTTGAAGCAATATGAGAAGCGTGATGCTCACACTATTATTCAGGGCTGCGTGGCATGTTTGAGAACCAAGCTCGGGCCGAGAGGTTCAACACCTCGAAGTCCTTGTTTGCGTGCGGAGCTTGTTGAGGGAATCCCGTCGATCCGCATGTGATAAAAATGATTGGCTACATTGAGAGTCCGGAAAAACTAGGTTTTCCCCTTAGCCAAGAGTTGGCTACGATGTGATTCTCCGGTCGCTCCCTCCGAGCTTCGAGCCATTCATATTGAATTATCACATGAACAATATGGATAGAACCTTGGCTGAATTGCATGGGATGCTAAAGACAGTGAGGAGAGTATCCAGAAAAACGGTCATCATGTGATGATGATGCAGAAGGCAAAGCGCAAACCACTGTCAAGAAACTTTGCACCAAGAGGAAGTTAACTCCCGATGAGATCGCGAGTGCCTCTAATGCAAAGAAGGGCAAGAAGGGTCGGCGGCATCGGATGCCGTTTGCTTCTCTTGCAAGGAGACAGGCCTTTGGAAAAGGCTGCAAGAAGTACATGGAGGATCTCAAGAAGAAGCAAAGTACGACTTCGCCGGGTATTAATGTTATAGACATTAATCTCGCTACTTCACCTCTTGACTCTTGGGTATTTGATACCGGATCGGTAGCTCATATTTGCAAGTCGTTGCGGGGAATGAGAAGAAGTAGAGGATTGAGAAGGGCGAGGTGAACTGCGCGTCGGCAATGGAGCAAGCGTTGCTACGATTCTTTGTCGGCACGTACCACTTCATCTACCTTCGGGATTAGTTTTGGAATTGAATAATTGTTATTGTGTTCCAACACTATGTCAAAACGTTATTTCCGCTTCATGTTTGCAAGCGGAAGGATATGATTTTAGATCAATGAACAATGGTTGTTCAATATATCTCGAGATATGTTCTATTTTCATGCTCCATTGGTGAATGGATTATACGTTTTGAATCTTGAAGCGTCTCCCATCTATAACATTAATACGAAAGGCAACTCTCTAATGATATAAACCCCACGTTTATCCGGCATTGTCGCTTAGGCCATATAAATAAGAAACGCATGGAGAAGCTCCATAAGGATGGATTGCTTCACTCTTTTGATTTTGAATCATTTGAGACATGTGAGTCTTGTTTACTTGGTAAGATGACAAAGGCACCTTTCACGGGACATAGTGAGAGAGCAAGTGACTTATTGGCACTCGTACATACTGATGTATGTGGACCAATGAGCTCAACGGCCAGAGGTGGTTATCAGTACTTCATTACCTTTACCGATGACTTTAGTAGATATGGTTATATCTACTTAATGAGGCATAAGTCCGAATCCTTTGAAAAGTTCAAAGAATTCCAGAATGAAGTACGAGAATCATTTAGGGAAAACAATCAAGTTTCTACGATCGGATCGTGGAGGGGAATACTTGAGCCAAGAGTTTGGTAATCATCGAAAGATTGTGGAATTGTTCCACAGTTGACTCCGCCAGGAACTCCACAATGGAATGGGGTGTCCGAACGGAGAAATCGCACCTTGTTGGACATGGTGCGGTCGATGATGAGCCAAAGTGATCTTCCGTTATCCTTACGGGGATATGCTCTTGAAACATTTGCGCTCACACTAAATAGAGTTCCATCTAAGTCGGTTGAAAAGACACCATATGAGATATGGACGGGGCAACCCCCTAGTTTGTCTTTTCTCAAAATATGGGGATGCGAAGCTTATGTAAAACGTTTACAATATGACAAGCTCACACCCAAATCGACAAGTGCTTCTTTGTGGGATATCCTAAGGAAACTAAGGGATATTACTTTTATAATCGGGAACAAGGCAAAGTGTTTGTCGCCAGACATGGTGTCTTCTTGGAGAAAGAGTTTCTTTCAAGAAGGGTTAGTGGGGAAGCGGGGTGTATCTTGAAGAAGTTCAAGAAACACCGAGAAAATGTTTCGGCGACCACGAACCACAACGGGAGGAGCAAAGAGTTGCGCCACCGGTTGTAGATACACCCGGCCCACGGAGGTGCGAAAGATCACGTCGTGCACACAGTACACAGTGCGGCACAATGTGATATATTGTTGTTGGACAACGATGAACCTAAGACCTATGAGGAAGCGATGGTGGGACCCGATTCCAACAAGTGGCTTGGAGCCATGAAATCCGAAATAGAATCCATGTACGACAATCAAGTTTGGAACTTGGTTGATCACACGATGGTGTCAAAACCATTGAGTGTAAATAGGTTTTTTAAGAAAAGGCCGATATGGATGGAAATGTTCACATCTATAAGGCACGATTGGTGGCGAAAGGTTTTAAACAGATTCAAGGAGTTGATTATGATGAAACCTTCTCGCCGTCGCAATGCTTAAATCTATTCGGATTATCCTAGCGATTGCTTGCATATTTCGATTATGAGATATGGCGAGATGGATGTCAAAACGGCTTTCCTAAATGGAAACCTAAGCGAGGATGTATACATGATACAACCTCGGGGTTTTGTCGATCCAGAATCTTTGGAAAGATATGCAAGCTACGAAATCCATTTATGGATTGAAGCAAGCATCTCGGAGTTGGAATATTCGTTTTGATGAAGTAATCAAAGGGTTTGGTTTCATCAAAAACGAAGAAGAGGCCTGTGTTTACAAAGGGTCGGTGGGAGTGCAATTGTATTTGTAATCTTATATGTGGATGACATATTGCGATTGGAAATGATATCCCTATGCTAGAATCCGTCAAGTCTTCATTGAAAAATAGTTTTTCTATGAAAGACTTAGGGGAGGCAACATACATATTGGGCATTCGGATCTATAGAGATAGATCCAAGAGGCTAAGTGGATTAAGCCAAAGTACATACATTGACAAGGTGTTGAAAAGGTTTAACATGCATGATTCCAAGAAAGGTTTCTTGCCCATGTCACATGGCATTAATCTTAGCAAGAATCGGTGTCCTCGGACACATGATGAGCGGAATAAGATGGGTATGGTTCCATATGCTTCGGCAATTGGATCCATCATGTATGCCATGCTTTGTACACGCCCGGATGTCTCGTACGCTTTGAGTGCTACGGCGAGATACCGTCGAGATCCGAGGTGAAGGTCACTGGACTGCAGTAAAGAATATCCTTAAGTACTTGAGAAGAACTAAGGATATGTTCCTAGTCTATGGAGGTGAAGAAGAGCTCGTTGTAAGTGGTTACACCGATGCTAGCTTCCAAACGGACAAGGATGATTATAGATCGCAATGCGGGTTCGTGTTACTTTGAACGAGAGCGCGATCAGGTGGAAGAGTTCCAAGCGGGATACGTTGCTGATTCTACAACGGAAGCCGAGTACATTGCTGCCGGAAGCACATACTTCGGCGATATCATCTCATCCGCGAGATTGTGGACAGAGGTGATGTCAAGATATGCAAAGTGCACACGGATCTCAACATAGCCGATCCGTGACAAAACCTCTCCCTCGGTAGAAGCATGAGGCGCACACAAGAGCAATGGGTATTAGATACTTACATGATTGACTCTAGTGCAAGTGGGAGATTGTTAGTGATATGCCCTAGAGGCAACATGGAGATGTTGGATATCACGTCAATGTTTATGTATAAATGAATAAAGTGTTATTCGGTTCCATGAAATAGACATCTTGTATTGATCAATAAGTACGTGACTTATTTATGAGACTCGATATGTATGAATCTATTTCTAAACGATCCACGATCATATGTCATATTGTTGGAACAAATATGATTCTAAGATCGGCATGTTTATTGATTGATGATCATGTCTCATAGATCATGGGTATGGTGATACCAAATCAATAAACATGGACATATGTGTTGGAGAACACATTGTTGGATAGACCCACCATGAGACACTACGGGAATTAATGTGCCATTAGTTGGTCTCGGGTAGTGTTGGTACAAGGTCCCTAGACCTGAGATCACCATGGATTCCAACATGTGTAGTAGCCTACTTTGGGACTACCAAACGCTATTCCGTAGCTTGGGTAGTTATAAAGGTAGTTTTCGGGTTTGCTATGAAACATGGAGTGGGATGTGAGTGATCAAGATGGAATTTGCCCCTCCTTTGGAGAGATATCTCTGGGCCTCGAGGTAATGGATTATGGAAATGCATGGCCATGCTAAGTTGATTGAGGAGTCAATCAATAGACAGATAATCCAATACGGTTCGAGTGAATGGTTAAGTTATTGAAGGGATGGCACACATCTTGCCTATAGCTTAAGCGGTATCGTGAGCAAAGGGATTTGTGTACACATTACAGGTTCGAGCCGATATTATATTCTTGTATACTATGGTGTCAATATGTGCTGCTAGGCGCCGCTGTGACAGTCGGTGAGTTGGACTCGAGCCGACGATCGGCTAAGTTAGACTATAGCGAAGCCGAGTATACCTGAACCTACGGGTCGCACGCTTAAGGGGATAAGAACGAGGCATTCGAGTTGGACTCGGATACGGCTCGATCGGATAGGGATCCGATCGGATAGAGTCCTATGGGCTTACGACGTGTGGGCGGCCAACTCTATATGAGATACGGATGAGATCCAATTCAAAATAGAGTCCTATGGGCTTACGACGTGTGAGCGGCCAAACTTTCTATATGAGATACGGATGAGATCAATTCAAAATAGAGTCCTATGGGCTTACGACGTGTGAGCGGCCAAACTCTATATGAGATACGGATGAGATCCAATTCAAAATAGAGTCACGGCGGCTACTAATCCCGGTCGGCCAACTCTATATAAAGGAGGGAGGGGTGGAGAGCTGCTATATATCAATTGCATCGCGTGCAACGAAGTCGCCGAGATCAATCTCCACGGAAACCCTCCCACTTTCGAGCCAAACCCTAGCCTTGCATCGCGTGCTAGCACACGGGTGTGCGGCGTTACGTCCCGGACGTGTGGATACCGGGGAGAGGCCGCTCGTTGCGTTGATTGGCCTTCGGATCGGCTACGGCATCGTGAATCGGATGATTGGCGAATCGGCTGTCCCGGGTATCGGCGTCGGCTTGCGAGAATCGGCTACACATTCCGGATCGGATAGCCACGATTGGTGTTTCATGCACACTCCAATCGGTAACGATCTATCGGCCCTTACTTGCAAGTGTTCCTGGTTTGCGCGGTAGAAAATTTTTGTTTTCGGCTAGCGTAGCTTCCGCGTAACCCTTCACCATGCCCCTACCCCTTTATATATGAAGACCCTAGATCGATGTTAGTGTTGTTGTATTGTGTTGTATGGGACTACACATGTCCAATGTATCCCCCTGATGTAACATCTATGAATTGATATGAAGTTCCATGTTATATCATAAATGAGTTTATTCCACCAAGCTTGCTTTGAAAGATCACCTTAAACAACTCAAAGAAAAATTCCTTAGAATTGTGACGTTAGCGAGATCAAGTCTCTTACCTTATCCACGTTGTTCGGATGGCGCATCGTCGCGAGCCCCGGCAGCTGCGAGAACTCGCGAGCCTAACCCTCCACCCTAGCGGAAGTCATGGCTTTGAGACTCAGCGCTTCAAGCTATCGCCAACAACCAAGGACAACGTGGAGGATCAAACCTCGGTGAATTTATGAGAGCAAAGCCGCCGACATTCTCCTCGGCAGATGAACCCATGGATGCTGAAGATTGGTTGAGGGTAATAGAGAAGAAGTTGACTCTCGCCGAGTACGGGAAGGCGACGAGTCGTCTTCGCCACCAATCACTGGAAGGCCCAAGTGACTGGTGGGACACCTACAAGGAAACCCGGGCGAAGTTGCGGTGAACGAATTGGAAGAACTTAAGAAGCGAGATAAGGAGCTGCAAGAGAAAGGCTTCGTACGCCTAATTCTTCACCGTGGGGAGCCCGGTCTGTTTGTTAAGAAAAAGGACGAAAGCATGAGAATGTGCATTGACTATCGGTCATTGAATGAGGTGACCATTAAGAACAAGTACACGTTACCTACGACTGTTCGATCGGCTCAAGGGAGCCCGAGTGTTTTCAAAGATCGATCTACGATATGGATACCATCAGCTAAAAATTAGGCGAGGATATACCCAAGGCTGTGTTCTCTACACGCTACGGCTTGTACGAGTTCATGGTGATGTCCTTGGGACGACCAATGCCCTGCCTACTTCATGAACCTCATGAACAAAGTATTTATGGAATATCTGGACAAGTTCGTGGTAGTGTTCATTGATGATATCCTCATCTATTCCAAGGATGATGAAGAACATGAGAACATTTGCACTGGTACTAGAGAAGTTGCGAGAGCATCGGCTATATGCCAAATTCAGCAAGTGTGAATTTGGCTTAAGGAAGTAGCTTTCCTCGGACATGTAATCTCGAGGCGGAGGCGTAGCGAGACCCGTCAAGGTCGAAGCTGTTACCAAGTGGAAAGCACCCGATCGATGAGAGATTAGAAGTTTCTTGGGATTTTTGGATATTACGGAGGTTTATTGAAGGATTTTCTAAGATAGCTTCACCCCGACCCAACTATTGAAAAAGGAAAAGAAGTATGCATGGTGAGCGGTGTCAACGGGCATTTGACCAGCTCAAAGAAAAGTTAACCACCGCCCCGATCTTAGTCCTCTGGGACAAGCTGGAAAGACTTCGCCATATACGTGATGCATCCCGACAAGGATTAGGAGGCGTGTTGATGCAAGATGGAAAGGTTGTGGCTTATGTCTCAAGACAAGCTGCTGTTTGCATGAGGAGAATTATCCCACCCATGACTTAGAATTGGCCGAGTGGTGCATGCCTTGAAAATTTGGAGGCACTACTGATCGAAAACCAGCTTTGTGATATATACACGAACCACAAGAGCTTGAAATATTTCTTTACCCAGGACAAATCTTAACCTGCGCTAGAGAAGATGGCTGGAGCTAATCAAAGATTATGACCTCGAAATCCATTACCACCCTGGTAAGGCCAATGTTGTAGCTGACGCTTTAAGCCGCAAAGCCCAGTGCAACCAACAGAGGATGGAATGTATGGCCAACGAGCTTCAAGAAGAAATGGCTCGGCTTAACCTACAGTTGATTCCTCATGGACAACTGAGTTCGCTGGAAATACAACCTCTTCTACGAAGTCAGATTAAGGAAGCCCAGAAGGATTGCGAGCAAATCCGACTGATCAAGGAATGTATGACCGAAGGACTGGCTAAGGAATTCACAGCCGACAACGATGGAATCCTATGGTATCGTAAAAGGATTTACGTACCAGAGTAAAGAGGATTGAGAGGACTCATCCTCAAGGAAGCCCATGAATCAGCATACTCGCTACACCCGGGAAGCACCAAGATGTACCAGGATTTGAAAGCAGGAATCGGTGGCCCAACATGAAAAGAGACGTGGCGGAATATGTAGCCATTTGCGATGTGTGTCAACGAGTCAAGGCCGAGCATCGAGACCGGCGAGGATTGCTGCAACCACTCAAGATCCCGAGTGGAAATGGGATGAAATAGGCATGGACTTTATAGTAGGACTACCCAAAACTACTACAGGATACGATTCCATTTGGGTGATCGTGGATAGACTTACCAAGACTGCCCGATTTATCCCGGTCAAGACTCGGTATAGTAGCGCTAAATTGGCAGAGCTGTACATGTTCAAAATCGTGTGTCTACATGGAGTACCCAAGAGGATTGTGTCAGATCGTGGTACTCAATTCACATCTTATTTCTAGGATAAGTTTCACGAGGCGTTGGGAACTCACCTCGCCTTTAGTACTGCTTATCACCCTCAGACTGATGGACAAACCAAGAGGACAAATCAGGTCCTTGAGGACATGCTAAGAGCTTTGTGCATTGGATTTGCGAGGCGGGAGAAATGTCGCCTATGCGAGTTCTCCTATAACAAAGCTACCGAGCTAGTACGAAGATGTCGCCGAACGAGGCTTTGTTTGGACGAAGATGCCGAACTCCGTTGATGTGGTCGGAGACTAGTGAGCGAGCCATATTTGGACCAGACATCATTAGGGAAGCCGAAAAGAAAGTCCGTCTGATAAGAGATCAGCTTAAGGTAGCCCGGTCCCAAGCAAAAGAGCTATGCGGACACTCGCTGAAGAGAGTTGGAATTCAAAATAGGCGACTTTGTATACCTAAAAGTTTCGCCACTAAGAAGCGACCAAGAGGTTCAAGGTCAAAGGAAAAGCGGGTGTCAAGATATGTTGGACCTTTCCGATAAGCGCCCGGAAGAGGCGAAGTGGCCTATCAAGCGGGACTGCTGGAAAATCTTTTCGATGTACACCTTGTCTTTCACGTATCACAAGCGAAGAAATGTTTGTGAGTACCGGAAGAGCAAATTCCCTCGAAAGACGTCCTTATCGGCGAAGATCTCACATACCCCAGAACACCCCGTGAAGATTTTGGACGAGGCCGAGAAAAGACTAGGACCAAGACGTGGCGAATGTATAAGGTGCAATGGAGCAACCACACTAAAGACGAAGCCACCTGGGAATAAGAAGAATTTTTGAAGACCGAGTACCCGAACCTATTCCGCGAATGGTAAGAAATCTTGGGGATAGGTTTGTAACACCCTGAAAATTGAAGAATTTAAAACTGAGAATTAAAAATCTGAACTCACAAAAACTTTTGGCTCATTGCTTCTCATCGTTTTATTGCTTCTTATTTGCCAGCTTTATTGCATAAATTTATAAGGAGAATGATTCATCTCGATGTTTGAGAAAATTCAAATGATTTGAATTTCTAATGGGAGAAAAATTTCAAAGTATTGAGTTGGAAATTTTAATATAAAATAGGAAAGGGTGGTGAATTTACAAAATATACTGTAAAAATATACTTTGGTTCAAAACATTATTTTTGTGGTGGAGTAATATTAATTACTGAGCAAAATAAGTGATAAAATATTTTTAAAAGGATATATATGAGGTTTAGAAAATTATTTTGAAATTAAAGACACATGTTCTTGAATATAGAAAAAAATTAAATTAAATATGTAAAATATATTTTTAAAATAATAAAAGTGGGTGAAAAGGTGAAAAACATATTTTACAACTTAATTTTGGGTGTGCTATATTTTATTTTAAATTTTAGAGGTGAAAGGAAAAAGAAATGAGAAATTAGGAAATTAAATCGAGGAAATTGCAAAATGGTGCGTTCATTGCGCGATACGTGCTCAACGTCGTGCCGCCTGCACCGCAGCGCCTGCCTGCCACCGCGCGCGCGCGCCGCGCCTTGACCCCCACCGCCCACGCGCCGGACCCTGCCGCCCCGTGCGCGTCGCGCCGCGCCCGCGCCATACCAGCCCATCCGCGCCTCGCCGCGTGCGCGCCGCCGCAGCGTCCATCGCCGGACCCCTCCTTCTCTCCCTCTCCGGCCGTCTATAAAGGGCGATCCTCTCTGTTTCTTCCCCACCTCGCCACCCTCTTTCCCTCTCTTTTCCCTCTCACTCACCGGTTTCTCCCCGCCGCAAGCCGTCGCCGCCGTCGTCCGCCGTGCGCGAGCCACCGCCATCGTCCACCTGCGCCGGAGTTCGCGCCTCCCTCGTCGTCGCCGTCGCCGCCGGTAAGCCCTCGGGCCCGCCCCTTGCGCCTTGCGCCGGCCGCCGGTTGAAACGAGAGAGAGCGCGTGTGCAAAACAGAGGAAAGGAAAGAAAAGGAGGAAAGGAAAGAAAAAGAGAGAAGAAAAAGAAAAAGAAAGAAAAAGAAAAGGAAAAATAGGAAAAATTGGGAAAAATTCAGAAAAATTAGGAAAAATATTTGGGAATATTTGGGAAAATATTTGGTCAAAAATATTTTGTTTTCTCATATATTTTCTCTGAGTAATTTCGGAATTCAAAATAAAAATTTCGGAGATCTCGTTCTCGCGTCATTTTTACTCGGAGTTGTTCTATTTTCTTTCCGCCATTAAAAATATATTCTTTTGGTATTCGGACCTCCAAAACTTTGAATACCAATTCTTTTGATCAACGCCTTTTTAAGTTTGTTCCTTAATCAATTAGATCGATATTTTGCGAAAACCCTAAAAATTCCAAACTCGCTTTTTAAATCAGATTTCATCCCAAAACTCTCTCCCAAACTCGATTAAAATTTTAGGGTAAATATTTGAAGTCGTTTTTATGGTTCTTTTTGATCTCTTGGTACTTTTATTGAATTCTGAACGAATTCAATTGATTTTTCGCACGTACGGATAGCAACCGAGGAAGTAGGCACTGACTACGGTGAAGACCCTGTCCAACAAGCGTGCGAGCAAGGCAAGTCAACACTTTCCTTTGAACATATTGATCCTATTTTCCGAAATGATGTTGATTTAAACTACAAACATGCATGCTATACAAATGAATACCTATGCTTAATAGACCATGCCTTGATATTGATTACCCTTAGAATCATTCTTTGTAACCTTCGATGTGATATAACCGGAGGATATCTTCGGTAAAATGCTTAGCCATGCTTATATTAGATTCGTGCATACTCATGATTTTACAAAGAAGCTTCGTGCTTGGGCAACTATCTTAGGAAAGATAGTTGAAATACGGCATGTGGAGACATGAGTGCCACATTGTCTTGATCATGATGAAAAAAGTTTTGATGGAAAAATAAAAAGTACAAAACCAATGTTTTTAGGCTGGGGCGGATGGATGGATTTGGGTGGATTCCGGTAAAGGCAAGAACCGTCCACTGGTCAATTAAGGACCGAGCCATGAGACTTATAAGCTGGGCAGGAGCGGTACAACCGTACTTCTCGAATGGGTATAGACCTAGCGGAGTAGATAGCCAAGCGGAGCGGTATCCTGCATAGTGGTTCTTGAGTGAAGAGGTGGTTCTGGTTATCGAGATAAGGTTGCGGCCTAAGTGTTGTGTAATGAATGAGAATGTTGTAAACTTTTCCCTTACCCCAGGAGCGCCAGAACTCCTCTCACTGCTAGGAAAGGACGGCTAGAGTGCAAGAGAATTTAAGTTCATGGAGCGGAGTGCTTGCCAAAGCGAAGTTATCGAAAGGCTTTGCCGTGACCGTCCCATATGAAGGGATGAAAGCTCATTCAATGAGCGGTTGCGAGTATAGGTAAAGTGTACATCCACTGCAGTGTGAGTAAATCAATCTATTCGAATAGTCGTGCTCACGGTTAATGAGCGGCGTGACAAGTTTCTCCCGTGGCTAGACTCATAAATTTTAATATGATGGGTAGGAATGCATAATGATTTTATGTGCTGGTAGACTCAACTTCTCGGACTACGAGGGGGTGGACTCCTCGAAAACCTTGACGAACCGAAGACGGAAGCCATCCTTGGAATCACGATGGATGGTAGACGAAGCGTCGCCGACTTAATATACTATGGAACTAAAACTCAACTGGCTAGATGTTAGGTTTGTGAAATGATTTGTGAAAATTGGCTTTGTGCAAATAAACCATAGCCATCCTTTGAATGACCCTATCATGTGCATCAATCCGTATCGGCTTGCTGAGTACGTTGGGTACTCACCCTTGCTATACGCACAAACCTTCAAATGGTGGAAACGAAGAACTGGAGGACCCCTATGCTTTACTGTCGGGTGGGCGAAGAAGGAGAAGGCGTCTATTAGGTCTTAGTCCCCGGTCGTTGCACAGTGGCGGCGGCATGCAATGACATGCAGCGCCTTAGGCTACTATCTTATCTAAATTCTACTTTTGGTTGTATCCAGGACAGTGGAGGTCCTATATGTATTGGATATTGCCTTCGGGCCTATTCTTGTAATACTTTTGATGTAAGACTATTCGTGCACTTTGCACTGTAATTCAGATCTTGTATTTGTGGGTACCAAACTACTCGATCCAGGGATATGGTACTATGAACACGAATGATTCCCGTTCTAAAACGAGGGTCGACGCTTCGAACAACGGTCAGTTAACCCCAATTCCACATTAGGATGATCTACATGCTTGCATATTATGATTTAGTAGATTACAAACTCTACAATTTTTAAACAAACATATTATCAAAATATATTAATATTAGTTTGAAACTAATTTGGTATTGTAAATGTTGCTAAATTTTTCTAAAAGTTGGTCAAACTTAAAACTTTAAAAACTTTGCCAAGTTATAATATGAAACGGAGAGAGTAACTACTGAAGCTTTGACGCACACACATCAAGGGAAAACGTGGAAATACAACACATAATCTCTTCAAACTTACAAAAAGTTCCATCTAGAGTTTATTTTTTTCCTATAGTTAGTTTTTTTCAGCTCTATCTTGTATGCTGGTATGTATGACTAATCATGTGATTCTTAATTAATTGGCCATGTCAATAGGATGTGGCTATCATCAATCGGCTGCCTCTGTGGTGTAAGATCGATTTGCATACTCCTGAACCATTGCTCGAAAAACTGACGGCCTTCCCATCAACTTGGACGGCGCATCAAATTCCTTCACTAACCCTGATAAAAAGATAAACACATACCAAGCTTGAATAGAAGTGCAAAATCTTATTATTAGCAAATTTCTCAGGATTTTTTTATCTTGCCATGATTTTCTTTGGGGCTGGAAAACATTCTGGTAAAACTATAAATAGTCAGTGTAAATCCTCACCTGCATCCAACACCAGAACTCTATCGCTGTCCATGACAGTCGGTATGCGGTGCGCAATGCTGATGACAGTGCAATCAGTGAACTCTTCTCGGATGATCCTCTGGATAGTCGCATCTGTCTGAGAATCAACGGAAGCTGTTGCCTCATCCATGAACAGGATCCGACTACGCTTCAGAATGACACGGCCAAAGCAGAGGAGCTGCTTCTGTCCTACGCTCCAGTTCTCCCCCATGTCGGCAACTACAAAGGACAACCAAACAGCAAATATGTGCGAAAGTAATTGCAGATACAGAAAAAAAAAGTTGCTCAATTAAAAAGCATACCTAATGCATCAAGCTTTTCTGGTTTTGCAGCTACTATATCTTTTAGTTGACAACGCTCAAGGGCCTGCAGAGGAATAAATATGTTGGTCCCGGCAGAAACAAAGAGTTGCAATAGAAAATCCACATATTGAAACGTACAGAAGCTGTAACCAAACTTTTGTACCTGCCATATCTCGTCCTCAGAATATCGCCCAATTGGGTCGATGTTGCTTCTTATGGTTCCTTCAAAGAGCACAGGCTCTTGAGGAATCACACCAAAGCGCGACCTGAGATCATGAAGGCCCAAAGTGCAAATATCTACTTCATCAATGATGATTTGCCCTTCGACAGGCTCCACAAGCCTGAACAAAGCCTGAACCAAAGTTGACTTTCCACTGCCAGTCCTTCCCACAACTCCTATCTTTTCTCCACTGTTAATGCTAATAGTAATACCCTTCAAGATTAGAGGTGTGTTTGAACGATACCTAACCTGAAAAGAATAGTATTGATATGGCTCACTTCTATTAATCTAGTGTACAAAAAGGAAGTTCAATGAAGGAACAGGAAATTTCTCACCTTTAGATCTTTAATGTCAATATCTCCTGTTCTAGGCCAATTTGGTGAGGGAAGACAATCTGCCACTTCCCATGCTGCCTCAGAAGGAAGAGTACTGTACTGATTCACCCTTTCCACGGCGACCATATCATTTTCTAGCATACAGCTCATTGAAATTGTATAGTACACCAATGAATTGAGAGATAGACCATACGAAAGGGACATGCCGACAAACTCTACATCAGAAATAGTACAAATCAATGAAGTGATCTTTTGAAGTTCACAAAGGATTAAACTGATAACATATATTAGCAGGTCTTTTACTACAAGTGATCATTTAGAGACTGCTGTATTTATCTTCAACCATACAAAGAAGTAGCTACTATTCTGCGATAATATGAAAGTTTGCATGTAACATAAATTTGCGATTGATCTTTGCTTTTAATGGCACAGAACTATCCATAAATCGCTATATCTCAAATGTAGACATTCATAGATTCACAACAACCCATGCTATCCCATTCTACCCAATGATAAAATTCAGAATTAATGATTCATTAATTTCTATATTCTTCAGATGATGACTGGTATACCTAATATAACTACTATGCTTAGCACAAGACTTTTTTTCCTTAACAGTTCAAAACTGTGTTCAAGGGAACAAGCCAATTTATACCTAAGATGTAGACAACATAACATCAGGAGTCAATAATTCGACTCTCTTCTACCAAATGGGACCTATATAAATATTTGGCGAAACAATATTTTAAGAGTACCTTTCTTGATGAAATTGCTTGGCAAGCTGATCATAAGAAAAGCAGTTATAGACAGTAGAAGTGTGCCAATCAACTCCAGGCGAAAACCCAGCCACTCATTAGCTCCATAATTATGAAAAGACATGCGCAAATTCGAATTGATTCTGTCCAAGTTTATTTGGTAAAACTCATCCTCCTTCCGGAAGCACCTTACAGTTGGAGCACCCAAAAAGGTTTCTGAGAAGTGATCAATAACAGGTGCCCTTGTTACTCCTTGAAGACGAGTTAACTCTCGAGATGTTGCGATGTAACGATTCTGAAAAACATGAAGAAATGAAAGCAATCAAATTTATTATTATAATTCAATTATGGTTGTTATATGATGCTAAGTACTACGAAAAATGATATCAGTTCTCTGATATGCATGGTTGTAGCTGGATCATACCCGGTACCAAATGTTTAAAAGCACTAGCGGAAGTACTGCTATGACTGACGGCCATGCAACCTGGCAGGTAACAGCAATGCTGCTCACCACGGAAATGCACATTGACGTAGCAAAACCAACATAGAATACAAGGGCAGTGTCAATTTTCATTTGGTCTGCTGATGCCTGAAAAAAAGAGAGCAACAATAGTTCAGAAAATGATTGTGCACGTGCTGTGGAACAAATTAAATTCTACTTCTACACAAGACATACCCGGCTTAGTATTCTCCCAGAAGGAGTGGTGTCAAAAAATGACATTGGAGCTCGTAGAATGCTGTCAAACATCTTGTTAAAAAAGACTTGGGCTGACTTAAACCCCAAGAATGTCACGAAAAGAGTACTGATCGTATCACATACAATTGAAGCAGCAACTATCGAAACGTAAACACCAAGAAAAACAGAAGTGTCAAATATTGTGCCCCGGGATGTTTCATATGAGAGCCAGTAGTTACTAGCCATATTGGAGCCTTCCGACAGCACTGATACAGCTAAAATGACCAGAACTCCCCACCAACCCCAAGCCTCTGTTATGTATAGCTTGTACACTTGCCAACTTACTCGGCCACTCTCCTTTTCCTCTTCCTGGATCAGTTTAGATGAACCTGCTTCTTTGTTCAGTGCAACACTGGTACCACCATTTTCATTACTAGATTTGGACATGACAGGAGAATTTGCTGTTACGGTGGTGTCCTGTGAATACCCAGTGGTCTGATCATGGGAAGCTTGCTCTGCTGCCCCTGGAACCTCCATCGAACTATGGTGAGCAGTAACAAGAGCTGAAAAATCTGAGCATGATATTAGTAACTGGCTGTAGCTCCCAGACTGAATGACTACCCCATCTTTCATTACCTGTTCAATACAAGTTAATATTGTTTAATTTGTGTATGTGTAAATGATATCAGACCATGGTGCATTTGTCATCATATCATAAACATGGCATATGCTGGTATCTAAACCAAACTTAAAGAGACAGGCAAAGAAAAGTATACATTTTGTCTTATTTGTTTAAGGAACCTTAGGTAGTTAAGTATGAAGATCAATTAAAAAAAGATTAATTCTTGTCCTACCAGAATCAAAAACAAAATATTGCTACAGTGCTACATGTACTGCTCAATATGGTTAAACGAATCACAATATGTCAGAGTTCATTTCTGCAGCAAAAACATGCTGACTAGTCTATTTCCGCCAAAAGTAAAAAGTACAGTTTGAGCATAGAACTTACGAATACTGTATCCACATTTTTTAAGAAATCCACTTGGTGAGTAACAAGCAAAACTGTCTTCTTCTTGAGTATACCTTTCAGACATTCCTGCAGAAAAAAAATAAGCGTTAGAGTACTGCTTAAAAACGGGTTAACAGTAGCTACAGTTTCATACTTGTTTTTAGAATTTTCTTTTTTGACATTGTACTAATAAGAAAACCATTGGAAAACAATTAATATTGGAAAATTAAGTAGACCACTAGTCCATTTTATTGTAAACTGAATTCCACATCATCAACCTACAGCCGTTCCTACTGAAAAAGTACAGGTTGTAATACAAGGTTCCTTTTAGTTTGGCATAAAAAAATCAATACGTGAAATATGGAACAAAGTTTCACAAAATGTCAAAATAGAAAGGAAAACGGAAAGAGTGGAAAATTTTTCCGTCGCTTCCTTCTCTAAAGATCCAACAGAAAAAAGAAAATTGATAAAAGAAGGTAAACTAAATGGGATCTGAAATAGCAAATATAAAATCATATCGGTGAGGACAATTCTAAAAGCATTTTAACCACTATATTCTTTTGAATCTTCCATTTTTGTAGAAAAATATAAAGATACCGTGCGGGCTTGATGTAAACGTTGATTCACAATAGGATAACTACCATGCGGAAAGCCAGAAGGTATGGTTGAGGTGGGCTAGGGTTTTCAAAGAGCGGAACAGACATAGTCTAGAGGGACATAATAAATTGATTGGTCTTCTCAACCATGTTATAGGGATAGCTTGGCTTGACCTCAAACACTTATCTCTAATATCATATAAACTAACTGATCTAGTCTTATCTTTAAAGACATTAATCTAACTAAATTGTTCCTGCCCTGTGAAATAACTATGCAGAATATTGACATCATCAGTACTTGCCCTAGGGCCTCTTTATTATATTTAGTCCCTCAACTCTTCAAGTGGTTCAGATTTCCTCCCTTAGTTCTAATGCCAAATAAAATCTGTCCCTCAACTATCAAAACCATCTAAATATTGACCCTAGGCATGTTTTGCAAGTGGTTTTGAATGCCACATCATCATATTTTGCCTAGTACATACGGACCGACATGTTAGTTCTTCCTCTGCATGTTTAATAGAAAACAAATAGCAAGAATGAAGATGAAAAGTGCCTAAGAAAAAATTTCAACATCGGTTAGTATTAAAGATGATAATACTGTCTTCTTTTTGTGTCCTTGATGTTGAAATCTATACTACTATCAAATTTATACTATTTTAAATAATGCTAATGTCACAAGCTGACATATGGAGCCATAAGTTCCCCACACGTGAACGCTCTTGCTTTGGATATATGCATTATATGCATTTATTTTAGAATTTTATAAGACTGACTCTTTCTCCTTTTGTTTCAAAGAACCCCACCTTCCATGTTTATATTTTTCACATTTCTATTATCTTTCAGCTTTCATTAGACATCCTGTAAATCTTCATTACAAGTTCCTTCCATGAGTTCATTTTCACTTGTGGTTATTTTGCATTTGTTCTGAATTTCAGTCAACTCAATGAAATAGCCAAACACTACAAGAACATAAAAGAAATAAATGGGAACATACCTTGAAGATAGCTGAACCAGTATGAGCATCAACTGCACTAAAGATATCATCAAGCAGATATATATCACAATCTTGATAAACTGCTCTAGCAAGCTGGATGCGTTGTTTCTGGCCACCACTGAGGTTGATCCCCCTCTCTCCTATTTCAGTCTTGTCTCCAAACTCCATCATTTCTAAATCTTTCTCTAAGCAACAAGCACGTATAACTTCCATGTATCTCTCTGAATGCATTGGTTGACCAAATAAAATGTTCTCCTGAATGGTTCCGTTTTGGATCCAAGCTGTCTGAGCAACACAAGCTGTGCTCCCACATATGCTAACCTGTATCAAATACAAAACGATAACACAATTATTAACAGATAAAAAATGGATTGGGAAAGGTAAGAGACAGACCAAAAACCGAAAATAGCTTGAAGAAATTGGCGAAACTGGTATGCTAATAGATAAACATATGTAATGAGCTCAGTCTCAATATTCAGAATTTTTGGTGCACGCAAATGCTATATTGGTATTTTATTCTGAATAATACATAAGCACGGTCTCAATATTTGTGTTTAGCGAAACATTACTTCTGATATGACCAGTCACAAAGTATAAAAAGTGCGAAGAAAGAGTCTGGCAAAAAAAAGGTGTGAAGAAAGAGGATGAATTACATCAAAACTGCCATCTGGACGATAGACAAGTAAAACATAGGAATTCAAGACACAAGGAGGGGAAGGCATGAGAACTCATGTTTGTTTTAATCCAGATACGTATGGAGAATGGGCTGCATGTAGTGGCCGAAATTGACAGCAGCCGGTGTGAATTAATGGTGGCTAGTGGGTTTGCTGTGGCTAGCAAGAGGAACTGAAACCGAAATGGACAACAGATGTTGCGAATCGACGGTGGCGAACAGGGTTGCAGTAGCTAGGGAACAGACATGGACATGGACAATGGATGGTGCGAATCAATGCTGCACGGTGCAGATTGGTGGACAGCAAAGTGGATTGATAACGGTGTTTTTCGTTGTTCGATGTCTGTTTGACAAGTTCAGCTTCAGCTTTTCACCAGAGGGTAGTTTATTCTTAATTAACAGAGATATACACCCCTCAAGTGCGCAGAAATGACACACAAAGGAACAGTGCAATTTTCGATGATATTAAAGTGCACTTTCAACTTTTCGTGATACAAATCTAAAATCACAAACCAATGGCTGAATCCAAAGAACCCCGAACTGGGAAGGCCCAAGGCAAGTTGAGTGGACCAGGCAGGTTCATGTCAAACTAATTTCTGGGGAGATAACCCCACAATCTGCCGTGAGCTTACCAAAGAGGAGCTAAATTAAGGAATCGTATATATAGGATTAAAGGAAGAATTAGCTCTTACATCAGAGAACTCAGGGAGCATCAGCTGTATTTTATTGGTTTTCGTAAAACTGATCACAAGAAAGATTTGAATTGCATTTTGTTGTGATAGTAAACGCTTGAATTTACAGTTTCTTATCAGAGTAGAAAATTAAATTGTTCCTTAATCAAATACCAAGAACTTGAGATATGTACACTCACCGTGCCGGAGACCTTGTGCATTTCTCCCATGATGCAGGACAACAGCGACGACTTGCCGGAGCCCACTGCCCCAACCACCGCTGCCAGCTCACCCTTCCTCACCTCCACCTCGATCCCCCTCAGCACCGTCCCCATCTCCGGCCCATCCTCTCGGCCATTCTCTGCACCATGGCCCTGCTGGCCATCCTCTGCACCATCAACCGGCACATCCCACGCGAACACTCCGTTCTGTACTTTCATGGCTGCTACATCACCGGTGCTACTCTCAATGCGCTCCACAGCCGTGCTGTCAATCTCCGCATCAGACAGGAACTTGTTCAGCCTGCCAAGTGACACAAACGCCTGCATACACATCACGATCGTCTGCGGGAAGTTGTGCATAGGGCCCTCGAGCATTGAGAAGAACGCGGTGGCTGTGAACACCTTGCCAGCGTCTAGCTCTCCTCCGGTGGCGAGGTAGGTCCCAAAGACCAGCACAGTCATGGCGAGTGGGCCGCTGGAGAACACGACATTGTTGGCGCACATGAAGAGTACAATCTTGGTCAACCACCCCATCTCAGTCTGCCTGAGTTCTCGCACCTTGCCACCAAATTTCTCCTCCCAGGCCTGCAGCTTGATGACACGCATGTGGTTCAGCATCTCGGTGATGGCCTTGATGCGGCTGTCGCGGACGCCAAGGAACTTGAGCTGGTAGGCCAAGTTGAGCTTGTTGGCGAATGCGGTGATCACCGTGACCGCGGTGATCACGGCGAGCGTCATGAGCACGGAGGGGCCGAGGTAGGCGTACAGCAGGACAAGCGCCACCACGATCTGCAGAGGCATCAGCCAAAGGCCGTGGAGCCCGTGCATGGCGTAGGACACCGTCCCGGCGTCCACCTGCATGTAGTTGACGATGGCGCCCGAGCCGTGCGCGCGGCGCGCACCGGTGGACAGACGCAACGACTTGCGGTACAGCGCCGTGAGCAGCGCGCCGCGGATGCGCATCCCCAGCAGCTGCCCCTGGAAGTTGTAGTGGTGCGAGGCCAGCGTCTGGACCGCCTTGCCGGCCACTAGGATGGCGACAAGCCGGAGGCCTTCCCATGTCGTGCCGCCATGGCTGATGAAGTCGACGAAATGGTTGATGAGCGACGGGCCAACGTACATGGCGGCGAGGCGTACAAGCCCCAGCGCGGCCGTCAATAGGACGCGCGGCCAGAAGGACAGCCACAGCGCGACGCCCACCGGGTAGCGCGACCCCTGCGCCGGCCAGTTGGACACGAACCGAGCGTACGACGCCTCGGCCTGGTGGGCCGGCGACACTGGCGGGACGTCGTCGGCGGCGAGCGAGTCGCTGGCGTACCCCTTGTAGACCAGCGGATTGATCCAACTGAACGTCGCACGTGACAGCCACGACGCGGCGTCGTAAGGCGTGGCGGGCGCCGTCGCGTTGGCGTCTTCAGCGGGTTCGCCTTCGCACGAGCCTGTGGTGTCCACGGAGGAGGCGGTGATGGCTACATACACCAGAGGCAGCGAGAGGGCGAGGCCGGCGAAGGCGAGGGGGTCGTCGGGGAAGAGCAGCGAACCCTCGGCCCAGCGTACCGCGGACGAAGCGGAGAAGAGTGCGCCGACGAGTGCCGACACGACCCAAAAGGCACGGAGCTGCGGAGGGAGGGCGCCATCGCCATCAGCCGCTCCCCTCCACGACGCGACGGTCCACGCCGCCGCGGCGTGTGCGACGAAGTGGGCGGCGAGGAAGGCGGATTCCCAAACCCTCCATGTCGTGTTCGGCAGGAGGAACAACGCGAGCGCGAGGAGAACGGCCGACGCAGCCGCGAACATCGCCGACGCCCCGAACGCGAGCGCGACCCGGAAAGGCCGTGCCGACGCCCGAGGCTTCGGCAGCAGCGCCTCCCGTTCGGGACCATCCCCAGTTCCGCCGCCCCCGTGGGGGTGGATGAGGACGACGAGGGACGCGACGACGAAGACGAGGTCGACGGCGCCGAGGAGCGCGCGCTGCTGGCACGGGGAGAGGAAGAGGAAGGCGAGCAGGTCGGGGAAGGAACCACCTGTTGGCGGCGGCGGCGAGCACGCCATGGTGGCTATCCACTCCGGGAGGAGGATAGCCATGTCGACTCAGTCTCAGTGTCGCTCGCCGTCGGCGAACATTTGGGTTGGGGCGCGTCTCCAACGTCGGCGGACGGAAGTCCGGTGCGAATCCGGAAATTTTGTTTAATCTGGAGGAAGATGGGGTCCCCACTTGAGGCCACTCGGCCCCTCCTTTGACTGCTAACACCACAAAAGATCGTACGAATATAAAATTAAGGGGGGGGAAATTCAAATACTCCCTAAATTTTAGATGAATGTTTGTTAAACACCCTAAACTAACTTTAAAACCGAATATCCACTCCTCAAACTTTATACTACCGTTCATATTATCTTCAAAAGATGATTTTGGATAGTGATTTTGTGTATTTAGCATATTAAACAAGTGGCTTTAAACAACTATGTATATTATAAGTTACTAATTTATATTATACAGTGACGTTAGGCTACTATATTTTCTTCTAAGTAAGAGTGAACACCAGGTAGAAACAAAGATTTAAAAGAAAATTTTCACATATATATCCAATGCGTATGTCACATGATCAAAGCTCAATCAATGTATGTGCAAATTAAATAAAAACCAATTTATAAAACCGAGGCCATATAAATGGTATTGTAAAATTAAAGAGGCTAAATATCCTATTTTAAACTTTAGGGTGCTATAGACTTTTAACCGAAGTCTACGGATTATTTGGACTTTTTGCCTAAAATTAAACGATCAATAAATATATATTGAAACAGTTTGCTCTATAGCTGATATAATAAAGAGTAAAAGGATAAATAAAGAGGAAAAATTTTATTGCGTTGTTAGTGATTTAAATGTTAACGTTGGAAAAAAACTTTAATATTAACTTAAAATTAAATTCAGTATTAAGATCTAAGGTTACGGCTGATAAGGGCAACCACCAAACGGTGGGGTGGTTTTAAAAACAATTACAATTTGATCTATAATTTATAATAAAATGTGATAAAATTACTCCTTCCTTCGAGCTTTAACAATTCTAGTAAATTTCATTTTATACAACCTCTTACTACTGATATTCACTTTTGCTATTGAATCATCCTTTAACTAATATTTTATTTTGGATAGGGTAATTTTATCTTTTGTTGTACTTTTTGTTGTACTTTGATCATTCTGCCTTTTTTGTTTAAGTATATAAATGATCTCAAGTACGTAGATTTCTACTCGTTAATAAACATAAACTCTTATGATTGTATAGATCATCTCTTTGATTTTTTAAGTACATAAATGATCTCAAGTATGTAGATTTCTACTCGTCAATAAACTCATGATTGTATAGATCATCTCTTTGATTTGTAATAAATTATATGTAGATAAATAAAAGAGTTGATAGTTGTTGTATAGATCATCTCTTTGATTTGCAATTAATTATATGTAGATAAATAAAAGAGTTGATAGTTGTTCAAAGAGATACAAAGGTAAAATTACTTAAAGTGAAAATATTGGTTAAAAAATGATCCAAAGTGAAACATAGATTTGCCCAAAAGGAAATTCACTCAAACCTCATGAAATACTTACAGATTATGCTACCACACTAAAATTCACAACAACATTTTCTTTGATCGGACAAAGTACACAAGAGTACAACAAAATGTACGATTCAAATTAAAGTGTTCTTTCCAGGACTGCTTACCCATTCGTAGCACTACTAAAGAAGTGATCTTCGATCTATCTATCAAAATTCACAATAGTCTTAGAGCCAATAGAAATTGAGACTGAAAAATATTTTTAATCTCACTTAAAAGTTTAATGGGACATTATAATCTTTAATCTGGTTGATGTTATCAAGGGACAAAAGTTATTTTTAGTCTGGTTAAAAAAATATGCACACTATGCGAGACCCCATTATATTTAGTCCCGCTTATCAACCGAAACTAAAGATCAATAAACTAAAGATCAATATTTGTCCCCTTTTTTATATCAACCGGGACCAGAGAAAAAAATCGGATCTGCTGGTGCTCGGCCTTATCTCCTCGTCTCCGCGTTGTCTCCTCCTCGCCCAACCAGGCCTTATCTCCTCTCTTAGCTCTCTCTCTCTCCCTCTCGCCCGTCTCTCTCCTCTCCCTCTCTTTCCTTCGCTGCTCGCGACGGCATGGAGATGCGGACGGTGGCGGTGCGGGTAGCGGTGGGACGGGACGGTGTGAGTGGCGGGGCGATGAGACAGGTGGCGGGGCGAGCAGTGGCGGGTGGTGTTGGATCCAGCCTCCCTCGGTCGGCCTCCCTCCGCGGTGGCGGCGGATCTAGCCCCCATCGGATCCGTCTGTGAAATTCTTTTTAAAAAATTTGTGATGTTCATTACCTTGTGATATATGTGAAACTATGATATATGTGATCTGTGATATATGTGAATTTTATGATGTTCATTATTCAATTTATGGTGTGAATTTGTGTTGTTATTTGATATATGAATTTGATTTCATAGGAAAAACAATAAAAAACAAAAAAAACATTTGGGGAGGCTAATCGGGAGGGTGCATATTTAGTTAGGTGGGTAACATCAATCGAAATTAAAAATTTATTTAGTCTTAAGTTTAATGCTTGGGACTAAAAATATTTATTTAATCTCAGATGAAATAAGTTCCCAGTGTATAGATCACCTATTTATTCTGGCCGGCATGTAACTAGCACTAATATGTCATCGGAATCACCAGTTCAACAAACCATTGAAGCAGTAGGTTAATCAATAACCAATTCGTCAAACAAAATTAATCACATCTTGAAATATTCAAATGTTAGATTCTTCCATCGAAAAATAAATATAAAAATGTCACATTCTTCTATCTGATGATGCTGGCTATAGAATCCATTTATCATTTCATTTGTATTGACGACCCAGGTTGCACTTGCACAGAATTGATTACCAATCCAACGATGAAAAGAACACGTATACTTTGTTTAACTATGTAATGGTGTTTGCTTCCTTCGTTTGGAAGTTTGAAAAACAGACAAAAAAAATGGCTGACGATTTCAAGAAGGCGGCAACAAGAAAAAAGAAACTGAAAGAAAAAAAAAAGAGAAGGCACCGCGGATAGCTGGCCTTTGAGTCGCGAATCCACGCATCGGTCAACGATAGTGTCTTGTACTTTGCGATATTTGAGAGTGATGCGTTATATGATACGTAAGTTTATGATTATTATTTGAGGGTGTAAATAAATTAATTAAACATTACACAATCCATAAGTAAATTTAGAGATATTTGAGAGTGATGCATTATATGATACGTAAGTTTATGATTATTATTTGAGGGTGTAAATAAATAAATTAAACATTACACAATCCATAAGTAGATTTAGAAAAGTTATCTAAAATTTTGTTTACAAAAGTTATCTAAAAATACTACTATAATTTTTTTTTGCAAAAGTTACACCATGTCATTTATAAGCTTACAAAATTTACCAGTGACGCATAATTCGTACCCTACTGAGAAGGAAGGTTTGTTCAACTACACTTACCCAGCTCACTCCTTTTGAACCTGTGTCAACTGCACTTTCCCAACTCATTTTTTTCACGTATGTTTTTAACTACTAAATGATATTTTTTAAAAATCTTATAGAAAAGCTACGTATGTTTTTAACTACTAAATGATATTTTTTAAAAATCTTATAGAAAAGCTTATTTAAAAATTATATTAATCTATTTTCTAGTTTTTAAGCTGGTACTTAATTAATCGTATGCTAATTTGTTGTTTCATTTTGCGTGTCAAAAAAACAGTTTCTGACCCTCACCACCAAACAGACTTAGGTTGTACTGATTCTCTCATTTGTAACGACTTCTCACATGCTTAGGTTTTTAGGCCATCAAAAACGAAGTTATCTTAAACGAATCCTAAAAAGAGGCCGACAAAGAAATACTCGCACAAACATGTTAGATATGTATAGAACTCGAGCCCGTCACGGATGATACTTATCGGTGACGGGCTCAATTCAAGGCCCGACAAAGATAACCTATGATATCTTTGTCGGGCCCCAATAGAAACCCATCATCGATGTTCATCATCGGTGACGGGCTCCAACTTGAGGCCTGATTGAGATAACAGTTAGGTCCAACACCGAGGAGTGTCATCGGTGACGGGCTCCAACTTGAGGCCTGATTGAGATAACGATTAGGGCCGACACCGATTTCAAGCTATAAATACCCTGATCATGGATGTGTTTCGAAATCATTTAGCATAGGGCACTGATTTAGATCACACATTAGTGTGAAAAATTTCTAAGTCCTCACTCACTCTCAGAACCCTAGCACCCTCGTGTCGCCGTCGGCTGCTGACCCCACGCCCTCGTGCCGCCACCGTCGTGGCCGCCCTCCTGAGCCCGGCACCGCCATCCCCGAGCCCGGCACCGTCGTCCCCGAGACCAGCGCCATCGTCCCCGAGCCCAGCACCGCCATCCCCGAGCCTGGTGCTGTCGTCCTCCCTCGCCACCCACTGCTCCCTCGCCCTCATCCTCCCTCGCCCGAGCACTGGCACCCTCTGCTCCAGGTAAGTCCACCTAGTCTCCTCACTGCCCGCGGCATCTGGTTGTGTAATTTGGATGTTATGTGGATGAATTTGGACAGTGGGTTGTATAATTTTGACTTCTTGAGCTCGATTTATTTGTTAACAGTGGGTTGTATAATTTAGATGAATGAATTATACTCATACTGTTAACTTGAAAAATATGAATAATGGATGTGTAAATGTCAGATGTATGTGAATAATTTATGTGAATGTCAGATGTAATTTCTAAAATATATGAATGGAAATGTTGGGAAAGGGAAATATATGAATATGCCATTTTTGCAGCAGGCATGGCTAGGAAAGGCCTCAGGATAGCCAAAAAACAGAATATATTTTTTGTTTGGAAAAAATTCATCGGTGACGGACTTTAACTTAAACCTGATGGAGATGACATCATCTGTGACGAGCTTAAATTAAAGCCCGGTTGAGTGGTTAGTCATCTGTGACGGGTTTTAGTTGGGGCCCGATTGAGATTATATCATCGGTAACAGCCTTTGTTTGACTGGTCTTCCGGTCAAACCTATCGATGACAGGCTTTAGTTTATGCCCGACAAAGATAAATGCATCGGTGACATGTTTTTGTCCGATAGAGATGACTTCTCACATCACTGACCTTTGCGCCATGACGGACGCCATACTCGACACAGATGAGGATTGCCATCCGATTAAGATGAGGATAACCGTTGTAGTGTACATTCCGCATGAGTATGTGTGGGAACTTGGAAGCAGATTTCAAGCTTAACAAATTGGCTCTCAAATACAACAAAAACAGCCTCATCTCCTCAAGTCAAGTCTTCTCATAACAACTGCACCTCTGTAAGCCTCGACAAACCAGAGCCAAAGAACCAATCCATGTCAAGTCTTCAAGTCAACGTCTACCTATGAATACACCGACGACATGCAAATATATCCATGTCATAACACACATTTTCAAACTATCGAAGTCAGGAAGTTTACAATTGTAAAGAACTCAGCAAATTGCGTGGAACCTACTTGAGATAGACGTCTCAGTAAATCAGAAAAGACTAAACCAATAGGCAAGACTAATGGCAACTGCATAGCTTTGTAAACACGAAAGGAACTTTGGAAAAAACATCGACATCCTCGGTATTCTAGTCATTCTCTGTTATTTTTGATTATCTGGTGCAGTAGCAAAGTTGAGTTGAAATGCAATCGAGATTAGTTATCCCGGTTCAATTGCCAGGCATGCAACTTTTGCTCTCTTTCCATGAATATGTAGAAGATTAAAAGGCAGAAAATTCAGATCAATAACATCACCTAGGATTTAATCAAGCTCCACTCGCTGTGCTTCCCATTTTAAGTATTACCTGTCAACCTCGGAGCCACCGGTTCTCATGGCTGCCTCCTTCTTGCTTGACCCTAGGTCAAATTTAAGTAAAAATGCTAGCATCTCTGCATCAACATGACATCTCCCTTAAGAAAAGAGGATGTTCAGTGTTATTACACTGTCATCACCCCTAAACAAATCGGCTTCAGGAGAAAACAAACCAGTTTTGGACAGTGAAGGGTTTTGGACAGCCTTCATCTTCAAGTTTACTGGCTTTAGGTCACATATTGAACAACTGAAAAGATTGCTTCGAGCTAATTTTTCATATAGTACTTAACACCCTAAAGTACAAAACCACACCCTAAAGTAGAAAACCAATTTATTCAGTTCAGTAGAACTCAGGATACCCTAAAGTAGAAAACCAATTTATTCAGTTCAGTAGAACTCAGGATGGAGCATCTTTGAGGGAGAGAAGCATAACTTTTGTTGCTACGTATATGTATTAGTTAACATGGATGCTATTCCTCACTTTGCTGGTGAGACAGCAGGAGTTATAAATACTAGTCAATCATATCGTTCTATACGAAGTAAAATAAACTCAAGGATGCTATGCAAACAAGGGCTCCTAACAAGAAGATTAAATTCAGATCAATCCAATGATCGTCCTACCAACGGGCCCCTTAGATGTGCGCTGTACGATCAGGGACCGAACCCAAATTCCGATCGCGCTAGTCATTCGGGGGTATGATTTCGAAGACGCCCGGACCTTCCGTTCTATTTGAAATGTGAGTTAAAATGATTCAGCTCATAAGACAAGTAGAACAAAACGCCCCGATATAGGGATATATGAGAGATTGCTGCGCCTTTAGCCTGCCAGTCAACTTCAGCCTGAGACGTGCCCATCAAACCACTCGAAGGTGGCGACCAGGAGACTTGACAAATTTGGCAAAGATCTACAACGTCTCAAATATTTCTAATTCATACTCGTGTGAATCTATCTCCCAGGATGTGTGCTAGATTCACATTTTCATCACAAGCATAAATATACATAGCAAATACACTTAAATTGAACAAAACTTAAAGAATTACAACACTTAGATAATTACATAGGCCGATCGGCCAAATAAATATATCAGAGAGCAGCGAACAGCAGTGGCTTATCTACCCATCCCATAAGCACACTGACTAGGGGTTTACCCCGTTAAGTTCTCATCCTAGAAGAAACAGTTGAGTACCCGCATCACTCAAAAAGGTTAAGTCTAAAACCTGCAAGCAAGGATAATCCAGTGGCAAGAGTCAGTACATTAAACAAGTTAATGTACTGGCAAACAACAAGTCTAACACTCTACATGTAGGACATATAATCAAGAAAGACATAATATGGTTCATTTTAACGTAAAGCAAGTTTTATTTACATCAAACACTTTCCAATCAGTTTTGCTTTCAAAGGAAATTTCAGCAAGCAATATCTTAACACATGGACATCAAAGTAATCATTAAACATGTATAAATATAACATCTTATTGCCCTCCATGGCAGCAAGGAGATTATTCACAAAACTCAGCATTCAGAAGAATAAACACAAGTCTATACTCAATACATATCCACACGTCGCTCATAACCATGAGCATGACTAATCGATTAGTTTATCCTCTACAGAGTTTATAGACTTTACCCACATGATGTGAATCGCTCACTTGAAGTGAAGCGCTCTAGTTTTTCTCAGTACCCGTCGATACCACCATACGCTGCATGTTAAGTACATACTAGAGGTCACAACGAAGCCTTTACACTACTTAGTTCCTAGCCTTGCATCAGCACGATACGTGTTCTCTCCATCCTGGGCATACTAGAAAATATAACCCAAACCGTCAAGTGGTGTGGCCCCGCCTTAAACTTGACGCTGTGGTGGCGGACACGACAGGAACCCACCCACGTGGCATAATACCATTGTATTGGACAGACTTAGTTGCCTAAACTACCACGACGGGGTAAATAGGAAGTTCCTCTGGGTTATCCGAACCTATACACACCGGCCTACCAGAGTGCAAGGCTAGTCGCTAGATAGCTTAATTGGCTTAGGCCATCCCATACTGGTACATGTGGTTGTACTGTATACGAAATGAACATACGTTGAGTGAAGTTCTTAGGTCGGTCTGGGCACACACTCCCCTATCGGTGCACAACTAATCACCATATGTGCACCACTTGTGGCCCAAACCTATTTTTCACCATTTTATTTGTCAAAATACCAAGTATACAAGTTCTGTCCAGAGTATTTAAAAAATAAGTCTTTCATGTTTGTGATGAGCCCATAATATCGAAGAAAACATTTTTAAGCATGGCTAAACATCATAGTACAGATATCAAAGCTCACATTATAAGGTGATATAGACAAATTTCTCCTAAGGTTAGGAATGAAGGTTATGGACATGTGTGGGGTTAAGGTAATATGCAAGTATTAGAAGTTGGTCTAGCAAGTTTAGCAAGATTTTACTTTATTAGTGTACAATCAACATGTAAGATTTGCAGACATTTTCAATAACCTTCAAAACATGGGATCAAGGTGATCAAAGAGATGGAGGTGGGACTTGCCTGGAAAATGTCAGCATCCTAATCACTTCTTCACCGTTTAAGCATTCATCTATAAAAGTATACGTTATGCAATTAAACACCGAAATATGAAAAAAATGCTCTAAAATGTATGATTTTTTGCATATTGAGTAGGTACTGATCTAAAATGATTTTTGGTGAAAGAATTTTGATTTTATCTTATCTCGATTGAGAGTTATAATTTTTTTAGAAGTTTTATCGGGACGTGTCGGCATCGGGTTAGGCGTTGTTTGGACAGGTCTCTATAATTTGATTTTTTGGTTAATTTGACTTTACAGGGATGAAGAGATGTGTTTCCTAAGGCTAATACATTTGGTTTCATAATTTTTAGAGCTATTATAAATTTCTTAGGCCTCCTTCAAACTTATTTGGTTTCATAATTTTTAGAGCTATTATAAATTTCTTAGGCCTCCTTCAAACTTATAACGGGTTCTAGACCTATAGTGTTCTATGTTTAGATGGCTCTAGGGTTTTGGGTCCATAAATTAACTTGACCTAATTAAGTAAACTAGTTATGTTTGCTATTTATCCTACTCTAGTTCTATAGGTTTAGATTTTATTTTATTTTATTTCATACTTTGCAACTAGAGGTGTTATTTGTTGTAGTTTTTAACATACTAATCTAGATGTTGCCATAAGGGTTAGGTGCTCTAAATTTTTGTGAATGAGGATGGAACTATGGTTCCTCTGGTCCAATAGGTTTTAATTAGGTTTATTTAGGACTAGGATATATATATACACTTACATATGTATCTATATACCTATAGTCCCTAATCTGACTAATATCTAGGTTAGCTATTTAAGATCTATTTGACATACTTCATATTTTATTTTATCTCATTAAAATTTATCCCTTGCTGGTCCTAAGGAAACTTAGGTTTTCCTAGAATGGACTTAAAGTAAATTTTTATATAAGTCTTGTAAGGCGAGAGGTGTGGTAAACCATTAGTTTCATTCATAATTACCTAGAGGAATTATATTACACAGAAGGCACATGATTTTATTCTACATTCTAAAGGTGCATGTTTGGTGAGTCTACAGAATTTAAGTTCACTCAAAAAGGATTAAAATTGGATTTACTACAAATTTTACAAGTTGGAGGGTACATAAAAGGGTTTATTTATTATTTATAAAAGGGTTTATTTATTATTTAAATATTTGAGTGATGTTTCTACACAGTAAGCACATGTTTTTATTTTATAACTTTAAAATATGTGTTTTGGTGAATCTACATAACTTGAGTTTGTCAAAAAGGAGTTAGGATGAATTTTAGATAAATCTCTAAATGTTGTCGGCCTTAAAAGGTAACATTTTCTCTAAATTAGCTTTACAAGCATTTGACCCAAAGAATGTATTCCTTTTTATTTTTCCTACTCAGAGAAGATAATATGAGGAATCTACAGGTTTTGGTTTTGTCCAAAAATAAGCTAAGTTGAATTTTCTAGGAATTTTATAAGTTTGTATAAGTGTTATGGGTGATTTTACTTATTTGAATTTTAGAGATAAAATTCGTGCAGTAGGTGCCAAGTTTTATGCTTCCAACTTAAATTTCATCTTTTTAGGAGTTCACATAATTTTTTTCAATCTAAAATGTATTTTAATTTATTTTATATAGATTTTACAAGTCTAACCATTTCTCTGCCGAAAGAATAGTGTTGTGACTGTTTATTTTTTTATTTTGGATCCAAAGATTCGGTGGGGCCCGCAGGTCAGTGATTAAGCAACTTGGAAAAGGAGTCCCTGGGTTCTTATTCATTTACAGATGGATGCTTGGGCCCACAAGTCATACGGGTAATATTTACAGAAGAGACCTTACATCTTTTAAACCTCTGCTAATTAGGGTTCTAGGCGCTTAATGCCATGGGGCCCATCTGTCATATGCACGGGTGAGGAGGAAAGGGTACCCGAGGCAGAGCCTCACCGGCCGGCGGGCATTGTTGACGGCGCCGACGGCGAATGGCAGCCTGGCTGAGGAGGCATCCAAAACGAAAAAGGCGGAGAGGGTGATGGCGAAGACAATGGCGGTGGTCTCGACGTCTGTGGTGGTCAGAATAGCCGGCGGCGTCGGAACGGGCGGCGGTGGCTCTCATGGTGATGTTGCAAACCACCCCAGAGCCCGGTCCTATACAATGTGAAGCATGTATGAGGTTCCTTTGGTTGCTAGGAGACTCACATAGTGGTCGACAAAGGTTTGCGAAGCCCGGTTGGCGTTGGCGTCTTGAGGAATGGCTCTTCGGCGGCGGATGGCGTCGGCTTCACGGCGGTGGCCCGCTCCCGACGATGCGCGGCTAGGAGGGGATGTACCGGGACTTAGTGGGGTCTCAGACGAGAAGTATGCATAAGGAAATCGAATGGGAGCTCACCGAGGCAACGGGAATCGACGTCGGAGCTCGCCGGCCGAAGTGGAAGAAGACGATCTCGATTTGGCATTTTCGGACTTTGTGGCTTCACGTGCTAGGGCCGCGAGCTCCTGGTAAGGTGGAGATCAAGCTGGGAAAGTGGCTCGGCTGGACTTCCATCGTGCAGCGAGAATGCGACGCGCGGCGGCGTACCGGTGCCGACGGCGAGGGTGACCGCGTCACCATGGTTTGACCTGTGTAACATGGGAAAAGAAGGGCACAGTGGTGTCAGGCATGGAGAGAAGGGCATATTCCCCTTGTCAGCTCGCGACGACACTCACCGGATCGAGGAGGGAGACCATCGAACACATGCGGTTGCCAGCTAAAAGAGCTTGTTTCCGGCGTCTCCGAGGTGTTCTCTCTCGTTTCTTTCATGGAACGTGATGAGCGAAGGTTGTAGAATGTGGTGGCGAGAGGGTTTTTCAAATGGGAGAGGTTGAGCTGGTGCGGTGCGGCTTGGGCGGTCAGTTGTGGGGCTGGCGCGTGTCCTCGGTTTCTCTCCTCTGTTCTGGTAGCTCCCAAGAGGTGGGTCACTTTGTACTTAAGTGGAGCAAGCCCCAGTGGCTGGCAGGTGGGGCCACTGCGTGGAAGGCTAGGTAAATGAGAGAGATATGGGTAAGAACTTGGGTGCTGTTGAATTTTGTAGTTATTTTCGAATTAATTCTCACCGCTGAACTTGCAGCTTGATAAGTTAATATGTGGACCTGGTAAATTTGTAAAGATTTTACTGGACGTATATGGGTGTTCTATTTTATTTTCTTTGGTTGCACTTAAAAATAATTTGTGGTTTGTACCCAGGAATTAATCAAAGATAGGGTATTTTGAGATTGGTTTGAATTTTTAGAAGCCCTAAACAGAGGAAAAAAATTCTAAAAAATTATATTTAATCATGGTTTTTATCCTAGTATTTGAATAAAATATTTCATGTATATACTTATGTGTATTTTAATGGTATTTTGGGTGAGTTGGCATTTTAGCCGATTAAAGTTATTAATCAATGGTACTGTTTTGTTTAATTTTATTGGGGCATCAAACCTAATTATTAAATTGAACAAAAATTATGTTATGTTGAGTATAGCACCTGGCACCTACATGAATTTGATTTTATCTTGCTTGGTTTATTTTAAAAGATTAAGTTAATCCTAGCGTTCACCCAACGCATGCACTTATTAAAAATATTTTTTAATATTTTGGGTTCATATTAAATTCCCTATTGGCTGAGAAGGTGAACTTTGAATTTATATTTTTAAGTCCACATGCTAGTATCTAAGATTAGTTGGAGGCTCTTTCTATAAATTCAAATTGCTCAGGCTATGCTTATATGACCTATCATGATTTGCGTTTCGAAAATCCAATTCACGCGAACGACCTAAGTCGAAGTAGGCTCTATGTTAGTATGCATGCCCCCACATGAGTTTGCATTTTTATCCTAGCTATAAATGAACAAGTTTTTAATTAGTTCTAAAATTGGGTCTACCATGCAAAGTCTTAGGTTGGTCTCATCTAATTAGAAAAAGAGAAATTTTGGTTCTCAAATTTTAATCGGGCATATAGGCCATGGTTCTTTAACCTAAGTTAGAAAACAAACATTTTTGGCCCATAAAATTAAGAAACCTTACTTTATTTTGTTTGGACAGAATTTTGTTGACCCTAGAATTTAGGTATATGACATATGAGTTGATGTGCCGTTGGGCATCTTTCCCTATTTTCTCTCATTTCGTTAGCGTCAACTATCCGAGACTATTTCCAATGTAAAACAATTTACAATTAGTTTTTATTTTGGGTTCTAAGCGGGAAAACAAAAGCGGGACTAAAGATGCCGATGTTTAGTCCTGGTTAAAATAACTGTGACTAATGATGTGGTTGGCGCTGTTATCTTTAGTCCTCGTTGGTGTTACCAACCGAGACTAAAGGTTTTTTTTTAAATTTTGATTCTGCTGCTTGCTTCTTGTTTATATATTATGCATATATGTGTAAATACATATATATGCATAATATATATAATATGTGTATAATATGTATATATATGTAATACATGTATTTATACATACATATATATATATATATGCAATATGCATATATATGTGTAAATACATATTTTACACATATCTATATGCATTTAAGTCAATATATACATATTTTACCAAAATATATAAAAAATATAAAAATATACATATATTACAATTATTCTTAATTTCTAATGTTGTATATCGTATATTATAAAATCTAATGCGTGGGATGGGGTTCGATAACTGTATTTTTATCATAGTTGGAACTCTCTCACATGACCAATAATCTGCTCATTGATAAATCTCATCATTAATTCATGAACAACCTTTATAAATTTGTCGTGGGAGAGTTTGTTACTCATGTGAAAAATCTATCATTTGAAAAAAATAAATAAATATATAAAATCAATAAGAAATCGAGACATAATGTATGAATGGTTTTACGTACATCCGGATCCTTGTCGATTTGATTTGGTGAACTAGATGGTGAGTATACTCGTAGACGTAGTAGCCGCATAAGTTCATCCCCCGCTTCTGTTTTGCACACTAAAGAAGAAACGATGAGAGATTTAATATACATTTTTATTTTAGAATAAATTAATAATTCAATATAATTTTGGAGCATGTACTCATTGGAAATTTGGTCCTTATCTCAAGTTTTTCTTTCCAAGTCCCACGTACAATTGTACGGAACCGTGCCCATGCCCTATACAGTTGCAAGCTATGATTAATTATCCGAGATCCGCATAGTAGCAATAGCATCATTTATAATGACAGTGAAATAAACAACATTACCTGACTATCACTTCAAAATCTTTGCGAAGGTAAACTCTGGTTTATCCATTGAGTCATGAATTTTTCACAAGGTCAGGTCAAAAAGGAAAAGGATCCAATGGGATCTGCAAATTACTTGAGATGATATATCTGAAACTGTATATGTACGAGAAGGAAATTGGTACGAAAGGCAGTAAAAAACTCACACTGTATTGTACGGCAGGAGTATCCAATGCTGCTGCACCAGCAAATGGATGATATTCTTCTCTGTTTCTTTCTCAAAATCTTGTATCATGTCCATGTTTATTTTGCGGGGGTCCATGAATCCATTGTTGAAACACCTCTACTAACAGCACTATTGAATCTCCAATCTACAACAGATAAAAGGATTTTTCATCATCTACATACAAGGAGCTAAGGAACGAAATAAATTTAACTAAACGATACTTACATAACCCAACAATTGATAAGAGAGATGTCGAGGGCGTCTAGCTGGTACAGGTTGAATACATCCTCGAAGTGGATCCACATGATATCATCTTCTTGGAGGAAATATGCGTTTTTTATCTGCACGTCGAACATCTCTCTACCTTTTTCATGAATTTTCCATGTACCATTGATGGAATCGATACATCTGTGTAGAGAGAGTTTTCACCTGAGAAGGCTTGACAAGAGGTTCACCAAGGGTAAACTTGTATTTCAAATCCTCTTTTGTCACCTTTTCGATTGCTGCGCCTCCAAACAGTTGCTTTCTCGTTAGTCGGGTCTCTGCCATAAATTGTCTTAACTCATTTTCACCATCTGACACCAATAGCTCAAGTGATTTTTCTGGTTGCTTCCCAAGTTGAGGGACAACTTTTGACTTTCTTTTCGCCTTCTGAAAAGACTTCCTAATTGATTGATCGTAGTTGGATGGTAAGGCCGATTTAACCGGTATGCTCATCTTCTTAAAGAAGGCCTTAGCCATCGGGTCAATATGAATATTCTTTTTAGGACTCCGAGGCTTGAAATGCACCTTCACTTCTGCAGTTACGATCGTGGAAATCTCCTCGGGAGTACGGTTATACGCCCTTTTCTTTAGAGTGGGAAGCCTTGGCGTGTCAAGTCTTGTTTGTTTGTTTCATTGACCTTGACAGCACGACATGAGTTGGACCAGAGGAGGAGGAGGAGTCGGTGACCGTTTAGGAATCGGTGCTCACAGAGGCGACGGAGGAGGCGGAGGAGGTTGAGGAGTTGGTGACCGTTTAGGAGTCGGTGGTCACGAAGGCGACGGAGAAGGCGAGAGGAGGCGGAGGAGTCGGTGACCATTTAGGAGTTGGTGACCGTTTAGGAGTCGGTGCTCGCGGATGCGATGGAGGAGGTGGAGGAGACGGTCCACGTGGAGGAGACGGAGGAACGGAAGCCGCTTCTCGCTCGAGAAACACGATGAATGGCTTGCACCATAGTATAATTGCATGGGCTGTGTCTTCTAGTTTCGTCTCCCTGTCTCCGCCGGGGATATCCAGTTCGAGATCTTCAAAGCCTCGTTCCTCCTGCTCAATTTCAACCTTTGAATACCTTGTGGAATCGACCTGTAGTGATATGTCTCGTCTCATTCAACCTGGTATGGCCATGCCCGACGCCACCTTCATGAGAAGAGAGGTTATTAATTAGTAATCAACCTATGCACCAACTTTCGCAATGCACAAGTCATATATCATAAAACTATGAGCATACCTTGATTTATAAGTTCTTGAAGGGAATATACAACTCACAAGGTATCCGCCGCATGATCTCATCAACGGGGCATATCAACGAGGCATGGGGGTTCGTCTTTAGCTTCAATGGCCTGTTTTGATACTTGGCCTATAGATGCGTAGCTGCTGCGCTTGCCTGAGGGGCTCACCATGACGAGTGGAACTTCTGGTTGGCTTTGCTGGCTCCGTTGTTCGGCTAGCCATTGGTCCACTGTCTGGACACCTCCTCTTACATTCTGAGCTTGTGGGTCGCGAGCCTATACTCGAGATCTGTTAGCTTCGTCAACATATCTCGCTTGCTCCTCATGCGACTCCTATATGTTTGGATGTCCTCTTGGAATCCATATTTTCATGGAACGACGCCTTTTCCTCGCGTTTGTCTGGATGCTCGGGATTACGTAGTGCGTGCGTAAGCTCGTCCTTCTCTCGTTGGTGGAATGTACCGAAGCAAAGGCCTCTACCGCATCCTTCGTCCGTTGGTGGCTTCACGAATCTCATGGATGAATATAAGAGAGCTATCGCCAGGATTGAGCGTTCCACCGTGAGCGTAGTACCAAATTCCTTTTTTTTCCCGGCTAGGGTTAACAACCGGGACTAAACATTAAAAAATCTATTAAATCGGGCCAAATTAATTTCATTAAATATAGGTTTAAAACAATATTAAGTTTAATGCATTAATTTAATAAATAATCCATTAAATCGAGCAAAATTAATTTTAATGCATTAAAATTTAATAAAATCATAAAATTAATGAGAAAACATTTAAAATAGTTCAATACTATTATTAAATTGTAATAATCATAAATAATTACCATATGTCCGATTTAAAAATTTTTTAAATTATAATATGTCAAATACCCAAAATTCTAGGGTCAAGAAAATTTTGTTAAAACCAAATCAAAGTAAAGTTTCTTAATTTTGAGGACCAAGATTTTTCATTTCTAACTTAGGTGAAACACTTCAACACCAAATAGCGTGATTAAAATTTGAGAACAAAAGAAAAGCTTTTTCATTTCTAACTTATAATGTAAATATATTTATACATGTGAGCATGCATATGCATAAAACATGTTTTGACAAATGAGTCCTTTGTGTGCTATTGGATTTTGGTCTTGCATTTCATAATAGGACTCATACGCATAGCGCAGAAGATTTTAAAATTTGCTAAACAAACCTACAGCTAAATTTGAGTGCTAGCATGTGAACATAAAGATATAATTCAAGGTTCACCTCCTCAGCCCAAGAGGAAATTTAATATGAACCCAAATACTATAATAGGTGCATGCATATAGAGTAAACACCTAAACCTAGGAAGGTTACCCTAATTTTCTAAATTAACCCGTGTAAAATAAAATCATGGAAGAATTCATGTAGGTGCCAAATGTTATGATCAACTAAAATATAATTTTTTAACAATTTAATAATTAGGTTTGAATCCCCAAACAAATTGAGCAAAAATAGACGAATAATAGGCAAATTAATATCCCTATCGGCTAAAAAGACAACTTGCCTAAAAGGACATTAAAATGCACAAAAGAATATATATAGGAAATAATTTATTCAAATAATATGTTCTATTAAAATGAATAAATATAATTTTTCTAGAATTTTTCTCCTCTGTTTAGGCCCTCTAAAAATTCAAACAAGTCTCCAAATACCTTGTCTTTTCTTAAATTCTGGGAGCAAACCACAAGAGATATTTGAATGCAACCAAAGAAAATGAAAACTAGGTATACTCATCTATCTCCAGTAAAAATTTCACAATTTATCATGTCCACCAATTTAAAAATGAAGCTACAAAGTTAGGAGGAGAAAATAATCTGAAAAATTAACTCAAAATTCAAGTGTACTCAATTTTCTACCTATCCCTCTCATTCCCACCTAGTGTACCACGACATGGACCCATTGGACTGGCCTCTCGGGCTAACCATCGCCTGTCTCTCACCCTCACTTGACCGGGAACATGGGAGCGCGAGCCGACCACGCTACGGACGTCGGCGACACGTGGCATCGATGTGTCGGTGCCACAAACTCCTCCTCCTACCCTCAAACCTCCTCTACCGCATTCGCCAAGCCTCATACTTCATCACGGGACCGAGCAAACCAAGAAAGAAGAACACTGGTGCCTCCATTTCCATCCATTTTCATCTCTGGCTAGGAAGCTGACGACCGTCACCATTGCTGGTTAAGCTGCGGTTGTTCTTTCTTTTTAGCGGTCCCTCATCTCCTCTTGATGCCGAGCATTTTCTCTTTTGACCCCATCTCAATTCCTCCACTACAGCAGCAGGAACACCAACGTGCCCTCGCTGATTTGGAGCATGCTCCGGGCTTAGCCACCGTCTCATCATCGCCGTCCCGGCCGACTCAGACCACCTCGAGGCGGACCAACGCGCCGCAGTGGACCGCCTCGACCTTCTCCTCAATACGCCTCCAGTACCCCAGCCGAAGACATCTTGGATGAGGAGAACACACCCCTTCCTTCCTCGGCACCGATCTGAACCCGCCACTGTCACCATTGCCGATTCCTTCACACCCGGTGGGCCATAGTCAAATTCATTGTGCCTAGAGCATCCTTATGGGGTACCTCAAGCTATTGTGTGCCTCACTTTTTCCTCCCGTGCCCTAGATCGAGCCAGTGCTGTTGCCATGAGGATTTCCGCCGCCACCGGAGCACTTCTTAAGTCACCAACACCATCCAGCCTTCAACGACCCTCGTGCGACCTTCGGTGAGTCTCCAAGAGCCCCGTAGAGTACATGCATGTACTCACATTGTGTAGATCTAGCCTCCAAAACAACATGCATCGCCCACCCGAGCGCTACCGCCGCTCGCGCCGTCGCTACCATTGACTCCGGCCATTTCTGGTGATGAGACCACCACCTACGAGTGCGCCGAATCTTGCGCACCTTTCTTATTTTTGTTGCTCCCCCCGAATCGCCGCCATTCGCCGCCAGGTGCAACCGTGAACCTCGCCATCGCGCCCCCGCTCTGCCTCATCCATTTGTGCCCTCACCGACGAGTGGGCCCCACGTCATTAGGCGGAGGATCTCGCTTAGAGAGAGTTTAAAACTTGCAAGGTTTAAATCGTAAAGACTTAGATTGACAAGTGGGACCAAGGACTTGATAGTGAATAAGATTAAACACGGGGACTCATAATAAACTTGGTTAAAAACACGTGTAGGGACTGCGGGTGCTATTTGCCGGGAACCCGGGGACCTTTTTGCATTTTGATCAGAGACTGACCAATGGACCCCATGAACTAATAATTCGAAAAATAAAAAGGAAAATAACTAAAAACAATATCTTTCCAACAGGAAAACAACTCAACTTGTAAAATCCGTATAAAATCCAATTTAACTCCTTTTAGGATGAAACAAATTTCTATGAACTCACAAAATAATGAACTTTAATTTAGAATTATAAAACTTTCCACTAACTGTGCAAATTTTGTCTCTAAAAATTTTCTAAGTTAAATCACACATAGAGCTACCACAAACTTATAAAATACATAGAAAATTTAATCTAACATATTTTTGGACAAACTTAAATCCTATAGATTCCTCAACTCACCCCCTATGATTAGGAAAATAAAAATATACAGTTAGTTTGAGCCAAATGCTTTTAAAAACTATTATTAAGAGAATGATGAATTTTAGGTAGGCTGAACTTTAGAGATTTATATAAAATTCATTTAAACTCCTTTTGAGTAAACTCAAGTTCTGTAAAATCAGAATATGTACTTTCAAATTATAAGCTAAAAATATATACTTACTGTGTAACAAAATTTCTTAAGTATTTATTTAAGAAACAAACAACATAGTGCACACCTCAACTTGGAAAATTTGTAGGAAATTCATTTTTAATCCATTTTTGGTTAACCAAATTTTTATTAAACCAGCAAGTAATGAACTTCAATTAGGTAAGATAAAATATGGCAATTCATACACTAAATATGTATGAAAAACCCTAAAAATATAACCTAGGTGCTAATCACCATAAATAAGCCAAGCACCATGTGTATATATGTATATATGTGTATCTGAATTGTATCCTTGCTCTAAGTAAATCAAAATGATATATGTTGGACCAGAGAAACCATAGTTCCATCCTCCTTCACTAAGATATAGAGCACCTAGCTCATATAACAATCTCTAGGTTAGTATATCAAAACTATAACATAGAACACCTCTAGTTGCAAAGTATGAGGTAAAAAGGATATAAGATCTAAACTTGTAGAACTAAAGTGAAATGAATAACAAATATAATTATTTTGCTTAACTAGATCAAGAAGTAACATGGACTAAAAACCCTAAGGCCATATATAGAGCACTACAGGCCTAGAACACATTATAAGCTTTTAAAATACCTAAGAAATTCATAATAGATCAAAAAAATTATGAAACCAATTGTGTTAATATTATAAAAACATACTTCTTCACCTCAGTGAAGTCAAGGCAAATATAAATAAATTTATAAAAACATTTTGAAACAATACCTAATTAATTACTACCCTATATCGAGTAAACTTCAAAAGTCAATAACTCCTAAATGGAATAAGATAAATTAGAAATTCTTTCACCTAAATTCACGTTAGATGAGTACCTACTCAATGTGCACAAATCATGCAATTTAGAGCATTTTGGATTTTTCGCCTGTTTTCGGTGTTTAAGTGCATATCGTGTATTTTTGTTTAGATAATTGCATAAACGCGGAAGGAGTGGATTAGGTGCTAACATTCCCCCAGATCAAGGCAAGTTCTTCCCCTCCTTTCCTTTGAACACATTGAATCCCATGCTTTAAGGGATGAAAATATTTGTTTGCAAAGTTGCATATGAACTTAGGCTAAATCGATATTTAAAACTTGGATATGGTAGTTATGTCCTAATTGCTGCATTTCCCACCTTGAATAATTGAACTCCTTGCTGATTGTACCCCTAGAAATGGTTAGAGTATATTTTCTTGTGCTCAAATGGGTTGATACAGGCTTATTGCCAATACTTGCTTAGCCTTGCTTAGAATTATGCAAATGCTTATTCCATCGATAACAAAAATATGTTTTTGATATATGAAACCTTGCTGGGGTAGAATTAATATGATGATTATTTGTGAATCAAAAGGGTTAAAAATGTTATTTTGACTTGGGCAACAAATGTGGTATGCAATTGATGTATTTGTATGCCGATAGAGGGAGAAATATTTGCCCGAGTCCGTAAAGACCGAACTTGTGTCACCGATTTAAATTATTCTATACATCCACATGTGTTAGTATGGGATGACCTAAGTTGAATAATCTACTTAGCACCTAGCCTTGCATTAAGGTAGGCCGGAGGGTATGGGTTCGGATAACCCAGAGAAACTTCCTATTTACCCTTGAAGTGGTAGTTTAGGTGACTAAGTCTTTCCAATACAACGATATTGTGCCACGTGGATGGGTTCCTGTCGTGTCCGCCACCATGGCGTCAAGTTTAAGGCAAGGCCACACCACTTGACGGTTCTATGTCATATTCCAGTGTGACTAGGATGGATGTAGCACAAATCGTGCTAGTGCAAGGCTAGGGATTAAGTAGTGTAAAGGCTTCGTTATGACCTCTAGATCACACTCAACATGAAGTGTGTGGTAGAGTCTTGCAAACTCAAAACAAACTAGAGTTTTCATATCATGTGGGTAAAGCTGTACAAACTCGCAGAGTTCTCTAAAACTAATCGATTAGCCGTGCTCACGGTCAAGAGCGCTTTGGTGAAGTGTCATGAGTATAGACTCTATATTTTCAAAAATGTGAACATGTGACTTGTTTCGAACATGACAAATTGTGTTGTGTTGTGTGAGTATGGTGAAATATATTGTGACTTGCTTTGTCATGGTGGACGACAAGGTATTGACATATGATGGAGTCAATATGAATTTAATGATAAAAATTGAAACTTGTCTTTGTTAATTGAATTGTCAACTCTTTTACAAATGATTTATGAAATAAAGTTTGCTTTATGATGAAAATGAACCACATAAAGACCCTCTATGAATATATGCCTATCATGTAGTATGTTAGGTTTGAATTGTGCTTGTCGGTACATTAACTTGTTTAATGTCGACTCTTCCACTGGAATATCCATTTTGCTTGTAGGTTTGGACTTAGTCTTTTGAGTGATGTGGGAAATTGTCTGTTTCTTCTAGGATTTAACTTAAGGGTAAACCCCTAGTCGGTGTGCTTTTGAAATGGGTAATCAAGCTTCCGTTGTTCTCTTATATATGCATGTCTATTTGGCGGTCGGCCTATGTAACTATTATGTGGATGTAATCCTTTAAATTGCTTTCATTTTAAGTGTATTAGCTTTGTATGCCATGCTTGGAATGAAAGTGTGAATCTAGTGCATATCCTAGGAACTAGATTCACATGAGTGAGAGAGTTAAGGTTATTTGAGATGTTGTAGATCTTTAGCCATTTTTGTCAAGTCTCCTGAATGAGTAACACATCTAGTCATTTGTAACACCACGAAAATCCGGAGTTTTAAAAATCGAAACATAAAAATTGAAACTTGCAAAAATCTTTTGATTGATTGTCGTATTTATTTGCCTTTTATTCGCGAGTCTTTGATGCCAAGTTAAAATAAATAAATAATTGTTTTGAAAAGGATAATGTTGAGAGAAATTTCAAAACCCTAAAAAGGAAAAGAGAAGTTGCAAGAATGAAATAATTAAAATAAAATTCTAAGAAAAATAAAATAGGGCGAGCTATGATCTAATAGAACTTGCTTTTGGGAAAAATATTAAAATATTAGGGTAAAATACCAAGAATTTCTAGATATAATTAAAAAGGAAAATATACATGTGAATATATATACATACAAAATATACATATGGATATATATGGATATATATAATAAAGAGGGTAAAAGTCATAAAAATATTAATTAAATCATAATTAATTCAAATTCTAATTGCAAGTGAAATACAAAGGGTAGGCAACAAAAGGAAAAATAAAATCAGGAAAAATCGGGAAAATCGAAAAGCTACTGTTCATTGGGCGCCAAGTGTTCGATCGGGAGCCGCGCCATACGGGCCCCTCCCGCCACGCGCGCGCGCTGGCGTCGCGCGCGCGCACGGTCGCGCCACGCCGTCCCCTACCCGTGCCGCGCGGCATGCCTTGTGTCGGCCACGCCGCGCCGCGCCGACCACTGCGCATGCCGCACTGCGCCGCCGCTGCCCGCACGCCACGCAAGGCCGTCGCTGCCGTGCGCGTTGCCGCACCGCCCGCCACCTCGCGCCCGCGCCGCACGTCGTGCGCCTCTCCGCCCGTGCGCGCCCGGCCCCCATGCGCCCACGCCACGCGTCGCCGCCTACCCAGGCCCGTCCCCACGCGCGCGCGTCGCACGCTGCGTGCGCCGCCCTCGCACACCTGTGCCGCGCCGCGCGCCGACCGAGTGCCTGCACGCCACGCCGTCCATGCCGCGCGCCCTTGTGCTGCGCGCCGCGCGCTGCACCGGCCGGTCCTCCTTGTGCCCGCGCCACCCCGGCCCCCTTCTTCACGCCCACGCCGGCGTACCTATAAAAGGAGGTCACGCCCCTCTCCCTCCTCACCACGCCTCCTCCTTTCCCCTCTTGCCGCACGGCCACGCCGCTGCACCATTGTTGCCGCGCGCGCCACCTCACCGCCGTCGGGTAAGTTTCCCCTCTCTGCCCCTATTTTTCCCTTCGTCGCTTCTTTGCCGCCCTTGCGCACCCGTCCCGGCCGGCTCGGCCATGCCGGAGAGAGAGAGAGAGAGATGGAGGGAAGGCAAGAAGGAAGCAGGGAAGGGAAAGAAAAGGAAAAAAAGAAAGAAAAGAGAAAAGGAAGAAAAGAAAAAGGAAAAAAGGAGGAAAAATTTAGAGAAAAATTAGAAAAATTTAGGAAAAAGTTTTGGAAAATATTTGGGGAAAATCTCTGGGCAAAAATATATATATTTCTCGGAAACAAATTCGGATTTCAAAAATAATTGGGGCCGACTATTAAAATATGAATTTGGAAATATTTAACCGTCGCATAGTTTATTATCTAGGAATTTCTTTTCGACTTAGCTTGTCATCAGATATTATTTTTCTAAACCTAAAATTCTAAATTACTTAGTATAGCGTCTAAGCTTCATGGTTAGTTAGTTATTTTCGAATTCGATTATTTTTAACCCTAGGGCTTATCGACCCAGTAAAATTTGGATAAAAATTAGAAGTTAACCATTTTATTATTATATTTTGAGTCATCACCCATAATATTTCTTAAACTTTGAATATATTAACTTGAAATAATGCCACATCATGATTAATTAAATCAATTCAACGCAAAACTTCAAATCGTTGTAACTCGTTCATTCTAACCCGGATTTTATCAAAACTCGAACCTAAATCTATGTAAAATCGTAGCCTAGTGTTAGGATCCGCTTTTGCAATTTATTTGGTTTTTATCGGATCTTATTGAATTTTATTTGAATTCTAATCGAATTCAAATTGGATTTCTCGCACGTACGATAGAGTCCAAGGGGACCATTGAGAACGTCGAAGACTCAAGCCAACAAGGTCACGAGCAAGGCAAGTCATCACTCCCTTTGAACATATTGATCCTATTTGCGAACTTGTGTTGATTCAAATTAAAATGTGCATGCTATACACAAAAGAATACCTATTCTTGTTATGCCATGCCTTGATATTGATTACCTTTATTTATATTCCTTGTAACCCTCAATATGATGTGACCGAAGGAAATCCTCGGTAAAATGCTTAGCCATGCTTATACTAGAATCTTGCATACTCATACTTTTACAAAGAGCTATATGCTTGGGTAGCTACCTTAGGGAAGGTAGCTGGAATACGGCATGTGGTGACATGAGCGCCACATTGCTTAGAACATGATGAAATGAGTTTTTATGAAAACCAAAAAAATATGAAAAAACCAATGTTTTAGACTGGGGCGGATGGATGGATTTGGGTGGATTCCGAAAAAGGCTAGTACCGTCCCTGGTCAATTAAGGACCGAGCCATAGGACTTACAACTTAGAACGAGCCAGTACAATCGTACTTCTCGAATGGGTATAGACCTAGCGGAGTAGATAGCCGAGCGGAGGTAGTATCCCTGCATAGTGGTTCAGGTGTAGGTGTTGAGTTAAGGACCTACCAATAGGTAGAGTGTCCTGGGCCTACCAATGGTAGAGTGCCCGCGATTGTGATAAGACAAAAGACCTTTATGTGAATAATAAACTGAACTTAACGATGACTTAAAGATTTAGTGAGTTTTCCCCCTTACCCTGGGAACGCCAAAACTCCTCTCACTGCTAGGAAACGATGGCTAGAGTGCATGACGACTTAAGTTCATGGAGCGGAGCTGCGCAAAGTGAGGTTATCGAAAAGCTTTTTGTGACCGTCCCATATAGAGGGATGTAGGCTCATTCAATGGGCGGTTGCGGAGTACGGGTAAAGTGTACATCCACCTGCGGTGTGAGTAAATCAATCTATTCGAATAGCCGTGCTCGCGGTTAATGAGCGATGTGACGAGTTTCTCCCGTGGCTAGACTCATAAGTTTTAAAATGATGGGTTGGTATGCATAATGATTCTGTGAGCTGGTGGACTCAACTTCTTGACCTGCGAGAAGGGATTGACTCCCCAGAAAACCATGACGATCCGGAGACGGGAAACCATCCTTGGTATCACGATGGATGGCAGACAGAACCGTCACAGATTTAATATACTCTGAAACTAAAACTTGACTGGCTAGATGTTAGGTTTGTGAAATGATTAGCGAAAATTGGCTTTGTGCAAATAAACCACAGCCACCCTTTTGAATGACCCTATCATGTGCATCATTCCGTGTTGGCTTGCTAAGTACATTGGGTACTCATCCTTGCTATATGCACAAACCTACAGATGTAGGCATGGAAGACCTGGAGGACCCATACGCATACTACCAGGATGAATGAAGACAACAAAGCGCAATAGGTCTTAGTCCCCAGTCGTTACCTGTAGGCGATCGACATGCCGCTGCCTTCCGTCTGCTATCTCACCTAGACTCTGATTTTGGTTGTATCCGGACCAGTAGGTCCTGCATGTATTGGATATTGCCTTCGGGCCTATTACTGTAATATATTTATGGTGTAAGACTATTCGTGCACTTTGCACCTGATAATTCAGTACTGTATTCGTGGGTACCAAACTACTCGATCCAGGAAAATGGTACTATGAACACGAATGATTCCCGTTTCAAAAACGGGGTCCACTGAGTGGTATCGGAGCGGTGCGGCGTAGGATAAGGCCAAGTGGCGCTCCACCTTTATAGCTGGTTAAAGGAAATATCCCTGCATAGGATTATTTTAAAAATACAGACTATCTTTACAAAACAAATATGTTTTTCCTTACACCCTTGACACCCAATTCTCTACAAACATCTGATTTTTACCACAACCTTTCTCTAACCCAAAGCTATCTTCAAAAATAGATGTCGGACTATGACCATGTTGGAACTTGGGAGATTGTTTAACCCACTAAAACAATGAGAGTACACAGAATAAGGCCCCATCCATAGCTTAACCTTTATTTTTCTCTTTCTCTCTGACAATAGATGGGAAAAGCCAAGGGCAGTAAATCAAGATCCGAGCAGTCTCATGGATTAACTCAGAGCGACCCTGTGGACACTCCACCTCCTTTCCCTGTGAACCCGACCTTAGCCCAGGTAGTGGCTAACTGCACACGATTAATGGTCATGATGATGCAAAAATGCAACAACACTTTCAACGGCGGCCAATGCAAATTGCAGGTCGGTGCCCGGAGCACGGCGTGTACGTTCCGTCGTAAACCCTGATGACTCCCGCAAGTATACTGTCAAGCCCACAGAGAGCGGTAACACCAAACCCACCATTGGGATGGAAGGAAACACTTGACCCCCGCTACGGTTTCATGGAACAAGGACATGGAGTAAAGAACAGTACATGGGACAAGTACACCAGGACCCCGATCAAGGGAAAGATACAGTGCAGAAGAAAGGATAAAGAATCCAATCAAACAACCAGCCAAGGTTTCAGTTCGCCACCATCTAACCCCGAGAAGAGGAAGTCACCAAAATGGAATATAGGTGGTACTGGCAAGATGATCATTACAAGCACAGTGTGTACCCCTGAAGATACTGAGGAGATTCCCCGACGTCTAAGGAAGAATGTGACTTGCTTCAACTGTGGGGAGTTTGGACACTTTGCCAACCACTGCCCCAAGCCACGCAGCATCCCTCCTCTTACCGGTGCCAATGCAACAGCCATAGGTGGCAACCCCAGATCCGGCGGCAGCCCAAACAACTAGACAAGAAGTCTGCATCAACTCTGGTCTTGCTTTGGATGGAGTTAAGATAGCAATGACCATACCTCTTCCCTTAGCTAAGACGACCCTAGACTAATGTTAGTTGTTGTCATATTGTGTTGTGTGGGACTGTGCATGGCGGTCCGATGTACCCCTCCTATGATGTAACATATATTAACTAATGAGAAGTTATATGTTATATCTTAAACGAGTTTATTCCACCATGCTAGTTGTGTGCAAAAGATCACTTAAAAACAACTAGAAGTGAAAAATCGATTAGAACCGTGACCTTAGTCGATCCAATCTCTTACCCCATCTATATTCCTTAGATGGCGCACCGTCGCAGAGCCTCATCAACCAACGAAAACCCTGAGCCTAACCTCTCCACCCTAGCGGAGGTCATGGCTTTACAAACCCAGCTTCGCTTGAAGCCATTGCCAACGGAGGATCAAGCTTAGGCGAGTTTATGCGAGCCAAGCCACCAACATTCTCCAACGCAGAGGAACCGATGGATGCTGAAGATTGGTTGAGGGTAATAGAGAAGAAGTTGACCCTCGTCCGAGTACAAGAGGCGGATAGAGTTATCTTCGCCACCAACCAGCTGGAAGGTCCCGCAAGTGACTGGTGGGACACCTACAAGGAAACCCGGGCCGAAGATGCCAGTGAACCAACTTGGGAAGAATTCACGACTGCCTTCCATGAAAATTTTGTACCTGCTGCAGTCATGAGGATGAAGAAGAACGAGTTTCGTAGGTTGCGCCAAGGCAACACCTCGGTGCAAGAATTCATCAACAAGTTCATGCAGCTTGCCCGTTATGCCACAAGTGACCTGGCGGACGAAGAAGAGAAGATGGATAAATTTATCGAAGGACTGAACGACAAGCTGAGAGGACCGATGATCGGTCAAGACCACGCTAGCTTCCAAAGCCTCATCAACAAGGTCGTGAGGCTTGAGTATGACCAAAAGGATGGTTGAAAACAACCAAAAGAGAAGGCTTACTCTGACCCGTCCAATTCAAGGGACATCTCAGCGACCCAAAGGAACAACACCAACAGGATGGAAACCAGCCATCATAGCGACCAATTGTCCCTCCCACACCCAACAACGCTAGCAGGCCACCCAAGCAACACCTTTCCGTACCCCGCCCCCACTTTGGCAACACGGGAAATCGGAATGTTAATTACTTCAGCAAGCGGAGAATTCGGGCATTATGCCAATCAATGTCCCAAACCGCACAACACACCCAACCGTACTGGAGCCAGCGCCACGGTTGTGAGAGGAACCCCTACCCCGGCGCCCGGACGAAGCTTGTTTAGAACGCCCCAGCCGAAGGAGGCTACCACCGGATTCCGCCGTGGCCAAGTGAACCACGTGCGTACAGGAGAAGCCCAGGAGGACCAAGTCGTGCTAATGGGTATGTTCTGTATCCATTCTGCACCGATTAAAGTTTTGTTTGATTCTGGAGCCTCGCATTCTTCCATAACCTCAAAAACAAGCACAGAACATAACCTACGTCAGGTAGACCTTAAGAGACCCATAATAGTACATTCACCCAGGAGAGATATAGCTGTACCCCATACCGGCACCAATATGCCCATCAGAAGTAGAGACATAGTATTTTTCTTCAAATGTCATAATACCGCCACAAACCCTCAGTATCATTCTAGCAAGGACCGGTTGACTGAGAACAAGAAAGTTATAACCTGTGACCAAGAGATAGTCACCATGACCACCCCCAGGATCTCACTGACAAACATAACCATGGACCGAGACTCAATAAAGTGTAAAATTTACCCTACTACCCATGGTTGGAATGCCAGTAAGTTCAGAATTACCCGGACATATTCCCTAAGGATTTGCCCAGAATGCCCCTGGCCATGATATGAAGTGTATCATTGACCTAATACCTGGTACTACCCCATATCCAAGAGACCCTACCGGATATCGGCTAATGAGCCAGAAAGAACCTAAGGCGTATATAAGAGGAGTACAAGAAAAAAAGGATGTGTGCGCCCTAGTTCTTCTTCCTAGAGAACCCTGGTATTGTCTATCAAGGAGAAAGAAAGAAGCTTAGTGATAACAACACGTAAGAAGTGACCGCACTCGCAATCTCGGTAGATTCCTCTAGAGAATAGTTATCTTAGGTTCACGGCAACCCCTCTAGTTCTCGGAAACCACCTTAATGTTACTTGAGGGATGACCTAGGAAAAATTTCCCATTGCCCTGCCCGGAAGCAAATAAAGCTCAAACAACGACTTGGGAAATCCAACCACTCGGATGTGATATGGAAAACCCATCCCGGAGAATCATTCCGACCCAAGGGTTGAGAGTAAGCTTGTGAGATCGACGGATAGACCAAATGGGTAAGCCAAGATCTTGAGGACATGATAGGAACTTGTGTGTTGAACTCTATCTAGGAATGATGAAGATGCCAACCAAACCTGAAAATGCCAATATAGCCCTTACCCTAAAAAGGCAAGCTTGAACTTATTGTTAGGGGGGTAGAGTGACATAACCCTGGACACTCAGATTGGACACTATGTTAAGCTAGGTAAAACCAAACATTCTCTAGATAACCTCTTGTCACCCACCAAAATCACACGATTGCAATCCTACCAAGATCACTATCCGTCTGCCAGCTAAAGGTCTCTAAAGTTTCGAAACAACAAGTCTATTATACAACTTAAGGAAATTAGAGACCTACTGAATCTTGCAGGCTTGAAGGATCCCCCAAGGATTAAGAGCTGACAACATCATGTTATCAGAAGCAGAGAATCGAAGTGGACCACTCTTAGAAACTCGGTGATAGATTCTGCGTCACCTAGAGCAGCCAACCTATTCGTCGTTCTATTAAGAAGAAGTCCTAATGGATCCATCCTATATGTTTATACCGACCGACTCCCAATCACGACTCCTGTCCCAAATCTCGGGAATGAGATTTATTGTTAGGGGGGTAGGTTTGTAACACCACGAAAATCCGAAGTTTTAAAAATCAAAACATAAAAATCAAAACTTGCAAAAAATTTTTGATTGATTGCATCTTGTCGTATTTATTTGCCTTTTATTCGCGAGTCTTTGATGCCAAGTTAAAATAAATAAATAATTGTTTTGAAAAGGATAAGTTTGAGAGCAATTTCAAAACCCTAAAAGGAAAAGAGAAGTTGCAAGAATGAAATAATTGAAATAAAATTCTAAGAAAAATAAATTAGGGAGAGCTATGATGTAATAAAACTTGCTTTTGGGAACAATGTTAAAATATTAGGGTAAAATACCAAGAATTTCTAAATATAATTAAAAAGGAAAATATACATGTGAATATATGTATACATACAAAATATACATATGGATATATATGGATATATATATAATAAAGAGGGTAAAAGTCATAAAAATATTAATGAAACCATAATTAAGTCAAATTCTAATTGCATGTGAAATACAAAGGGTAGGCAACAAAAAGAAAAATAAAATCGGGAAAATCGGGAAATCGGAAAAGCTACGTTCATTGGGCGCCAAGTGTTCGATCCGGAGCCGCGCCGCACTGGTCCTCCCTTGCCACCGCGCGCCGCGCGCGCGCGCACGGTCGCGCCACGCCGTCCCTACCCGCGCCGCGTGCTGCGCGCGCATGTCCGCCACGCCGCGTCCGCGCTGTCCCGCCACGCCGCGCCTGCTGCCGCCTGCCTCGCACGCCACGCAAGGCCGCCGCCACCGCGCGTTGCCGCGCCGCCCGCCACCTCATGCCCGCGCCACACGTCTCGCGCCGCTCCCGCCCACCCTCGCCGGCCCCCGTGCGCCCACGCCACGCGTCGCCGCCTACCGGGCCCCGTCCCCACGCACGCGCGCCGCACGCTACGTGCGCCGTCCTCGCGCCCTGCACCGCGCCGCGCCGACCACGCCGCATGCCACGCCGTCCATGCCGCGCGCCCTTGTGTTGTGCGCCGCACGCCGCCGCACCGCGCCGGTCCCCTGTGCCCGCGGTTAATGAGCGACGTGACGAGTTTCTCCCATGGCTAGACTCATAAGTTTTAAAATGATGGGTTGGTATGCATAATGATTCTGTGAGCTAGTGGACTCAACTTCTCGACCTGCGAGAAGGGATCGACTCCCCAGAAAACCATGACAATCTAGAGACAGGAAACCATCCTTGGTATCACGATGGATGGCAGACAGAACCGTCACCGATTTAATATACTCTGAAACTAAAACTTGACTAGCTAGATGTTAGGTTTGTGAAATGATTTGCGAAAATTGGCTTTGTGCAAATAAACCACAGCGACCCTTTGAATGACCCTATCATGTGCATCATTCCATGTTGGCTTGCTGAGTACGTTGGGTACTCATCCTTGCTATACGCACACAACCTATAGATGTAGGCATGGAAGACCTGGAGAACCCATACGCATACTACCAGGATGAATGAAGACAACAAAGCGCAATAGGTCTTAGTCCCCAGTCGTTGCCTGTAGGCGATCGACATGCCGCTGCCTTTCGTCTGCTATCTCACCTAGACTCTGATTTTGGTTGTATCCGGACCAGTAGGTCCTGCATGTATTGGATATTGCCTTCGGGTCTATTACTGTAATATATTTGTGGTGTAAGACTATTCGTGCACTTTGCACCTGATAATTCAGTACTGTATTCATGAGTACCAAACTACTCGATCCAAGGAAATGGTACTATGAACATGAATAATTCCCGTTCCAAAAACGGGGTCCACGATCGCCGCCTTTGAGTGGTTTGACGGGCACATCTCAGCTGAAGTTGACTAGCAAGCTAAAGGCCCAGCAATGTCTCTAATACCCTTCTCTCGGAGCGTCGAGCGTCTCATTGTGTTTGAAGGAAAATATGGGCTATGCTATACATTCCTTCAAATATAATAAGAAGGTTCGAGTGCGTCCGACATAATATCCTATATAATTAACATAAGACCGATTTAAAATTTTTAAAAATGTAATAATCATATATAATTAATATATGCTCAATTTATAATTATTTTAAATTATAATAATCATATATAATTAATAGATGGATCTTCAATACATTCATAATAATTTACGTCGTCTATACAACAACATAAATGAGTACATTAAACATAATTTACTGCATGATGGTTGACCTCACGTACTTTTTCCTCACTAATGTTCCTTCGCTATGATCATTACGTGAGTAAGGTGTGTCCTCATTTATAGGAGGATGCTCGGGTCAACCATCACCGCGAACGGAGGTTGCCCGACGAACTGATCATAATCTTTGTCAGTCTTATCCTCAACTCCAACGATTTTCCTTTTGCCTTGGAGAACCATGTGACGCTTTGGCTCGTCGGACCCTTTCCCTTCTTTGCTTTGCTAGATATGTCCTTCACATAGAAAACATGCATTACATCATTGGCTAGGACAAATGGTTCGTGCAGTATCCAACCTTATTAAGGTCAACCGTTGTCATCCCACTGTCATCAATTGTTATGCCTCCACCAGTCAGCCTAACCCATTGGCACCGAAACAGAGGGACCTTCAGAGGTCCATAGTCAAGTTCTCATATGTCATCGATACCACCATAATACGTGCTAGTTGTACCATCGTATCTCAAGGCATCAATACGAACAACACTTGCAGTTCGTGCTCTTTACTGTCTTGGGCTCTTGTGTAAAATGTATACCCCATTCATATACTTGGAATGTCATGATCGAGCCGAGATGGTCCCCTCGCCAAGAAGGCAAGTTGTTGATCAATCGTTGTCACACCCTGTAGTTGTGCCCCTAAAAATCTTTTAAATAATTCACTGAAGAAATTGAATTTTCGTTTTAACTTTGGAGCAAATAAGTAATTTTAAAAGTAATTCATAAGTGGCAATGGCATGGCGGATTTTTCTGGATTCTAAATGTCAAAATACATTAAGCTGGATTTTTAGTCGAATATTCGAGCACTAGAAATATTTTTTAACCAATTAAACAATTTATCGGAATTAAATTAAGTCCTTGGAAGATATTTTCCTAATTTTCCTATTTTCTGTCCTTTTCCCACTCTTTTTCTCTTTCGGGCCGCGACCCATTCTTGCCCGCACGCGCGCTCTTCTCCTTCGCTCGTGGGCCACGGCCCAGCCGCTCCTACTCCGTGCAAAGTCCGTCGGCCCTCCCTCCTTGGAACGGCGGCGATAGGTTGGGCCCACCTATCGGGCTAGTCCTTCTCGCGCCCGAGCCACGCCCCGCCGTGGCGCCATCTCGCCACTCACGGCTGCGCAAATCCGCGCCATCCCGCGCATCCAGACCGCCCCGCGCCACGCGAACCCTAGCGCCCGAACTCCGCGCCGCCCCTCCACACCCCGTGCCGTCAGAGTCCAAGCCCAAGCCGACCCAAAACCCTAACCATCGCCGCCGTATCTCTCTCACGAGTCCGACTTTTGAAAGCGAGAAATTTGCATCGGTTTCGTGCTATATCTGGGTCTCTAGATCATCCTTATAAAACCCGGCAAACCCTCCGTCATGTTTTCCCGTTTGCGCCGCTCGACTCGTGCCCTATTTCGCTAATGCCTAAATCTCGCCGCCGTGCGCGCCGCGTCTTCGTCCCCGACGCCGGTGAGCTCTCCTCTCAATTTTCCTTCGCTTCCGTTCAATCCCGTGACCCCACGTCTCAAACCCAAAACCCTAGCGCCGTGCCGCGCCACTTCCCAGAGCCTCACGTCGCCATCGCCGCTGCGATCGCCGGCAGGCCGACCGGCCGCCGCGCGCCATGGCGGCCGGCCGCCGTGCTTGAAGGGTTACGCTGAAGCTACGCTAGCCGAAAAACAAAAATTTTCTACCGCGCAAACCAGAACACTTGCAAGTAAGAGGCCGATAGATCGATTACACGATTGGAGTAGAGTGCAATGGGAAAAGCCAATCAGGGCAATCCGTCCGAACAGGGCAGCGTACTCCCGGAGACAATGGGCCGATCAATAGCGCGCAACGAGCAGGGCGCCTCTACCGGTATCCACACGTCCGGGGACAACGCCCTACACCCGTGTGCTAGCACGCGATGCAAGGCTAGGGTTTGGCTCGAAAGTAGGGAGGTTTCCGTGGAGATTGATCTCGGCGACTCGTTGCACGCGATGCAATTGATATATGGCTGTTTGCTCTCCTCCCTCCCTCCTTTTATAGAGGGTTTGTACTGGGATTAGTAGCCGCTCGTGACTCTATTTTTGAATTGGATCTCATCCGTATCTCATATAGAGTTTGGCCGCTCACACGTCGTAAGCCCATAGGACTCTATTTTGAATTGGATCTCATCCGTATCTCATATAGAGTTTGGCCGCTCACACGTCGTAAGCCCATAGGACTCTATTTTGAATTGGATCTCATCCGTATCTCATATAGAGTTGGCCGCCACACGTCGTAAGCCCATAGGACTCTATCCGATCGGATCCCTATCCGATCGAGCCGTATCCGAGTCCAACTCGAATGCCTGTTCTTATCCCCTTAAGCGTGCGACCCTGTAGGTTCGGGTATACTCGGTTTCGGCTATAGTCTAACTTAGCCGATCGTCGGCTCGAGTCCAACTCAGTCGGCTTTGTCAACGACGGCGCCTACAAGCGGCACATATTGACACCATAGTATACAAGAATATAATATCGGCTCTCGAACCTGTAATGTGTACACAAATCCCTTTGCCTCACGATACCGGTTAAGCTATAGGCAAGATGTGTGCCATCCCTTCAATAACTTAACCATTCACTCGAACCGTATTGGATTATCTGTCTATTGATTGACTCCTCAATCAACTTAGCATGGCCATGCATTTCCATAATCCATTACCTCGAGGGCCGAGAGATATCTCTCCAAAGGAGGGGCAAATTCCATCTTGATCACTCACATCCCACTCCATGTTTCATAGCAAACCCGAAAACTACCTTTATAACTACCCGATTACGGAATAGCGTTTGGTAGTCCCAAAGTAGGCTACTACACATGTTGGAATCCATGGTGATCTCGGGTCTAGGGACTTTGTACCAACACTACCCGAGACCAACTAATGGCACATTAATTCTGTAGTGTCTCATGGTGGGTCTATCCAACAATGTGTTCTCCAACACATATGTCCATGTTTATTGATTTGGTATCACCATACCCATGATCTATGAGACATGATCATCAATCAATAAACATGCCGATCTTAGAATCATATTTGTTCCAACAATATGACATATGATCGAGGATCGTTTAGAAATAGATTCATACATATCGAGTCTCATAAATAAGTCACGTACTTATTGATCAATACAAGATGTCTATTTCATGGAACTGAATAACACTTTATTCATTTATACATAAACATTGACGTGATATCCAACATCTCCATGTTGCCTCTAGGAGCATATCACTAACGGTGCTCGGCAGCCACCCCGTGAAACCCTAGCCACCCGGTCGTCCGATCTACCGCTCGGTAGATTGGGACCATAGATCTCGCATGTGCCGTCTTGCGTCGCGCCCTAGCCTTGCATGTCGGCCGCTGCTTGCGTCGGCCTTTGTGTCATGCTGATGTTAGCCCTACCCGACCTGCGCCAACCACTTGCATCAGTAGGGACTTAATTGCGCAATTAATTTAGGACTTTTCTGTTTAGTTAAAATCACAGTTAAACTTCTAAAATTCATATCTTTTTAATCCGAGCTCCGTTTTAGTCCATTCAAATTTTATTAAATCCAAAAAAGCCAAGAATCCATTAAAAATAGTTTCTTGTGCTATTTCAGTAGACTTTTAGCATGTTTTGTTGAGTGCTTCGTTTGTCGTGTAGATTCCGTGTCATATACCCAAATTCTAGGGTCAAATAATTATTGTCAAAATCATATGACAGTGTAGTTTTTCAATTTTGAGAACCAAAATTTTGTTTTCTAAATTAGGTGAAGCATTTCAACCAAGTTGCATGATTTAAAATTCTAGAACAAATTTAAAACCTTTTCATTTTTGACTTAGAGTGTAGAAACAATCATACATAGTGTGCAAGTATGTGCATACAAGAAGTATTTTGAAAATGAGTCCTTTGTGCTATTGAACTTTTGGACTTGCATTTCATATTAGGACTCATAAGCATAACCCTTAAGAATATAAATTTGCTAAACAAGCCTACACCTAATTTTGGGTGCTAGCATGTAAACCTAATAATATAACTCAAAGTTCACCTTCTCAGCCCAAGAGAAAATTTAGTACAAACCCAAAAGGACTAAAATGGGTGCATGCACAAAGATTAAAACACCTAAACCTAGGAGGTAACCCTAATATTCTAGAATAAACCATATTGGGTAAAATCATGAGAAAATTCATGAAAGTATAAAACATTCAATGAACCCATCATAATTTTGGTGAAATTTAATAACTAGGTTTGATGCGACAAACAAAATAGACAAAACAAATCAAATAATAGGATAATTAATATCCTTATCGGCTAAAAATGATATCTTGTCTAAAAGTTAATTAAAATGCACACTAGTGCATATGTAAAATAATTTATTCAAATACTAGCTCAATTAGCATGAATAAATATAATTTTTCTAGAATTTGTCTCCTTAGTTTAAACCCTCTAAAAATTCAAACAATTCTCCAAAAACCCTGTCTTTGTTGAATTTCTGAGAGCAAACCATAAAAGATATTTGAATGAAACCAAAGAAAATGGAAACTAGATACACTCCTCTACCTCCAGTAAAAATTTAACTAATTTACCATGCCCACAGAGTTAATTATTAAGCTCCAAAGTCTAGGAAGGAGGAAATAATCGAAATTTGCCTAAAATTCAAATCCACTTGTGTTTCTACTCATACCACTCTCTATTGCCTAGCACACCACGACCTGGACCCACCGGCCACCTGTCAGCCTCCCACTCTAGATCCACCAAAGTGCAAAGCATTTCCACCGCTCATGTGTTTTTTAAAAAAAGAGAGAGCGGGAGGGCTCGACACGTGGCCGTGACGTGTTCGGCGCCGAGCTCGCCTCTAACCTCCCGGGACGCGTCGCCCGCTTCATTTTTCACTCCTGAGCCAAGCAAGCCGAGGGGGAAGGACCTTTGCTCCTCCGTCACCCTCAAACTCACCACATGCCGCCGAGAAGAAGAAGACAACCATCATAGTCGAGCTGTCTTCATCCCTAGATCCTCCCCGATCCATGACCTCCTCTCTGCGCCGATCTCATTCCCTCTAAGCTTGCGACATGTCATCCAGTGGTTCGAGCACGCATCGAGCATCGCCATCAGTGACATTGTTGTCGGGCAGGACGGAAGAGGCCATCTCAAGCCGAGCTGCTGTGCCACCGTCTTCGCCTCGACCTCCTCGTCATTTCCCCTCAACAATCTCGGGGAATGATGCACAAGCGAGCGAGATCGAGTTCTTCTTCCACATCTCCAGCCAAACCACCGCCGCCGATGGTTTGTCCTCCTCGGTGAGCCTCGAGTCAAATCCTTGCACCGGTAGCGTCCTTGGGGCATCGTTGAGCCATCCCTCTTCTTCTCGTGGCAGATGGAAGGCCAAATGAAGCTAGCAATGTCAGCTCGAAGGTTTCTGCCACCGCCGGGTCTTTCCACGCATCGCGCCGATGTACAAACTTCGTCGGGCTACGCGCGACCTCAGTGAGTCTCCAAGGACCATGAATACGCGCATGCATGCACTCATTTAACCCATACGTGGCAGTAGGCACATATGCATCATCACCCAAGAGTCACCGCCGCTGTGCTCTCTACCGGCTGCTCCGACCACCACACCAACGCGAGGACCATCGAAAGCTTCGTCATCACCTTCTCCATCTTTTTCATTTTGGTCGTTCCCCCAGCCGAGCATTCGTTCGCCAATGGCATCGCCGTGAACCTCGCCAGCCACCGAAGCTCTGCCCCTCTCTTTTCTTTGTCACGCTGACAAGTGGCCCCCACATGAACCGGCGCCAAGGCTTCAGTTCAAGGCCACCTAGACATTGACAAGTGGGGCCCGTGTACTGAACAGTTTAAAATATAAAAGAGAAAAGGGAGTAGATAATATTTTTCTACAGAAAACTAGTCACACTTATAAAATCCATATAAAATACATTAAAGCACATTTTGGGATGGAACAAAATTCCGTAGACTCCCTAGAAAATGAACTTTAGTATGGAATTATAAAACAAGGCCCTCACTGTACAAAGTTTACCCCAAAAATTTAAATAAGGCCAACCAGGCATACAACATGTGCAAACTTGTAAAATACATAGAAAATTCGATTTAACTTCATTTTGGACAAACTCAAATCCTATAGATTCCTTATCTCACCCTCTCTGAGTAGGGAAAATAAAAAGGTATACTTTCCTTGAGTCAAATGCTTGTAAAACTAATTTTAAAAAAATGATGCACTTTAGGTAAACCAATATTTAGGGATTTATTTAAAATTCATTTTATCCTCTTTTTGAATGAACTTAAGTTATGTAGAACCATCAAAATATGTACTTTCAAACTATAAAATAAAAACATATGCTTACTGTATAGAAATATCACTTAAATATTTATACAAGGTATAAACAATTTAGAGCACACCTTAACTTGCAAAATTTGTAGAAAATTCAGTTTTAATCCTTTTTAAATGAAATAAGTTTCTATGAAACCAAAGATTAATGAATATCCATTAGGTGAAAAAAAGATAACAACTCATACACTGAATAAGTAATAAAAACCCTAAAGGGATAACCTAGGTGCTAAACAAGCTAAGTACCATATGTATATACGTCTAAACATATATATATATATATATATGTGATGGAATAAACATGAATTAAATTCTAGCTCTAGGTAAAATGGAATAGGACATGTTGGACCAGTAGGACCACATTTCAATCTCAAGAATACCAAGACTTAGTACAATTAACTCTATAAGCAAGACCTAGGTTAAAATGTTAAACACCTACCCTAGTAGCATTTCCTAGCATAGGAAATATATATATATATATAGTAAAGCAATTTAGGCTCCAAAAGTTTTTGCACCTAGGATTAGATTTACTTGTTAAGTTACCCATTTTCAACCCTCTTAAGCAAATTAAACAAAGGTTCTGAACCTATAACCTTTAGGCTAAGCACACATTGAACACTATATACCTAGAACACATTATAAATCGTAAAATACATGAGGAATTCTTAGAAACACTAAAAATTGTGAAGCCAAATGTTTTGGTCTTGAAGAACATATCACATCACCTCAGTGAAGTCAAAGCTAATAAAAATCAAGTTATAGGTACATTTTAAAACACTACTTAATTGTACCAACACCTATCGATAGAACTTCAAAAATTTATAACTCATAAATGGAGTAAGATAAAATGAAAATTCTTACACCTAAATTCATCTTAGGTCAGAACCTACCCACCCTGCACAAATGATGCATTTTAGAGCATTTTACATTTTTACATGATTTGGTTTTATTCTTTACCGTTATTCTCTTTTAGTGGATTATTTTGCGACGGTGAGGAGATTGGTATTATCATTCATCCCACAAAGATTTTATATCAACCAAGGTAAGTTCATGCCCCTCCTTTGAACATATTGAAACCAATGTTTTTCGGGCTAAATGTTTTATTTGTAAAGTTGCATGCATACTTTATTCTATCGACGTTTTCAAAACTATGGTTGTAGTTATGACCTAAAAATGCATGAAACCATTTTAAAAATCACTCCCTTGTTGTTTTCAACCTTAGGATTAATTAGAGTACTTTAAGTGTGCTCATATGATTATGTTATGTTTTATAAAGATGAAATGCTTAGCCTCGCTTAGTGATAAACAAAACATGGTCATTGATTTATTGCTAAACCATTTATAAATAATTTTGGGCATTTTGAACCAGAGGAGAACCTCTGAATATTTGTGAAATAAAATTGAAATAAAATGTGATTTTAGACTTGGGCGGCAAGTGGCATGCAATTGATGTATTTGCATTGCCGATAGGGGGAGTGTTCGCTGAGTCGATTAAGGACCGAACTACATGTCAATCATTGTGTTTACCGTACAATCACATGTGCTAGTATTGGATAGCCTTAGCTGATTAATCTACTTAGCACCTACTGTTAACGCCAAAATTTGGTAAGCCCCGAAGTCCTTATCGGCTAAGGGTTAGTATCGGCTCGAAGCAGAATCGGCTGAGAGTTTTGCGACAGCCGATGGAGGATCCATATTTCTAGCTCGAGTTCTTGTTAGATTCGATTTGAGAAGATCTTATCCGAAGAAACCGAGTCCAGGAGGATACGGCTTGTATCTATTAATTAGGAAGAAGTTGTTAGTTTCCTATTTTATCTTTAGGAAAGTCTGTTTTGTAATCTGTTAGGATCTTTGTCATCCCACGGGTATAAATATGTAAGCCTGGGGTTCATGTAGTACAATCTCTCAATCAATACAACTTGGCGCATCACCACCTTTCTTTTATCTTTTCTACTTTGTCATCCGGCGGAACTTGGCACCTGACGCGGGGCTGCATCGGCTTCGATCTCCAGCGAAGGGGTAAGTCCAAAGGCCCGCCGGCTCAGGCAATCATATTGGCTACGTTGGCGTCATCCAAGGCTGCATCAGTACATTCGACCTCTTGGATTGCTTTGATTCGGTTGATATCTTTGCCCGATTATTTATCATATGTCTCTGTTGAATCTAATTTTAGTATCTCGATTTGGCTCTATCGGCTGTCTCTCATTTTAGGGTTTCTGTCGATACCGGCTAAATCGTTATATTATATTAGATTAGCTTAGGCATCTACCACCCTGAAAATCAGCCAAGGGCTTGATTGTCTAGATATTGCTTTTCTTTTCATACTTAGTGCTGCATCAGTTTGATCTACTAAGTCGTGATCAGAACCGTAATCTCTAGCCTGCATGTTGACTTCCACTAGGGGTTCATCGGGGTTTCAGCCGATGAGTTATCTGGATATTGCATTGGCCTGCAAGGATTGTACACAAGTTGGATCTAGCCAATTGCAGCAGAGGCTTCATTGAATATTTAACCATTTGGATTTAATAACATCGGACTTCCAGCCGATGTATGTTTTAACCTTTAAATCAGTTTTTATTATATCATGTGATTGCTTTGGGTCATATTACATTGCTATATCATTGTGTTATCATCGGCCGATCACCTTTATATAAATATTTGTTCAACACACAGCCGATGGATTCAAACCCTAACACCATCGGCTGGCATCGGCATTGGCTGGAATTGCACCATTGGCTTATTAGTCGATCAGTTAGTTTTTGGGTATCGGTTTATTGGCCGATATGATTTATGTTTTGATGTTTTGCATAACTTGTCAGTGGCAGGATCAAACTGACTGGCACGCCCGCGCTTCATCTATTCTAGGACCTGCACTGGAGCTAAGCAGACCTCCCAGGACGGCGTATTGATTTTTTTCGTCAACACATTTTTGGCATGCCTGGTGAGACCGTGTTTTGGATAACACATCTTTTTACACGGCTCGGTGGACTCAGAATTGCCACAATGTCTGATGAAGAAGTCAAGGCCGAGGAAGTACAATCTCTCAAACTGACAAATGAAAACAGGGAACAGTCAACTAAGCCGATGGATGACGAGACACTTCAAGAGATGGTTTATAATGTTATTAATAGTGCTATGTTCGATCAATCTGGAGTCTTGATGAGTGCATTGTATGGTTTGATCGAGGAAACAGTTCCCAGGGTAATTGCCTTAAGAAGTCAGCATGGGGGGCAAATTGGTGAGCAATCTCAACACTATCGGCAACAACAAAATTGGCTCGGGTGGCAAGTTGATCAATATTAGTATGCAGAGCCACATCAGCAATATCGGCCAGAGGAAATTCAAAGATATCCGTCCAAAGAGGATTGGGCCGATATAATTGCAAAGGTAATGGAGGAGGAGTTTGGAATTAAACGCAAAAATCAAATTTCTGTGTATCGGCTGCCATATCTTGAGTGGTTTGATAGGGTTCCACTTCCAAGCTGATACAAGGTTCCGAATTTCTCCATGTTTTCAGGGCAAGATGGTATATCCAAAATGGAACATATCAGCCGATTGTTGGCTCAATGTGGGGAAGCATCGGCTGAAGAAGCTCTGAAAGTTAGACTTTTTCCATTGTCTTTGACTGGATCGGCTTTTACATGGTTTTCATCATTGTTACCGAATTCCATCAGAAGTTGGGCCGATCTTGAAAAGAAGTTTCACGCGTACTTCTTTGCTGGGTTTAGCGAGTTGAGGCTTGTAGATTTGATATCAGTTAAACAACAAGAAGGGGAATCGGCTAAGGAATACATTCAAAGGTTTCATAATATCCACACCGATGTTATAGTTTGAGCCTAAGTGATGAGCGAGATAGCAGATCTTGCATTCCAAGGGTTGTCGGTAGCTAACCAAGGCAGGTTTTTCATCCATGTGTTCGACAGCCTGGCTCAGCTATTACAGAAGGTATCGGCTTATGAGAGCCGGTGTCAAGATGAATAAAAGAATCAGTTTTGGGGCGATCAAGACAAGGACAATTTTGAAGTATGGCTTCTCATACTCCAAAACTGGGGGGCATGTGTTAACGCCAAAATTTGGTAAGCCCCGAAGTCCTTATCGGCTAAGGGTTAGTATCGGCTTGAAGCAGAATCGGCTGAGAGTTTTGCGACAGTCGATGGAGGATCCATATTTCCAGCAGTCGGGTTCTTGTTAGATTCGGTTTGAGAAGATCTTATCCAGAAGAAACCGAGTCCAGGGAGGATACGGCTTGTATCTATTAATTAGGAAGAAGTTGTTAGTTTCCTATTTTATCTTTAGAAAAGTCTGTTTTGTAATCTGTTAGGATCTTTGTCATCCCATGGATATAAATATGTAAGCCCGGGGTTCATGTAATACAATCTCTCGATCAATACAACTCGGCGCATCGCCACCTTTCTTTTATCTTTTCTACTTTGTCTTCCGGCGGAACTTGGCACCGACGCGGGCTGCATCGGCTTCGATCTCGGCAAAGAGGTAAGTCCAAAGGCCCCGGCTCGGCAATCGTATTGGCTACGTTGGCGTCATCCAAGGCTGCATCAGTACATTCGACCTCTTGGATTGCTTCGATTCGGTTGATATCTTTGCCTGATTATTTATCATATGTCTCTGTTGAATCTAATTTTAGTATCTTGATTTGGCTCTATCGGCTGTCTCTCATTAGGGTTTCTGTCGATACCGGCTAAATCGTTATATTATATTAGATTAGCTTAGGCATCTACCACCCTGAAAATCAGCCAAGGGCTTGATTGTCTAGATATTGCTTTTCTTTTCATACTTAGTGCTGCATCAGTTTGATCTACTAAGTCGTGATCAGAACCGTAATCTCTAGCCTGCATGTTGACTTCCACTAGGGGTTTCATCGGGGTTTCAGCCGATGAGTTATCTGGATATTGCATTGGCCTGCAAGGATTGTACACAAGTTGGATCTAGCCGATTGCAGCAGAGGCTTCATTGAATATTTAACCATTTGGATTTAATAACATCGGACTTCCAGCCGATGTATGTTTTAACCTTTAAATCAGTATTTATTATATCATGTGATTGCTTTGGGTCATATTACATTGCTATATCACTATGTTATCATCGGCCGATCGCCTTTATATAAATATTTGTTCAACACACAACCGATGGATTCAAACCCTAACACCATCGGCTCGCATCGGCATCGGTTGGAATTGCACCATTGGCTTATTAGCCGATCAGTTATTTTTTGGGGATCGGTCTATCGGCCGATATGACTTATGTTATGCTTGTTTTGCATAACTTGTCGATGTGTGATCAAACCGGCGGCACGCCCGCGCTTCATCTATTCTAGGACCTGCACTGGAGCTAAGCAGACCTCCCAGGCCGACGTGTTGATTTTTCTCGTCAACATCTACCCTTGTATTATGGTAGACCGAAGTGTATGGGTTCGGATAACCCAGAGGAACTTCCTATTTACCCCGTCATGGTAGTTTAGGTGACTAAGTTTGTCCAATACAACGATATCGTGCCACGTGGGTGGGTTCCTGTCGTGTTCGCCACCATGGTGTTAAGTTAAGGCGTGGGTCCGCCACTTAACGGTTCTAGGTCTTATTCCAGTATGACCTAGGATGGAGGAAACACGTATCGTACTGGTGCAAGGCTAGGGACTAAGTAGTGTAAAGGCTTCATTATGACCTCTAGATCGCACTCAACAAGAAGAGTGCGGTAGAGTCTTGCAAACTCGAAACAAACTAGAGCGTTCATATCATGTGGGTAAAGCTGTACAAACTCTGCAAAGTTAAAAAACTAATCGATTAGCCATGCTCACGGTCATGAGCGACATGATGTTGTGCCATGGGTATAATTTTGTGTTTTTCCCTAAATGGTCTTGAAAATGAAATGTATTGTGTTGGAAATAATGTTGTTTCATGTTTTGTATTTGCCTTGCTCCCCGACATGAGTAATGGATTAGTATGTACCTTTATATAAATGATGAGACCATGCCATGGTTAGTAAATATTGGTGTTTTGCTGAAAATGCCTTGGTTAAAACTACGTTGCCAATTGATTATGAACTAAAATTTGCTTTATGCCATAAATTGAAACTAGTATTAGCCTTCCTTTGAAGTAGAGCTGTCATGTACTTAGGGTTGATTGTGCTCTTGCCAGTACATTATTTCAAATAATGTACTAACACTTGCTATTGGAATATCCATTTTGTTGCATGACTTAGATTTAGCTTTTGAGAGATGCGGGTACTAGATTTGCTGCTTCTAGGACTTGAACTTAGTGGGGTAAACCCCTAGTCGGTGTGCTTGTGGATGGGTAGACAAGCTTCCGCTGTTCTCTGTTATATCTATTTGGCCGGTCGGCCTTTTTAATTATTAATGCAATGAAATTCATTAAGCTTCTTTCTACTTAAGTGTATTCGTGATGAATGCCTATGCTTGAGATGAAAGTGTGAGTCTAGCGCACATCCTGGGAGCTAGATTCACACGAGTAAGAGTTAAAGAATATTTGAGATGTTGTAGATCTTTAGCCAATTTTGTCAAGTCTCCTGAATGTGTAACACATCTGGTCGCCGTCTTCGAGTGGTTTGACGGGCACATCTCAGGTGAAGTTGACTGGCAGGCTAAAGGCGCAGCAATGTCTCCAATATTCTTCTCTCAGGACGTCGGACGTTACATTATGTTTGTTGAATGATTTGAGGTGATTCACTTCACCTTGAAAATATAATGGGAGGCCCGGGTCGTCTCCGACATGCCGGTAGTTCCAGCGATCCTATTTACTTCAAAGTAGTCGCCGAAGTTCCCCAATCTTTAGAGCAAGGCAAGTCATACTTTACATTGATCATATTGTACCTAGTTTAATTAAATATCTCATTTTTCTCAAAAACTGCATATGTTTTAGAATGTCATTTTATGAGACTATTATACCTATTGTACTCAGCCATAGGAGTTGAATACCTTATACCATTGATAACTTGGGTTCAATATGACTAGAAATTGGTTTAGGACATGTTTAGCCTAGCTTAGATCAATTAGTTCACTTAAGGGAATCACATTATCTAAATATTACAGTGGAGATTATTATACAAATAATGTCAAATATGTGATACTATGTTAATAATGTTAAATATGATAATAGTGGGCTGTGGGTGCAATGGTTTTGGATAGTAGAGCCCATGGCAGTTAAGGACCAGTTCTTGGGAAACCTTGGAAGAATTACCATGCATACCCAAGCCAGCATGGGTAATGGATGGATCTGTAGTATAGCTATCTCTAGCTGATGCACCTTAGTGAGGGTGGGCGTGATGGAGTTGGATCGGCCCCGGTTGAAAGGGTTGATAGGCTACTGGATTTAGGCCGCCCATAGCCTGATGGGAGTGGGGGCGAAACCTTGGTGTGGTACGATTGGTTAGAGGGGGTTATGCGAAGGGTGATGTCACAGTTCCTTTCTGGGGTATCATGGTGGTACACCGACACACGGAAACATGTCGTGGGGCTGTGTCTTGTGGGTACAATTGTGCACCTCTGATCAGAGTAAAACTATTCGAATAGCCGTGCCCACGATTATGGGAGATCAACCAGATTCACCGTGATTAGTCTCATTTAAATAATAATATGACTAATGGAACTTGACTAGTATAGGTGATGGTTGGGCCTGTTGCAACGTGGGTTTAACGTTGGACAGTGATTATTTAATATTACTTAATTATATATTACTATTTTACTACTTTCAACTATTATTATTTCTGAAATGTTGTTTATGCTAATGAGACCCTACCTTTCCTTGTGAATTATCCTGCATCATACCTTCTCTTCCGGTATGAGTTGTTGAGTACAGTGGGTAGTACTCAGTCTTGCTCAATTTTTCCCTACCATAGCCAGAGGTTGAAGCAGAGGAAGATTTTAACGAGGATTAGGCTTGCATCCGATGTCAAGGTTGCCCGTGGTGTGTTGGAGTTTCGTCGCAAGAATAGAGTTTCAGTTTAGTTAGTATTTTATTTTTTGCTGCATTTTTGTAATCTTTTATACTGTTTCTAAGACGTGAATTCTGTAATATCAATAATTATCGATTTGTGTACCTCGACTGATTTCTAGACGAGGATTGAATGCACAAATTAGCTTTGGAAATTTTGGTTTGAATTTCCGAGCGTGACAATCGTCTCGTTACCCATGAGATGTTTCACAGCCAAGCAGGGAAAGTATCAATGTGATGGCGTGTAATCTAGACATCGGACTTATCGATGTTTTTAGAGCGAACAATCGCCAAGTGGTCCTCAATGTAAGGGGCCAACAACGAAGATTGTTGCAAAATCATGAAATGTGCTTTATGGAATAAATCGTTGTGTATAGTCATTACTGCTTTCCTTCCAAGAGTCCCATTTCCCCGTAGTCGCCCTTCATGACTTGATTCAGGCACCCTGATTGGACGAAGGTCTTCAATAAATTCTACGCAGAACACAATGACCTCGTTTGTTCCATACCCCTTGGCGATGCTTGCCTCCGGACGAGAACGAGAACGGTTACGAACGTACTTCTTTAGAACGCCCATGTTTCTCTTGAAAGAGAACATGTTGTGTTGGTATCCAGGACCGAGAATACGGATCTCTTTGGCAAGGTGACATAAAAGATGCATCATTATATTGAAGAAGGAAGGTGGAAATATCATCTCAAAACTGACAAAATATTGCACCACATTATTTTGAAGGGCTTCCAATATGTCTGGATCGATGATCTTCTACAATACATTCATGAAAGCACATAGCTTTGTTATTGTTGCCTAGACATTATCATGAAGGATACCCGAATTATAACAGGAAGCAGCTGTTTCATCAACACGTGGCAATCATGAGACTTTAGGTTTGTGAACTTTTTCTTCTTCGTGCTTGTTATTTCCTTTATATTCAAGGAGTATCCAGACGGTACCATGATGCTCTCCAAGTATTCAAACATGCTTTCATTCTCTGTCTTGCTCAGAGTGTAGTTGGCTGGACTCAAGTAATTGCTTACTTTCTTCTTTGGTTCCAGGTGAAGGCCGTCACATTGTTCCATATACTTGAGATCATTACATGCTTGAAGTCTATCTTTCGACTTCCCATATAGACCTAGGAAGCCTAGCAGGTTGACGCAAAGGTTTTTAGTGAGGTGCATCATGTCAATTGTGTGGCGGACATCCAAGACTTCCTAATAGGGTAACTCCCAAAAAATAGACATCTTCTTCCACATCGCCACGTGACCATCTTCATTTGCTATAGGTTGGCTGTCAGGTCTCTTTCCAAATACTAATTTCAGATTTTTCACCATAGCAAACATGGCTTTTCCATTACGATGTTTTGGCTTAGTATGGTGATCTGCCTTCTGTTCAAAATGTTTGTCTTTCTTCTGAACAGAGTGGCTTGCAACAAGAAATTGACGATGACCTATGTACATAATATTTTTACAATGTTTCAGATACGTACTTTCAGTTTCATTCATATAGTGGGTGGAAGCCTTGTACCCCTTGTTAGAGTGTTCGGATAGGTTGCTAAGTGTAGGCCAGTGGTTGATGGTTACAAACAGCAACGCTCGTATGTTAAATTGCTCGAGTTTGTCCTCATCCCACATGAGAACACCTTATTTCTTTCACAGCAGTTTCAGATCTTCGACCAATGATCTTAGGTACATCAATATCGTTACCAAGTTGCTTTGGGCCTTGAATAATAATCGGCATCATGATGTACTTCCGCTTCATGCATAGCCAAGGATGGAGGTTGTAGATACACATCGTAACAGGCCAAGTGCTATGGCCACGGCTCATCTCTCCAAGTGGATTCATGCCATCCGTACTTAAACCAAACCTTATATTTCGTACATCCTCTCCGAAGTCTTTAAATGTTCTGTCGATGTTTTGCCACTGCGACCCATTGGCAGGGTGTCTTAGCATCCCGTTTTGTTGACGTTCTTCTACATGCCACTGCGTCATTCTAGCACACTCTTCCTAAACAAACGCCTGAGTCGTGGTATTATAGGAAAATACCACATCACCTTAGCAGACACTCTCTTCTTCCAAGGATGTCCGTCAACTTCGCTTGGATCATCTCGTCTAATCTTGTATCGTAGTGCTTTACAAACTAGAGATGCTTCTAGGTTCTCGTACTCACCACGATACAATCATTCGGACATGTCTGTATCTTTTGTACTTCCAGTCCTAGAGGAAAAACTAGCTTCTTAGCTTCGTACATTGATTCGGGCAATTTGTTTCCCTCCGGAAGAATGTTCTTTACGAGTTTTAATAACATGCCAAATGCCTTGTCACTCACATCATTTTTCGTCTTATATTGCAAGAATTCTAGCGTGGTACCCAACTTTTTGTGTCCCTGTTCACAACCTGGGTACAAGAACATTTTGTGGTTCGCTAACATACGCTCTAATTTCTGGATCTCCTTTTCACCTTCGCAGTCCTCCCTTGCGTCCCGTAACATATGACCAAGATCATCTGCACCGTCGTTATCTTCAACAGCCCCGTCTGCCTCATCTATTGTATTTTCTTCAAATTTACCGTATTGACCCTAGTTTGAAATGTTGTCATCTTGTTCTTCATCTTCTTTCATTGCAACCCCTACCTCTCCGTGCGATGTCCAACAATTATAGTTAGGCATGAATCCTGACTCAAACAAGTGGGCATGAATAGTTCTTGATGTAGAATACTCCTTCTAGTTTTGCATTTTTTGCATGGACAACATATAAAGGTCTTATACTTGTTAGCATTGGCCACACTCAAAAAATAATACACGTCTTGAATAAACTCTATTGACCGTGGGTCCGTAGTATATATCCATTGCCGATCCATCTACCTGAGATGTACAAAAATTGTGAAAAGAAAATCCAGAAAGTCAAACTAATTAAATAATAATATAGTAATTATATATAATAATTATATAATAATCCCACATACTTATTGTACTTAATAAAGTTAAAGTTTAGAACTATTTTTAAAAGTTTTTAAAGTTCTAACATATTCGTAATGTATTGTACTTATTTCTAACTATTTTAATGATTTTTTAAATTAACTTAGTTTTCTAATTTTTATCTTAATTTTCTATATTTTTCTTTGTTATCTCTTTTATAACATTTTTATCCACATGTTTCTAATTTTAGAAAGTAACATAATTTTTCATAACCAAATTTTCTCTCTCACCATTTTCTATAAACCTTTTTAGATATAAAAATTTATAGAAATAGACCTTCAAATGTAATATACTAAGCATACATTATTAGATGATAGAGTTGCTAACCTTTTAGATCCTTCCGATTTGTCTATTATCACCAAAAACACTTTCACAAATAATTTTGGCAACACCTCTCTTGCTTCTCCAAACCTTTGTAGCAACGGCTCGAGTTGAAGAAGAAAAAATAAATATAAAAATAACCTTCATTTTAGTCCGGGTTGGTGTTACCAACAGGGACTAAAGATCTTTAGTTTCATTTAGTGTTACCAATCGGGACTAAAGATCCTCGACGGCTTGACAAAGTCTGATACGAAATAAACCAGACCTAAAAATGATCTTTAGTCTCGGTTGGTAACACCAACCTGGACTAAAGATCATAAAGAGCCGTTATACTTTTTAACCGGGACTAAAAGTATTTTTTGAAATCAAAGACTATTGTGGATTTTGATACATGAAGCAAAGACAACTTCTCTGATAATGAACATAGCTCGCTACACAGTGATATATCATTCGAGTTATGGCATATTGGCGTAGGAATGCAATTCAACTGAAAACAAGATATAACGTACTAAAATCAATACATGATTCACTGACAAGATAACTTTATGCAACCTAACCATTTACTGTTTTGTCTAAATCAAGCTTGTTGAGCTTAACAGTCCTTAACTAGTGGTACTTCGTGATTACCTGTGCATCACGAATCTGGAAAATCAAGAAATAGCGTCGCTCTTTTACCTGTCATCCAATCAAACCAAGCGGCCGTCCCCTATATATGTGATACATCCCATATATACATGAGTTCATAGCCTGAACTAGAGTGGATTGATTTATGCCAGCAACAGTGAAATAACCTTTCGTTTATATCAAGATTTCCTTGGCCTAGGAATGACCCTACTAAACCTGTATGATTTGGCAGACAACATGCAGAGGAGAATGATCCAGCATCGGACAACTTACTAGTCGTTCACTACTGAAGAAATCATTTTCGTTTGGAGTGCCAAAATCACAATAGTCTTGGTTTGAATAGTACTCGGGACTAAAAAATATTTTTAGTCCCGGTTTAAAAAGTCTATGAATTTCTATGAACATTAGTTCCGATTCAAATAGTGTCAGAGGTTATCAGAGCGCTGGGCATCATTAGTCCCGGTTGGTAACGACAACCGGGACAAAAGATGTCATTTCTTGTCCCGTTGTTGTTACCAACCGGGACTAAAGATGCCCACGCTCCGACATGTTCGACAGCCTCGACATCATCTTTAGTCCCGGTTGGTAACACCAACCGAGACTAAAAGATGCTATTGTTTGTCTCGGTTGGTGTTACCAATCGGGACAAAAGATGACTTGATTTTTATACTCCTTTTTCCTTCTCCAGCCCGAGCCAGCTACAGTTGTCTTCAAAATTTTTCTCTAGCTAGAAGGGAGTTGCTGCCAAAATTTTTTGTGATTTTGTTTTGGTGATAATACATAAATCTTTGCTATCTACAAGGTTAGCAACTTCTTCCTCTTATGATCTATGCTTAGCACTTCGTATTTTACGGTTGTTTTCTATACATTTTTATCTCTAGATTTTTTGTAAACATGAGGAGAGAGAAAATTTGTTTGGACTAATTATTTTGCTAAGCACATTACATTGTGTTGAGAAAAAGCTAGGAAAAATAAAGAGGAAGAAAAGTATGCTTAGCACGTTATATTTGTAGGAATTTAGTCGTCAATTATATCTCAAAAATGTTTATGGAAAATGATGAGAGAGAATCTTTTGGACAAAAAGTTATAAAATAGATGACAAAGGACCTTCTAAAATAGATGCAAAATAATTAATAAATTTTATGTTTACCACTTTAAAAGACCTTTTAAAAATAATTCTAATTTTTTAGAACAACACATTACATATATTGGATTAGTATATAATTATTGTCTGATTACATATATATATAATTATTGTAATAATATTTAAATGGTTTGAATTTCGTGAAATTTTCTTACGATTTTTGTGCATTTCATATAGATGGATCGGCAATGGATGTATAACGCGGATCGACGGTCGAGAGAGTTTATTCAAGGCGTGCATTATTTTTTGAGTGTGGCCGATGCCAACAAGCACAAGGGTTTCATACATTGTCCATACAAAAAGTGCAAAAACGAGAAGGAGTATTCTACATCAAGAATTATTCATGCCCACTTGTTTCAATCGAGATTCATGCCTTACTACAATTGCTGGACATCGCACGGAGAGGTAGGGGTTGCAATGGAAGAAGATGAACAAGACGACGATAACATTCCGGACTGTGGTCAATACGGTGGGTTTGAAGAGAATACAGCAGGCGAGGCGGGCGGGGATGCTGAAGAAAACGACGGTGCCGATGACCTTGGTCAGATGTTGCGCGACGTACACGGGGACTGCGAAGGCGCAAAGGAGGTGTAGAAATTGGAGCGTATGTTGACGGACCACAAAAGGTCATTATACCCAGGCTGTGAACAGGGGCACAAAAAGTAAAGGGTTACACGGAAGCAACGATAGCTAAAAACAAAACTTTTCTACCGCGCAAACCAGGAACACTTGCAAGTAAGGGTCGATAGATCGTTACCGATTGGAGTACGCAGCGAAAATAGCCAATCAGGAGCTATTCGATCTGGAACAGTGCTGGGCGATGACAGCCGATTTGCCGACAGCCGATTCCTAGGAACAGCCGATTCACCAATCAGCCGATTCACCGAGTAGCCCGATTCGTCGAGTCGTCCGACCGTGCTCACGCGCCTCGGTTTGATGCGCCCGACCACAGCCGATTTCACCACAGCCGATTCGTAGCCGACAAACAACACCGCAATGTAGCAGCGCCTCTACCGGTATCCACACGTCCGGGGACAGAACGCCAAACACCCGTGTGCTAGCACAAGATGCAAGGCTACGGTTTTGGCTCGATGGTGGGGAGGGTTTCCGTGGAGAATGATCTCGCTGACTTCTGAAGCTGCGTGTGATCAGATTGATTCAGTTCAATTGCATGTCGTAGCTCTCCACCCCTCACCCCTTTTTATAGAGTTGCCGGTTTGGCCTAGAGGCCTATCGGGACTCTATTTTGAATTGGATCCTATCCGAATCTCATAGAGTTGGCCGTAAGGACTTCGTAAGCCCATAGGACTCTATCCGATCAGATCCATATTCGATCGAGCTGTATCCGAGTCCAACTCGAATGCCTGTTCTTATCCCCTTAAGCGTGCGACCCTATAGGTTCAGGTATACTTAGTTTCGGCTAGAGTCCAACTCAGCCGATCGTCGGCTCGAGTCCAACTCAGCCGCCACCGTCGGCTCGAGTCCTACTCGACCGATTGTCACGACGGCGCCTAGCGCACATATTAACACCATAGTATACAAGAATATAATATCCGATGTAATGTATACACAAATCCCTTCGCCTCACGATACCAATTAAGCTATAGGCAAGATGTGTACCATCCCTTCAATAGCTTAACCATTCACTTGAACCGTATTTGATTATCCGTACGTTGATTGACTCCTCAATCAACTCGGCATGGCCATGCACTTCCATAATCCATTACCTCGAGAGGCCCAGAGATATCTCTCCAAAGGAGGGGCAAATTCCATCTTGATCATTCACATCCCACTACATGTTTCATAACAAACCCGAAGACTACTTTTATAACTACCGATTACGGAATAGCGTTTGGTAGTCCCAAAGTAGGCTACTACACATGTTGGAATCCATGATGATTTCAGGTCTAAGGACTTTATACCAAAACTACGAGACCAACTAATGACACATTAATTCTGTAGTGTCTCATGGTGGGTCTATCCAACAATGAGTTCTCTAACACATGTCCATGTATATTGATTTGGTATCTCCATACCTTGATCTATGAGACAGGATCATCAATCAATAAACATGCCAATCTTAGAATCATATTTGTTCCAATAATATGACATATGATCGGGATCATTTAGAAGATTCATACATAAAGAGTCTCATAAATAAGTCACGTATTTATTGATCAATACAAGATGTCTATTTCATGGGCTGAATAACACTTTATTCATAAATACATAAACATTGACCATGATATCCAACATCTCCATGTTGTCTCTAGGGCATATCACTAATAGTCTCCCACTTGCACTAGAGTCAATCATGTAAGTATCTAATACCCATTGCTCTTGTGTGCGCCTCATGTTTCGGCTGAGGGAGATGTTTTGTCAATGGATCGGCTATGTTGAGATCCGTATGCACTTTGCATATCTTGACATCACCTCTGTCCATAATCTCGCGGATGAGATGATATCACCGAAGTATGTGTTTGGACTTCGATGTGACCTCGGCTTCTTGGCTTGCGCAATGGCTCCACTATTATCACAATAGAGAGACATTGGACCGATTCACTGGTCACCAGACCCAGCTCGAAACAGAATTTCTTGATCCAAACGGCTTCCTTTTGCGCTTAAGCAGCAATGTACTCGGCCTCCGTTGTAGAATCAGCAACAGTATCCTGCTTGGAACTCTTCCAGCTGACTGCGTCTCCGTTCAGGCAGAACACGAACCGCATTGCGATCTATAATCATCCTTATCCGTTTGGAAGCTAGCATCGGTGTAACCACTTACAACGAGCTCTTCTTCTCCTCCATAGACTAGGAACATATCCTTAGTTCTTCTCAAGTACTTAAGGATATGCTTTACGATCCAGTAACCTTTACGGATCGCGGTATCTGCTCGTAGCACTCAAAGCGTACGAGACATCGGACGTGTACAAAGCATGGCATACATGATGGATCCAATTGCCGAAGCATATGGAACCATACCCATCTTATTCCGCTCATCATGTGTCGAGGACACCGATTCTTGCTAAGATTAATGCCATGTGACATGGGCAAGAAACCTTTCTTGGAATCGTGCATGTTGAACCTTTTCAACACCTTGTCAATATATGTACTTTGGCTTAATCCAATTAGCCTCTTGTATCTATCTCTATAGATCCAAATGCCCAATATGTATGCCCTCCCTAAGTCTTTCATGGAAAAACTATTTTTCAATGGAGACTTGACGGATTCTAGCATAGTGATATCATTTCCAATCAGTAATATGTCATCCACATATAAGATTAGAAATACAATTGCGCTCCCACTGACCTTTTTGTAAACACATGCCTCCTCTTCATTTTTGATGAAACCAAACCCTTTGATTACTTCATCAAAATGAATGTTCCAACTTCGAGATGCTTGCTTCAATCTATAAATGGATTTCGTAGCTTGCATATCTTTCCAGGCGATTGTGGATCGACAAAACCCTAAGGTTGTATCCATTTAGGAAAGCCGTTTTGACATCCATCTGCCATATCTCATAATCGAAATATGCAGCAATCGCTAGAATAATCCGAATAGACTTAAGCATCGCGACAAGAGAAGGTTTCATCATAATCAACACCTTGAATCTTTTTAAAACCTTTCACCACCAATCCTTATAGATGTGAACATTTCCATCCATGTCGGCCTTTTCTTAAAAACCCATTTGCACTCAATGGTTTTGACACCATCAGTGGATCAACCAAGTTCCAAACTTGATTATCATACATGGATTCTATTTCGGATTTCATGGCTCCAAGCTACTTGTTGGAATCGGGTTCCACCATCTCCTCATAGGTCTTAGGTTAATCGTTGTCTAACAACAATATATCACGTTGTTCCGCCCCTGTGTACTGTCGGGTGCACGACGTGATCTTTCGGACCTCCGTGGGTTTGGTGTATCTACAACGGTGGTGCAACATCTTGTTCCCTGTTGTGGTTCCGTGGTATGAAACATTTTCGGTGTTTCTTGAATTTCTTCAAGATGCACCCCTGCTCCCACTAACCCTTCTTGAAAGAAACTCTTTCTCCAAGAAAACACCGTGTCGGGCGACAAACACTTTGCCTTGTTCCCGATTATAAAAGTAATATCCCTTAGTTTCCTTAGGATATCCCACAAAGAAGCACTTGTCGATTTGGGTGTGAGCTTGTCGATTGTAAACGTTTTACATAAGCTTCACATCCCCAAATTTTGAGGAAAGACAAACTAGGGGGTCGCCTGTCCATATCTCATATGGTGTCTTTTCAACCGACTTAGATGGAACTCTATTTAGTGTGAAGCGCAGCTATTTCAAGAGCATATCCCCGAAGGATAGCGGAAGATCACTTTGGCTCATCATCGACCGCATCATGTCCAACAAGGTGCGATTTCTCCATTCGGACACTCGGTTCCATTGTGGAGTTCTGGCGGAGTCAAGCGTGAAACAATTCCACAATCTTTCGGATGATTACCAAACTCTTGGCTCAAGTATTCCTCTCCATGATCGATCGTAAAAATTTGATTGTTTTCCCTAAATGATTCGTACTTCATTCGGAATTCTTTAAACTTTTCAAAGGATTCAGACTTATTCCTCATTAAGTAGATATAACCATATCTACTAAAGTCATCGGTAAAGGTAATGAATGCGATAACCACCTCGGCCGTTGAGCTCATTGGTCCACATACATCGGTATGTACGAGTACCAAGAAGTCACTTGCTCTCTCTTTGTATCCTATGAAAGGTGCCTTTGTCATCTTACCAAGTAAACAAGACTCACATGTCTCAAATGATTCAAAATCAAAAGAGTGAAGCAATCCATCCTTATGGAGCTTCTCCATGCGTTTCGATTTATATGGCCTAAGCGACAATGCCGGATAAACGTGGGGTTTGTATCATTTGGGAGTTGCCTCTCTGTATTAATGTTATAGATGGAAGACGCTTCAAGATTCAAAACGTATAATCCATTCACCAATGGAGCATGAAAATAGAACATATCTCGAGATATATTGAACAACCATTGTTCATTGATCTAAAATCATATCCTTCCGCTTGCAAACATGAAGCGGAAATAACTTTTGACATAGTGTTGGAACACAATAACAATTATTCAAGAGAGTTGCCTTTACGTATTAATGTTATAGATGGGAGACGCTTCAAGATTCAAAACGTATAATCCATTCATCAATGGTGTATGAAAATAGAACATATCTCGAGATAAACTAAACAACCATTGTCCATTGATCTAAAATCATATCCTTCCGCTTGCAAACATGAAGCGGAAATAATGTTTTGACATAGAGTTGGAACACAATAATAATTATTTAATTCCAAAACTAATCTTGAAGGTAAATGAAGTGACGTAGTGCCGACGGCGATTGTAGCAACACTTGCTCCATTGCCGACGCGCGGTTTACCTCGCCCCTTCTCAAGCTTCTACTTCTTCTCATTCCCTGCAATGATTTGCAAATATGAGCTGCGATCCAGTATCAAATACCCAAGAGTCGTAGGTGAAGTAGCAAGATTAATGTCTATAACATTAATACTTGAAGCAAAGTCGCACTTTGCTTCTTTTTGAGATTTTCCATGTACTTCTTGCAGTTCCTTTTCCGGTGATCTGTCTTCTTGCAATAGAAGCAAACGACATCTGATGCCGCCGACCCCTTCTTGCCCTTCTTTGCATTAGAGGCACTCGCGATCTCATCGGGAGTTAACTTCCTCTTGGTGCAAAGTTTCTTGATAGGTGGTTTGCGCTTAGCCTTCGCATCATCATCACATGATGACCGTTTTTGGATACTCTCCTTACCCGTCTTTAGCATTCCATGCAATTCAGCCAAGGTCTTACCCATTTGTTCAAGTGATAGTTTAATATGAATGGCTCAAAGCTCGGAGGGAGCGACTAGATAATCACATCGTAGCCAACTCTTGGCTAAGGGAAAAATCTAGTTTTTCGGACTCTCAATGTAGGCAATCATTTTTATCACATGCGGACTAACGGGATTCCCTTCAACAAGCCTGCACACAAACAAGGACTTTGAGGTGTTGAACCTCTCGGCCCGAGCTTGGTTCTCAAACATGCCACACAGTCCCGAATAATAGTATGAGCATCGTGCTCTCATATTGCTTCGAAGTTCGAGAGGACATTGTAGCTAGCATGAGACGCTTTTGTCTAGGACATCATTAGTGGGCTTCTCATAAGCCCTCCGTGTCTTGTAGGAGTAGCATTATTTGGCAACTCATCCGGATAGGGTACTTCAAGAACGTACTCCTTGCGCTCTTGCTTGAGAACAATTCTCAAGCTGCGATACCAATCCATAAAGTTTGATCCATTTAATTTTTCTTTCTCGAGAATAGATCGCAAATTAAAGGTCGAATGTAGTATTATGTCATTTATTCTACAAGAAAAAGCAAAGTTTAGCACAATGTTTATGCTATGTCTATTGTTAAACAATTTAACATAAGACTCCCATTACGTATTTTACACCATCCTCTAGGTTACGTATTGGGTCAAGATCCACATGTTAATTAATTTCTAGTGAGCTTTGACATCATCGCTAGAAGATTAATAACATCGATAAGCAACACCTTGCTAATCACATCTCTATGTGACTCTTGTTGTTGGTGTGGCATCTCCATGCCCGGCGCTAACCTATGCGCCAAGGCCCAAAACTGTTTTGATAGCCTTGTTAAGTAAACTAAATGCTCTGCTATATATGTCCAACATATACCCTCTCGTGTTATGATAGAGAATGGCACTCGCTTTGCGGACCCACCATTGACGAACATAACGGTGACGAGTGCAACATTTGGAAGGGCATCATTACTAATTAATTTTGTGAGGGATGCTATCTGTCAAACAAACATATTACATATATGAAAGCGGTAGAATAACATATAATGAAATAGTATGGCCCCCTTCACATGGTGATCTCCATCTCCATGCCGGTGTAGAGGATCTCCATCTTCATCACCATTCTTCCGAGTGCCGAATGCTTGATTTCTTCAAACTAAGCTACTACTATAGAAGCTCAAATTGAAGATTACATCAACTCGTAGGTCATGAAAGAATATTACAAGCATTGCACGTAGAAAGAATATTGCGGGGATTGCACATATGAAAGAATATTACACGCATCACATGTATCTCATACATACAATAGGACCATACCATCTCAAAGCATTCTCTCAAAAACGAGTTAGGCATAGAACGTTTTCTACCTATCGCAGAGAAACGGTATCAAGACGACATAAAAGGGGGGACACACACGGCGGTCCCGGAACACCACACGAAAATCATAGATCCAATCTATGAAATCGCTTAAGGAAACCATATCGGCATAATCATATTATGTCGTCCCGATACACTATCAAGGGATATGGTTTGCGTAGGCGCGAGGCAGCAAACAAGGTCAGACTAGGAGACAGCTTCGGCATAATCACATTATACCGTTCCGATACACTATCAAGGAATGCTATCTCGAACCCAACTCAAATCGAGTTCTATGGATATTGCCTCGACGTAATCACATTACGCCGTTCCGATACACTATCAAGGAACGCAATTACCATATACTCTCCTCTACAGATCCCGTAAAACCGATTGATCTAATCAACCCGTGTGCAAAACTTGTTCCAGATCCAATCTAAAATCCGAACTAAGCAAGATTAGCTCTGATACTACTAAAGGGTTACGCGGAAGCTACGATAGCTAAAAACAAAACTTTTCTACCGCGCAAACCAGGAACACTTGCAAGTAAGGGTTGATAGATCGTTACCGATTGGAGTACGCAGCAGAAATAGCCAATCTGGAGCTATCCGATCCGGAACAATGCTGGCCGATGATAGCCGATTTGCCGATAGCCGATTCTCGCAAGTCGACAGCCGATTCCTAGGAACAGCCGATTCACCAATCAGTCGATTCATCGAGTAGCCCGATTCGTCGAGTCGTCCGATCATGCTCGCGCGCCTCGCTTCGATGTGCCCGACCGTAGCAGATTCCACCACAGCCGATTCGTAGCCGACAAACAACACCGCAATGTAGCAACGCCTCTACCGGTATCCACACGTCCGGGATAGAACACCGAACACCCGTGTGCTAGCACAAGATGCAAGGCTAGGGTTTTGGCTCGGAGGTGGGGAGGGTTTTCATGGAGATTGATCTCGCCAACTTCTAAGCCGCGTGTGATCAGATTGATTCGGTTCAATTGCGTGCCGCAGCTCTCCACCCCTCACCCCTTTATATAGAGTTGTCGGTTGGGCCTAGAGGCCCATTGGTACTCTATTTTGAATCGGATCCTATCGAATCTCATAGAGTTGGTCGGCTAGACATCGTAAGCCCATAGGACTCTATCCGATCGGATCCCTATCCGATCGAGCCGTATCCGAGTCCAACTCAAATGCTGTTCTTATCCCCTTAAGCGTGCGACCCTATAGGTTTAGGTATACTCGGTTTTGGCTAGAGTCCAACTCAGCCGATCGTCGACTCAAGTCCAACTCAGCCGACCGTCGGCTCGAGTCCTACTCGATCGATTGTCAGACGGCGCCTAGCACATATTGACACCATAGTATACAAGAATATAATATCGGCTCGAACCTGTAATGTGTGCACAAATCGCTTTGCCTCACGATACCAATTAAGCTATAGACAAGATGTGTGTCATCCCTTCAATAGCTTAACCATTCACTCGAACCGTATTGGATTATCTGCGTTGATTGACTCCTCAATCAACTTAGCATGGCCATGCATTTTCATAATCCATTACCTCGAGGGTCCCAGAGATATCTCTCCAAAGGAGGGGCAAATTCCATCTTGATCACTCACATCCCACTCCATGTTTCATAGCAAACCCGAAAACTACCTTTATAACTACCCGATTACGGAATAGCGTTTGGTAGCCCCAAAGTATGCTACTACACATATTGGAATCCATGATGATCTCAGGTCTAAGGACTTTGTACCAACACTACCCGAGACCAACTAATGGCACATTAATTCCCTGTAGTGTCTCATGGTGGGTCTATCCAACAATGAGTTCTCTAACACATGTCCATGTATATTGATTTGGTATCTCCATACCTTGATCTATGAGACAGGATCATCAATCAATAAACATGCCAATCTTAGAATCATATTTGTTCCAACAATATGACATATGATCGAGGATCATTTAGAAATAGATTCATACATAAAGAGTCTCATAAATAAGTCACGTACTTATTGATCAATACAAGATGTCTATTTTATGGAACTGAATAACACTTTATTCATAAATACATAAACATTGACCATGATATCGAACATCTCCGTGTTGCTTCTAGGGCATATCACTAACAAAAAGTTGGGTACCACGCTGGAATTCTTGCAATGGAAGGCCAAAAATGGTGTCAGTGACAAGGCATTTGGCGAGTTACTAAAACTCGTGAAGAACATTCTTCCAGAGGGAAACGAATTGCCGGAATCAACATACGAGGCTAAGAAGTTAGTCTACCCTCTAGGACTGGAGGTACAGAAGATACATGCATGTTCTAACGATTGTATTCTCTACCATGGTAAGGAGTACGAGAACCTAGAAGCATGTCCGGTTTGTAAAGCACTTCGATACAAGATCAGACGAGATGATCCAGGTGAAGTTGATGGACGGCCTTCGAAGAAAAGGGTTCTGCTAAGGTGATGTGGTATTTTCCTATAATACCCACGGCTGAAGCGTCTGTTCAGAACGCATGCAAGGATGATGCGCGGCACGCGAAAGAACGCCTACAAGACGGCATGCTGAGACATCCCGCCGATGGGTCACAGTGGCGAAACATCGACAGAACATTTAAAGACTTCGGTGAGGATGCAAGAAACCTAAGGTTCGGCTTAAGTACGGACGAAATGAATCCTTTTGGAGAGATGAGCAGCGAGCATAGCACTTGGCCTATAACGATGTGTATCTACAACCTCCCGCCTTGGCTATGCATGAAGCGGAAGTACATTCAGATGCCGGTTATTATTCAAGGCCCGAAGCAACCTGGTAACGACATCGATGTGTACCGAGACCGCTGATCGAAGATCTAAAACTGCTATGGAAGAAAGAAGGTGTTTCCGTGTGGGATGAGGATAAACAGGAGCGTTTAACCTACGAGGGTTGCTTGTTTGTTACCATCAACGATTGGCCGCACTTGGCAACCTATCCGGACAGTCAAACAAGGGGTACAACGCTTGCACCCACTGTATGGATGAGACCGAGTGTACGTACTGAAACTTGTAAGAAGGTAGTGTACATGGGTCATCGTCGCTTTCTTCTTGCAAGCCACCCCGCCCGGAGAAGAGGCAAACATTTTGATCAAAAGGCGGACCATCGTACTAAGCCAAAGCATCGCAACGGAAAGACCGTGTTTGCCATGGTGAAAGACCTCAAAATAGTATTTGGAAAGGGACCCGGCAACCAACCTATAGCCAGTGAAGGTGGTCACACGGCGATGTGGAAGAAGAAGTCAATTTTTTGGCAGTTGCCCTACTGGGAAGCCTTGGATGTCTACCATGCAATCGACGTGATGCACCTCACCAAGAACATTTGCGTAAAGCGCTTGGCTTCCTAGGTGTGTACGGAAAATCAAAAGATACACTTGAGGCACGTAACGATCCGAAACATATGCACAACGCGACGGCCTTCACCCACAACCAAAGGAGAAAGGAGCCCAATACCTAAGTCCAGCCAGCTACACTCTGAACAGGGCAGAGAAGGAAATAATGTTTGAATATCTGGAGAGCATCAAGGTACCGTCTGGATACTCCTGGAATATAAAGGGAATAATAAGCATGAAGGATAAGAAGTTCACAAATCTAAAGTCCCATGACTGCCACGTGCTGATGACACAGCTGCTTCCCGTTATAATTCGGGGTATCCTTCACGATAATGTCCAGGCAACAATAACAAAGCTATGTGCTTTCCTGAACGCAATTTCACAGAAGATCATCGATCCAGACAGACTAGAAGACTTTCAAAATGATGTGGTCCAATGTCTTGTCAGCTTTAAGATGATCTTTCCGCCTTCCTTCTTCAATATCATGATGCATCTCCTATGCCACTTTGTCAAAGAGATCCATATTCTCGTTCCGGTATTCTACACAACATGTTCCCTTTCGAGAGGTATATGGGCGTTCTAAAGAAGTACGTCCATAACCGTTCGCGTCCGGAGGCCAACATCGCCAAGGGATATGGAACAAAGGAGGTGATTGAGTTTTGCGTCGACTTTATTGAAGACCTTCGTCCCATCGGGGTGCCTGAATCAAGCCATGAAGGTAGACTACGGGGGAAGGGAACTCTTGGAAGGAAGACAATAATGAACATAGACAATGACTTGTACAGGAAAGCACATTGGACCGTGTTGCAACAATCTTCCTTGGTGGCTCCTTACATCGAGGAGCACTTGGCGATTGTCCGCTCTGAAAACATCGGTAAGATGGATGCCTGGATTACACGCCATCATATCGATGCATTCTCTGCTTGGTTTCTCATGGGTAAGACGGATGTCCGCTCTGAAAACATCGAGGAGCACTTGGCGATTGTCCGCTCTGAAAACATCGGTAAGACAGATGCATTCTCATGGGCAACGCGAGCCTTGACCAACAACTAGCCTTCTTGGCGAGGGGACCATCTTGCTCGATCACCATATTCCAGGCATATGAAATCAATGGGTACACATTTTATACACGGGCCCAAGACTTAAAGAGCACGAATCAAAACAGTTCTGTCCGCATTGATGCCGTGGGATACGATGGTACGGTTAGCACATATTACGGCAGCATCGATGACATATGGGAGCTGGACTATGAACCTCTAAAGGTCCCTCTGTTCGGTGCCAGTGGGTTAGGCTCAGTGGTGGAGGCGTAACCATTGATGCAAGTGGGATGACAACGGTCGACCTGAGCAAGGTTGGATACTCAGACGAACCCTTCGTCCTTGCCAATGATGTACGACAAGTTTTCTATGTCAAGGACATGGCTAGCAAATCAAAGAAGGGGAAGGGTCCGACGAGCCAAAGCACCACGTGGTTCTCCTAGGCAAAAGGAAAATCGTGGGAGTCGAGAATAGAACTAACGAAGATTACGATCAGTTTGACGGGCAACCTCCGTTCACGGTGGCGGTTGACCCGAGTATCCTCCTATCAAATGACGACACCCCTTACTCACGCAACGATCATAACGAAGGAACAATTGTGCGGAGAAAGTACGTGAGGACAAATGTCACTTAGCTAAATTTATGTATGGACGATGTAAATTAAATTGAATCATTGAATATTATTGCTACCATTTGAATTTATTGTAAATTATTGAATCTATTGTAAATTATTGCCTTCAGGACCAGCGGTCTCAACATTTTCTTCTCCGATGGTGTTTTTTGGTCGAGCTCAGTTTCTTTTATAAATTCGACATCGCGATCTATTGGTATTTGATAAAATAAATCAAATGAAGAACTTTAATTTTAAAATGTTAATAACATATTATTATTTAAAATAGTTTTAAAAATATCTTTCAATATGTTAATTATATATGAATTTAAAATATTTTTGAATATGACAAATGTTAATAACATATTATTATTTAATTTTAAAATATTTTAAATAGGCCATATGTTAATTATATATTATTATTTAAATTTAAAATAATTTGGAATATGACAAATGTTAATTATATGTTATTATTTCAAATTATAATATTTTTTGTTAATTATATGAACATATGTTAATTATATATGAATATATGATCATATGTTAATCATATATGAATATATGAACATTATATGAATATTATAGTTATATATGAAAATATGATTATATGATTATATGAACATATGATAATTATATATAAATATAAAATACAATATAATAGGACACGTAATAGATTAATCCCGGTTTTAAAACCAACTGGGACTAGAGGTGAATTTGAAGGGCGGGAAACCATCTTTAGTCCCGGTTGGTGGCTTCAACCGGGACTAAAGATGCCCACCTATCGGCCACGTGGCTGCGAGCCATCTTTAGTCCCGGTTAGTGGCTCAAACCGGGACTAAATATTCTATCTTTTGTCCCGGTTGGTGCCACCAAGGACTATAGTATCTTTTGTCCGGTTGGTGCCACCAACCGGGACTATAATATCTTTTGTCTCGATTGGTGGCTTCAATCGGGACAAAAGATGCCGATGACTATATATAGCGGGGGCCTCGGTGGGATCCAAACACTTAGCCATTTTTCTTCGCAGTTCATCGTCTTCGTCGCCGTCGCCAAGAACCCTAACCTCGTCGCGCCCCGGCCGCCGCCGTCGTCGTCGCGGAGAGGAGCCGTCGTTAGAGCCGCCGTCGCCGTCCGGATTCCGCCGCAGTGAGTCGATCCGAGCGAAGCCCCTTTTATCTCCTCTCGTGTGCGTGCGCCTAGGGTTTTCGAGGCCGGCCGGCCCGGGCGCGCGCCATTGCCGTCGTCGTCGCCCCTTCCTGCCCCCCACATGCCGCCGCCCCTTCCTGCCCCCCATACGTCGTCGCCACCGCCGCCGCTGCCTCCCTCTACGCCGCCATCGCCAATGCGCTCCACGGCCGCCGTTGCCACTCGCGCAGCCGCCGTCGCCGCCACCCCCTTTCGCCGGCCACCCTGCTGCCGCTGCCGCCCGCCTCGCCGCCGCCGCCGCCGCCGTCCCCCGCCTCTCCCTCAACACCCCGCCGCCCCGCCCGCGACGCCGCCGCCACCGTCGCCTCCCCTCCTCCCCACCGCCGGCGCGATCGCCGCCCCCGCCTCCGTGCCGCTACCGCATGAATAGAAATTTGAGGGATTTGATTAAATTTGAATGCAATGCATGGATGATTTGGATAATGGATGGATGAAATTTTGATGCAATGCGAAATGTGAAATTTTGGATGTATGTATGTGTATGTTAAATTTATATGTTAAAATTTTGATGCATGTTAAATTTGAATGTATATATGTGTATGTTAAATTTATATGTTAAAATGTGAAATTTTGGAATGGAAATTTGTTAAATTTGAATGTATGTATGTGTGTGTTAGAATGAATTAAATTTATGTATATGGACATTATGGACTTTATGTATAAATGGACATTATGGACTTTATGTGTAAATGGACATTATGGACATTATAGATTTAAATTTGATTGTGAATGTGACTTGTGAATTTTGTAGTTTTGAACGAACAAGAACGACAGAATCAACGAACGGACGTGAATGAACGGACGTGGACGAACGGACGGACGGACGAACGAACAAACGAGTGTTAGTTCGTTCGTTCGTTCGTGGATGAACGGACATGGACGAACGGACGGACGGACGAACGGACGAACGGACATGGATGAACGGACGAACGAGACGAGATGGACGAACGAATTTTGAATTTTGAATATGTATTTAAATTTGAATGCATGAATAAATTTAAATTTGAATGTGTATGTGACTTGTGAAATTTGTATTTTCAAACGAATGAGAACGATAAAATCAACGAACGGACGTGAATGAACGGACGGACGGACATACGAACGAGTGTTCGTTCGTTCTTTTGTTCATTCGTGGACGAACGGACGTGGACGAACAGACGGACGGACAAACGGACGAACGGACGTGGACGAACGGATGGACGGATGAACGAACGAACGAGTTTTCATTCGTTCGTTCGTTCGTTCGTTCAGTCGGTCGGTCGGTCGGTCGTTCGGTCGATCGATCGTTCGGTCGGTCGGTCGTCTGTTCTTTCGTTTGTTCGTTCGTTTGTTCGGTCGGTCGTTCGTTCAGTCGTTTGTTCGGTTGTTACAACGTACATAGGCATACAACGTCCTCTCTCTCTCCTCTCCTCTCCACTTCCTCTCCCTCTCCACCTTATCTCCCTCACATCATTCTCCTCTCTTTCTCTCCTCTCCTCCGGACGATCATACCCTCGGACGTGAACGAATGATAGAACAACGACGATAGTTTAGGATTTGGGTTAGGGTTAGGGTTAAGGGTCCGAACGAACGGACGTGAACGAATGATAGTTTAGGGTTAGGGTTAGGGTTAAGCGTCCGAACGAACGGACGTGAACGATAGAACGAACGATCGGTCGGTCGGTCATCTACTAGCAAAGAGAAACAAAAGAGAAGAAGAAGGAAAATATAGAATGTAGTTTGTCGGATTTCATCTATTTTTTCCATCTTCTTCTTTTTGTCTATGTTTTTTTACGTAGACATACATGATTTCCCTGAATAATTGATACATGTATTAACCGAATAAATTTTTCTTTGTCGAATTCTTTGATTAAGTCCTCAACCCACAACAATCAAATGGAGAATAGTGACGAGGAACAGTTTCTCCTTGACGAGATCGCACGCGGTAGCACGAGTTTTACAATGAGGAGGGACCGAGGATCCAGATCAATACCTCAACGAGGAGGGGAACGAGGGGGACGAGGAGGGAATGAGGGCTCCGCCTCCATTGGAAAGAAGAGGGCACGCGGGCAACATGGTCTCGGCAAGTGCATAGAGGGTTGACATGTCATAACAAAGGTAGCATCGACGGTCGACCAAGTGCCCGAGAGGACGCCGCAAGGATTTTTTGGCGCACCGGATGGGTGGTGAGGGATCACGTGCCCATAAGCGTTGCCAACCGGAGGCGATCAACCAAAGGAGGAGATGAGCGAGCTATCTCCCGGACACGAGAAAGAAATGTGTGGACCACAATGCGCAAACGTTCACCATCCTGGACTCACAACAAGCAAGGGTCAAGGAATGGACGTTAAAGAAAATGGCGAGCTATTCGGAACTATAAGAAAGAGTTACACAAGAAATACATCCTGAAGGGCGAACCCAGACTTTGACAAGTTTCCAAAGCTCGAGAGATCATTGGGATGCTTTTATTGAACACAAGATCGGGGAAGAAGCACGAGCGATCATAGAAAAGAACAAGGCCAACGCAGCGAAGAAAAATATCATCACGAGCTTGGGTCGGGCGGCTATAAGAAAGCAATGGAGAAATGGGAGAAAATAGAAGCCGATCTTGAAGCGTGAGATATCGTTCCAGCGCGCCAAGCGCGGAACGATCAAAGCATTGGTTTTATGCTCATGGCGGCTCACTTAATCCTGTAGATGGCACAATTATCTTCGGCGAAAAAATCCAAGAGGCCGGCCAAAGATTAGAGGAGGCGATGGAGGCCACTTCGTCGGGCGCGTTCAGGCCCGACGGAGAGAAGGACGAGCTAAGGCTCGCCCTCCAAAACCCAGAGCATCCGGGCATACGCGAGGAAAAGGCGTCGTCCCCTAGAAATATGGGTTTCAAGCTGACATCGAGATGTACAAGAGCCGCATGAGGTCCAGGCAAGAGCACGATGCGAGGTTCGCTGAGATGGAAATGAAGCTCTCGTAAATAGATCAAATTGTGGACGAAAGGCTAAACCGCAAGTTAGCAGAGGAGCGGAGCCATTGGGTTAACCAACAACCGGATCCAGCAATAGCTGCTCAACTACAGACGAGCAGCGCAGCAGCTGCGCTTGAACTGAAAATGAAGGCGACTTGGCCCCACAAGCTGAACCGGGTCCGTCATGCCCCGTTGATGACATCACACAGCGGACCCCATGTGAGCTGCACATTCCGCTAAAGAACATAACAATAAAGGTATGTTCGTACTTTTATGTTGTATGTATATTTCCTTGAATAACTTGTCAATCAACGTTCATTACTAACTAATAAGCAATTAATCTTCTCGAACAGGTCGCGTCGGGCATGGCCATTCCAGTAGACCGAGACGACACCTACCACTCCCGGCCCGTTCCACTGCGTACTCGAAAGTTGAAATTGAACAGGTGGAACGTGGCTATGAAGATCTCGAGCTGGATATCCCCGGAGGAGACGGGGAGCTCATGCTAGGAGAAACTGACTCACGGAATATTTCTCTGGAGGAAGATCTTCATAATATTCCCGGGACGAACAGCGTCTCCTATCGTTCTACCGCCCTCGCCTCCACGTGGGTCGTCTCCTCCGCCTCCTTCGCCGCCTCCGCCTCCTCCACCTCCTGCGTCGCCTCCACGAGCACCGACTCCTAAACGGTCATCTCCAACTCCACCGCCTTCTCAGTCTCCTCCGTCGCCACAACGAGCACAAACTCCTAAACGGACAACATCTCGAGCCACGCAGTCAATGTCAACCAGCAGTGGACCAAGAAGCAAGAGGCCTAAACTTGACCCGCTCCCACCAGCCCTAAAGAAAACCGCGTACGACATGACTCTAGAGGAGCTGCACGAGGCCGTCCAAGTTGAAGTCAAGGCCCACTTCGGAAAGAAGTCCCCCGAGAAACCTCCCGAAATCCCCCCGGAGACCAAGGACTTCTTCAAGAAGACATACATAACGCCACAACCTAAATTGCAACCTCAAGCTGCACTCACTACGACGGGACTATTCGGAAGGCTGCTGGCAAGGGCGAAGAGAATGGGCAAAGATGTACCCCAGCTCGGCATGTAGCCTCAAAAACCTATGGAGTTCAGCACAGTTCCAAATGTTAGATTAGAGTTAAGACAATTTATGGAATCTGCTGAAATTTCAATGGATCAATTACACGGCCGTGCTCCCCTGGCGAAGGCTTCGCTAAAATACAAGTTCAAACTTGGAAAGCCTCTTGTAAAGCCGGATCAAGTGAAAAAGCTACCTACACGGATGTACCGCTTCCACAAGTGGTACATGCAAGAATCCAAGCAAGGGTGGAGAGATGGTAACGGGCGGATATTCACCGCACTATTTCTTCGATGGAGGTGATGACTTCTATATCCGATTGAAAGACATATTCGACCTATACCAGCTTGATGCCCTCGACGTCTCACTTCTAGCCACGCAGGTTCTATAAGTATCGTTCTGTTATTCCATTTCTTACCTCTTTGTATTTAGCTGACTAAAATTCTTTTTAACCGTTGTAGAATGGCGATCCCATACTGCAACAAGCACAATCGTACCCAACATGGATTCATGGATCACACAAAATCAACAACGTATTGGTTGATCAATTTCTTGATCCAGTAGTGGACAACATATACAATGCGCTAGTGCAGAACCACTTCCGGTCGTTTATCCTTCTGCCCTACAACACTACGTAAGTTTTCTTCCTTTCGTACCGATTTCAATCCCGTGTGCATACATAAATTTTCATATGTGTCATCTAAACCAATTTGCGGATTCCACTGGGTTACGTTAGTAATTGACATGGATCACTCGCGGATCCATGTCTTTGACTGTTTAACAGGTAATGCCATATATCTTATTTGTTATTGCATATATGCGGTTCTCGGATAATTACTAGCTAACTTTCAACTGCACGTAGGGCATGGGAATGACTTCGGACGAATTTTCGCAGAAATTGGAAAGATAAGCTCTCCGTGAGGATGAACTTTTCGTGAGTAACATGCTCCAAAGTTGTTTTGAATCATTACTTTGTTCTAAAATATGAAATGTATATTAAATCTCGTCGTTTCTCCTTTAGTGTGCAAAACAGTCGCATGGCACCATCTTATGGGGATACTATGTATGCAACTACATTCACCGCTTTGTGACCGATGTCACAACTATCGACGATATAGATGTACGTATAACACCATTCATACATTACGTCTCGATTTCTTTTTCACTTCATATATTTATTTCTCGTTTATTCGAATTAATGAAAGCTTATGCGAGTAAGAGACAACCTCCCCACGAGACTTTTATACAATGCTCGGGAAAAATTGATGATATTTATAAACGAGCGAGATCATTGATCTGCGGAGCGGTTCTACTTTCATTTAAGTAATTTAAGCATCGGATCCACAAAATAGACAATTTTTGTAACATACGAAAATTATGTGGATATTATACATATGTGTACATATTTTGGTAATATATGTATATATTTCCTTTCTTAAGTTCATTTATATGTGTGTAAATTATATATTTATATATATATGATATATATGTATAAATATATGTGTGTAAAATATATATATGTATAATATAATATATGTGTGTAATATATAGGCAGCAACAGTGGAGAAAGGAGCAAATTAAAAAAATAAAAAAATCTTTAGTCCCGGTTGGTGGCTCCAACCGGGACTAAAGATGCATCTCTAGTCCCGGTTATTTCACGAGACTAGAGATGGCGATCTCTAGTCCCGGATTCGTAGTCCCGGTTTGACAACGGGACTCGGGGTTACCCCGACAATTGAGCCTTTCTCCGGAGGTGGTTGGAAAAACACAGCATCTGTGTAGTTGTTCTTCCTGTGAAAGCGCTCTGGAATGAGAGGAATGTCTTGTTACTTGTTGGATTCAGGCACCCTGACCTAAGATTAGATGTTCCCTTCTTGTTGTTAACTGGAAAGGACGAAATAGGCCCAGGAATCTAGAAGCCCTCTTGCTAGACCTAGCTATTACGAGCTGATGCAATCTTTTGCAAACCATGTTGATGATCTCTTGACATTTTCAGTTGCGGCAGACTAGCATCTCAAACCTACACACACTACACCGGCATTAGCTATCTCTAACGGGAATTAACCCTCATCTCTATCAGGTTGGGCCCCCGTCACTGTGCAAAGGTCACTGATGTGAGAAAATATCTCTAACGGGCACAAGGCCATCACGGATGCACATTATTTCACTCAGGCCAAAATAAAGGCCCGTCATAGATGAGTTTGAAAGTCAAACCAGGTGTGTTGGGAGCCTGTCACGGATGACACATCTCAATCGGGCCTAAATCGAAGCCCGTCATGGATGACAACACATCTCTAACGAACCGTAGTTAGTAGGCCGTCACTGATAGGGTTGACCAACCATGGAGTCAAATATAGTCCCGGTTTGTTGCCCGTCACGGATGACATATCTCTAACGGGTTGTAATACTGAGCCCATCACGGATGATCTATCTCTATCGAGTACAGTAGGTTGAGCACATTACGGATGACCTATCTTTATCGGGTTTTTTTCAAAATGCCCGTCAGCGATGAGTTTATTGTAAAAAATAAAATTTATTTTTTAGCTAGCCTCAGACCTTTGCTAGCCATGCCCACTGCAAAAATGACAGAGATATAACAGAGATATAGTCCCATTCCAGTCCCCATTCCTAGCCACAGCCACAGCCAATTCACATCCACAAGATTCACATCCATTCACCCACAACCCATTCACATATATTTCATTCACATTCATCTCTAACAAGTGTAGATGGTCTGTTCTTATAAAAAAAGAGAAAGTGTAGTGCCCTCCAAAAAAAAGAACAAGTGTCGATGGCTGTTCTTATCCACAAAAGAACAAGTGTAGATCCCAAAAAAAATTAACAAGTGTAGATGGTCTGTTCTTATAAAAAAAGAACAAGTGTAGTGCCCAAAAAAAGAACAAGTGTAGATGGCTGTTTTTTCTAAAAAAGAACAAGTGCAGTTCCAAAAAAAAGACAAGTGTAGATGGTTTTTTTCCAAAAAAGAACAAGTGTAGTTCTAAAAAAAATAACAAATGTAGATGGTCTGTTCTTATAAAAAGAACAAGTGTAGTGCCCCCAAAAAAGAAAAAGTGTAGATGGCTATTTTTTTCAAAAAAGAACAAGTTTAGTTCCAAAAAAGAGACAAGTGTAGATGACTGTTATTTTCCAAAAAAGAACAAGTGTAGTTCCAAAAAAGAGTAACAAGTATATATGGTCTATTCTAATAAAAAAGAACAAGTGTACTGCCCCCAAAAAATAACAAGTGTAGATCAATGTTTTTCTAAAAAGAACAAGTGTAGTTCCAAAAAAACAAGTGTAGATGGTCTGTTCTTATAAAAAGAACAAGTGTGCTCGCCCCAAAAATAAGAACAAGTGTAGATGGTTGTTTTTTTCCAAAAAAACAAGTGTAGTTCCCAAAAAAAGAACAAGTGTAGATGGTCATTCACATTCATTTTTTGCTCTCCAAACCGTTGACATGCATCAAAACCTGCAAAACTGTATTACAAAGAAAAGCAAGTATATACCGAAACAACGTGCAGAATTGTATTATAAAGAATATTTACAAAAATCAAATGTTTGTCGTAAAAGCATTGCAAATGTTCTACCATTCAGAGTCCAGCTACCTAGGACTTTACTCTAAACATTCCTTTCGGAGACAATATATCATCTAGTATGAATTGTGCTATCTCCTCTCTAATGATATCGAAGTTGTTATCTGGAATGCTTGATAGTTTATCCTGCATGTGAGGCGCCAAGTTAGTCTACATACTTGGAAAGTTGTCGTCCTATGTATATAAACAATTGAATCACACACCTCAAGGTTGAGCAATGTCACCTTGTCTGCTAAGGTCCGCATGTTATGGTAGATGTGGAACCCACACTGGTCGTCCACTTGTTGTTTGATTGGGAAGTCTTTTCTGTGACCGAGTTTGGGATACCCATCCTTATGCCTCCCGCCTTTAGCCACGTATTGGTCCCATGCCTCGTTCAAGGTAGCTTCGATGCTTGACCATTTGTATATTTTTGGCTTGATATTGGAGTTAAGGTAGTCTGCCAAACTCCACTTCGGCATTATTACCAGAAGAATCAATGACTCTTGTGAAATTTATAAATTGCAAGCTAAATACTAGAGCTATACGCGTTGCGCATTTGATTCTAAGTAGGGTACACGCTTACTGTTGATTGTAGGCACACATAATGAAGTCCTTGTCTTGACGGGCATATAAGCAGTCCTTGATATATTCCACCATGTTGGCTCGATCGTTTTGCATATTTGTCTCATTGATGATAGATGGATTGATAAAGGCAATATGGGGTGCTTTTTTTGGACATGCTTCCAGGTTAACCTACAAGCAAGACCAAAGTCTGGGTTAGCATAATATATGGACAGTTATTAACATATCTCATACCCATAAATACTTACAAGGAGTAGCACTTAAGGAGGTTGGTGTCGATCGCTCGCACCCTGTAGAGGTCCCATAGATCTTTGTGTTAGTGATATGCCCTAGAGGCAACATGGAGATGTTGGATATCACGTCAATGTTTATGTATAAATGAATAAAGTGTTATTCAGTTCCATGAAATAGACATCTTGTATTGATCAATAAGTACGTGACTTATTTATGAGACTCGATATGTATGAATCTATTTCTAAACGATCCCTGATCATATGTCATATTGTTGGAACAAATATGATTCTAAGATCGGCATGTTTATTGATTGATGATCATGTCTCATAGATCATGGGTATGGAGATACCAAATCAATAAACATGGACATATGTGTTAGAGAACACATTGTTGGATAGACCCACCATGAGACACTACGGGAATTAATGTGCCATTAGTTGGTCTCGGGTAGTGTTGGTACAAAGTCCTTAGACTCGAGATCACCATGGATTCCAACATGTGTAGTAGCCTACTTTGGGACTACCAAACGCTATTTAAATGGGATAGTTATAAAGGTAGTTTTCGGGTTTGCTATGAAACATGGAGTGGGATGTGAGTGATCAAGATGGAATTTGCCCCTCCTTTGGAGAGATATCTCTGGGCCCCTCGAGGTAATGGATTATGGAAATGCATGGCCATGCTAAGTTGATTGAGGAGTCAATCAACGGACGGATAATCCAATACGGTTCGAGTGAATGGTTAAGCTATTGAAGGGATGGCACACATCTTGCCTATAGCTTAAGCGGTATCGTGAGGCAAAGGGATTTGTGTACACATTACAGGTTGAGCCGATATTATATTCTTGTATACTATGGTGTCAATATGTGCTGCTAGGCGCCGCTATTGTGGTCGGCTGAGTTGGACTCGAGCCGACGATCGGCTAAGTTAGACTATAGCGAAACCGAGTATACCTGAACCTACGGGGTCGCACGCTTAAGGGGATAGAATAGATATTCGAGTTGGACTCGGATACGGCTCGATCGGATAGGGATCCGATCGGATAGAGTCCTATGGGCTTACGACGTATGGGCGGCCAACTCTATGAGATACGGATGAGATCCGATTCAAAATAGAGTCCTAATCGGCCACTAGTCCCGATCGACCAACTCTATATAAAGGAGGGAGGGGTGGAAAGCTGAATACACATCAATTGCATCGCGAGCAACGAAGTCGCCGAGATCAATCTCCACGGAAACCCTCCCACTTTCGAGCCAAACCCTAGCCTTGCATCGCGTGCTAGCACACGGGGTACGGCGTTCGTCCCCGGACGTGTGGATACCGGTAGAGCGCTGCTACGTTGCGCGCTGTTGATCGGCTTCGGATCGGCTGCAATCGGAGTGATCGGCTACTTTGGAATCGGCTGCGGTCGGGAGCATCGGAGCGAGGCGTGAGAACGCGGCTGGACGACTCGAATCGGCGATTGGCGAATCGGCATCTCCGGAATCGGCTACACTGTTCGGATCGGATTGCCCGATTGGTTATTCCGCTGCACTCTACTCCAATCGGTAACGATCTATCGGCCCTTACTTGCAAGTGTTCTGGTTTGCGCGGTAAAAGTTTTTGTTTTTGGCTAGCGTAGCCTCCGTGTAACCCTTCGGTGGTATCGAGCTAATCTTGCTTAGTTCGGGTTTTAGATTGGATCTGGAACAAGTTTTGCGCACGGGTTGATTAGATCAATCGGTTTTACGGGATCTGTTGAGGAGAGTAGATGGTAATTGCGTTCCTTGATAGTGTATCGGAACGACGTAATGTGATTACGTCGAAGCAATTTCCAAATAACTCGGTTTGAGTTGGGTTCGAGATAGCGTTCCTTGATAGTGTATCGGAACGGTATAATGTGATTATACCGAAGCTATCTCGTAGTCCGACTTTGTTGCTGCCTCGCGCCTACGCAAACCATCTCCCTTGATAGTGTATCGGGACGGCATAATATGATTATGCCGATATGGCATAATATGGTTTTCATAGTGTGCGTACCCCCTTATAGGTCGTCTCGATGCCGTAGCTCTGCGATAGGTAGAAAACGTTTCTACGCCTAACTTGTTTTTGCAGAGAATGCTTTGAGATGGTATGGCCCCATTGTATGTATGAGATGTATGAGATGCATGTGATGCATGTAATATTCTTTCATATGTGCAATCCTGTAATATTCTTTCATACGTGCAATGCTTGTAATATTCTTTCACGACTGCGGAGTCGATGTAATCTTCAATTAGAGCTTCTATAGTAGTAGCTTAGTTTGAAGAAATCAAGCATTCGGCACTCGAAAGAACGGTGATGAAGATGGAGATCCTCTACACCGGCATGGAGATGGAGATCACCATGTGAAGGGGGCCATACTATTTCACTATATGCTATTCTTCTTGCTTTCATATATGTGATATGTTTGTTTGATAGGATAGCATCCCTCACAAAATTAAGTAGTAATGATGCCCTTCCAAATGTTGCACCCGTCACCGTTATGCTCGTCAATGGTGGGTGCCAAAGCGAGTGCCATTCTCTATCATAACACGAGGGGGTATATGTCGGACATATACGGCAGGAGCATTTGGTTTACTTAACAAGGCTATCAAAACAGTTTTGGGCCTTGGGGCATAGGTTGGGGCCGGGGCATGGAGATGCCACACCAACAACAAGAGTCACATAGAGATGTGATTAGCAAGGAGTTGCTTACCGATGTTATTAATCTTCTAGCGGTGATGCCAAAGCTCACTAGAAAATTAATTAACATGTGGATCTTGACCCAATACGTAACCTAGAGGGAAGGTGGAAAATACGTAATGGGAGTCTAATGTTAAATTGTTTAACAATAGACATAGCATAAACATTGTGCTAAACTTTGCTTTTACTGTTGTAGAATAAATGGCGGCTAATACTACACCCAGTACCTTTAATTTGCGATCTATTCTCGAAAAGGAAAAATTAAATGGAACAAACTTTATGGATTGGTATCGCAACTTGAGAATTGTTCTCAAGCAAGAGCGTAAGGAGTACGTTCTTGAAGTACCCTATCCCGAGGATTTGCCAACTAATGCCACCGCAAGCGCACGGAGGGCTTATGAGAAGCACACTAATGATGCCCTAGATATAAGCTGTCTCATGCTTGCTACAATGTCCCCGAGCTTCGAAGCAATATGAGAGCGCGATGCTCACACTATTATTCGGGGCTGCGTGGCATGTTTGAGAACCAAGCTCGGGCCGAGAGGTTCAACACCTCAAAGTCCTTGTTTGCGTGCGAGCTTGTTGAGGGAATCCGTCGGTCGCATGTGATAAAGATGATTGGCTATATCGAGAGTCTTGAGAAACTAGGTTTCCCTCTTAGCCAAGAGTTGGCTACGACGTGATTCTCCGGTCGCTCCCTCCGAGCTTCGAGCCATTCATATTGAATTATCACATGAACAATATGGATAGAACCTTGGTGAATTGCATGGGATGCTAAAGACGGTGAGGAGAGTATCCGGAAAACGGTCATCATGTGATGATGATGCGAAGGCAAAGCGCAAACCACTGTCAAGAAACTTTGCACCAAGAGGAAGTTAACTCCCGATGAGGTCGCGAGTGCCTCTAATGCAAAGAAGGGCAAGAAGGGGTCGGCGGCATCGGATGCCGTTTGCTTCTATTGCAAGGAGACGAGGCCATTGGAAGAGGAACCGCAAGAAGTACATGGAGGATCTAAAAAGAAGCAAAGTACGACTTACGCCGGGTATTAATGTTATAGACATTAATCTTGCTACTTCACCCTCGACTCTTGGGTATTTGATACCGGATCGGTAGCTCATATTTGCAAGTCGTTGGGAATGAGAAGAAGTAGAGGATTGAGAAGGGGCGAGGTGAACTCTGCGCGTCGGCAATGGAGCAAGCGTTGCTACGAGTTCTGTCGGCACGATACCACTTCATCTACCTTCAGGATTAGTTTTGGAATTGAATAATTGTTATTGTGTTCCAACACTATGTCAAAACGTTATTTCCGCTTCATGTTTGCAAGTGGAAGGATATGATTTTAGATCAATGGACAATGGTTGTTCAATATATCTTAGAGATATGTTCTATTTTCATGCTCCATTGGTGAATGGATTATACGTTTTGAATCTTGAAGCGTCTCCCATCTATAACATTAATACGAAAGGCAACTCTCTAATGATATAAACCCCACGTTTATACGGCATTGTCGCTTAGGCCATATAAATAAGAAACACATGGAGAAGCTCCATAAGGATGGATTGCTTCACTCTTTTGATTTTGAATCATTTGAGACATGTGAGTCTTGTTTACTTGGTAAGATGACAAAGGCACCTTTCACGGGACACAGTGAAAGAGCAAGTGACTTGTTGGCACTCGTACATACTGATGTATGTGGACCAATGAGCTCGACGGCCAGAGGTGGTTATCAGTACTTCATTACCTTTACCGATGACTTTAGTAGATATGGTTATATCTACTTAATGAGGCATAAGTCCGAATCCTTTGAAAAGTTCAAAGAATTCCCGAATGAAGTACGGAATCATTTAGGGAAAACAATCAAGTTTCTACGATCGGATCGTGGAGGGGAATACTTGAGCCAAGAGTTTGGTAATCATCGAAAGATTGTGGAATTGTTCCAGATTAACTCCGCCAGGAACTCCACAATGGAACGGAGTGTCCGAACGGAGAAATCGCACCTTGTTGGACATGGTGCGGTCGATGATGAGCCAAAGTGATCTTCCGTTATCTTTCTGGGGATATGCTCTTGAAACAGCTGCGCTCACACTAAATAGAGTTCCATCTAAGTCGGTTGAAAAGACACCATATGAGATATGGACAGGGCAACCCCTAGTTTGTCTTTTCTCAAAATTTGGGGATGCGAAGCTTATGTAAAACGTTTACGATCGACAAGCTCACACCCAAATCGACAAGTGCTTCTTTGTGGGATATCCTAAGGAAACTAAGGGATATTACTTTTATAATCGGGAACAAGGCAAAGTGTTTGTCGCCCGACACGGTGTCTTCTTGGAGAAAGAGTTTCTTTCAAGAAGGGTTAGTGGGAGCAGGGTGCATCTTGAAGAAGTTCAAGAAACACCGAAAACGTTTCGGCGACCACGGACCACAACGGGAGGAACAAAGTGTTGCGCCACCGGTTGTAGATACACCGGCCCACGGAGGTCGAAAGATCACGTCGTGCACAGCGATGTACACGGTGCGGAACAACGTGATATATTGTTGTTGGACAACGATGAACCTAAGACCTATGAGGAAGCGATGGTGGGACCCGATTCCAACAAGTGGCTTGGAGCCATGAAATCCGAAATAGAATCCATGTACGACAATCAAGTTTGGAACTTGGTTGATCCACTGATGGTGTCAAAACCATTGAGTGTAAATGGGTTTTTAAGAAAAGGCCGATATGGATGGAAATGTTCACATCTATAAGGCGCGATTGGTGGCGAAAGGTTTTAAACAGATTCAAGGAGTTGATTATGATGAAACCTTCTCGCCCGTCGCAATGCTTAAATCTATTCGGATTATCCTAGCGATTGCTGCATATTTCGATTATGAGATATGGCAGATGGATGTCAAAACGGCTTTCCTAAATGGAAACCTAAGCGAGGATGTATACATGATACAACCTCGGGGTTTTGTCGATCCAGAATCGCTGGAAAGATATGCAAGCTACGAAATCCATTTATGGATTGAAGCAAGCATCTCGGAGTTGGAATATTCGTTTTGATGAAGTAATCAAAGGGTTTGGTTTCATCAAAAATGAAGAAGAGGCCTGTGTTTACAAAAAGGTCGAGTGGGAGCGCAATTGTATTTCTAATCTTATATGTGGATGACATATTACCGATTGGAAATGATATCCCTATGCTTGAATCCGTCAAGTCTTCATTGAAAAATAGTTTTTCCATGAAAGACTTAGGGAAGCAGCATATATATTGGGCATTCGGATCTATAGAGATAGATCCAAGAGGCTAATTGGATTAAGCCAAAGTACATACATTGACAAGGTGTTGAAAAGGTTCAACATGCATGATTCCAAGAAAGGTTTCTTGCCCATGTCACATGGCATTAATCTTAGCAAGAATCGGTGTCCTCGGACACATGATGAGCGGAATAAGATGGGTATGGTTCCATATGCTTCGGCAATTGGATCCATCATGTATGCCATGCTTTGTACACGCCCGGATGTCTCGTACGCTTTGAGTGCTACGAGCGAGATACCGATCGAGATCCGGTGAAGGTCACTGGATCGCAGTAAAGAATATCCTTAAGTACTTGAGAAGAACTAAGGATATGTTCCTACTCTATGGAGGTGAAGAAGAGCTCGTTGTAAGTGGTTACACCGATGCTAGCTTCCAAACGGACAAGGATGATTATAGATCGCAATGCGGGTTCGTGTTACGCACGAACGGAGGCGCGATCAGTGGAAGAGTTCCAAGCGGGATACGTTGCTGATTCTACAACGGAGGCCGAGTACATTCTCTTCGAAAGCTGCAAAGGAGGCTGTTTGGATCAAGAAATTCGTTTCGAGCTTGGTGTGATGACTAGTACGGCGGTCCAATGTCTCTCTATTGTGACAATAGTGGAGCCATTGCGCAAGCCAAGGAGCCGAGGTCACATCGAAGTCCAAACACATACTTCGGCGATATCATCTCATCCACGAGATTGTGGACAGAGGTGATGTCAAGATATGCAAAGTGCACACGGATCTCAACATAGCCGATCCGCGACAAAACCTCTCCCTCGAAGCATGAGGCGCACACAAGAGCAATGGGTATTAGATACTTACATGATTGACTCTAGTGCAAGTGGGAGATTGTTAGTGATATGCCCTAGAGGCAACATGGAGATGTTGGATATCACGTCAATGTTTATGTATAAATGAATAAAGTGTTATTCGGTTCCATGAAATAGACATCTTGTATTGATCAATAAGTACGTGACTTATTTATGAGACTCGATATGTATGAATCTATTTCTAAACGATCCTGATCATATGTCATATTGTTGGAACAAATATGATTCTAAGATCGGCATGTTTATTGATTGATGATCATGTCTCATAGATCATGGGTATGGAGATACCAAATCAATAAACATGGACATATGTGTTAGAGAACACATTGTTGGATAGACCCACCATGAGACACTACGGGAATTAATGTGCCATTAGTTGGTCTCGAGGTAGTGTTGGTACAAAGTCCTTAGACTGAGATCACCATGGATTCCAACATGTGTAGTAGCCTACTTTGGGACTACCAAACGCTATTCGTAGCTGGATAGTTATAAAGGTAGTTTTCGGGTTTGCTATGAAACATGGAGTGGGATGTGAGTGATCAAGATGGAATTTGCCCCTCCTTTGGAGAGATATCTCTGGGCCCCTCGAGGTAATGGATTATGGAAATGCATGGCCATGCTAAGTTGATTGAGGAGTCAATCAACGACGGATAATCCAATACGGTTCGAGTGAATGGTTAAGCTATTGAAGGGATGGCACACATCTTGCCTATAGCTTAAGCGGTATCGTGAGGCAAAGGGATTTGTGTACACATTACGAGGTTCGAGCCGATATTATATTCTTGTATACTATGGTGTCAATATGTCTTGCTAGGCGCCGCTGATTGACAGTCGGCTGAGTTGGACTCGAGCCGACGATCGGCTAAGTTAGACTATAGCCGAAACCGAGTATACCCGAACCTACGGGGTCGCACGCTTAAGGGGATAGAATAGATATTCGAGTTGGACTCGGATACGGCTCGATCGGATAGGGATCCGATCGGGATAGAGTCCTATGGGCTTACGACGTATGGGCGGCCAACTCTATGAGATACGGATGAGATCCGATTCAAAATAGAGTCCTAATCGGCCACTAGTCCCGTCGACCAACTCTATATAAAGGAGGGAGGGGTGGAGAGCTGAATACACATCAATTGCATCGCGAGCAACGAAGTCGCCGAGATCAATCTCCACGGAAACCCTCCCCACTTTCGAGCCAAACCCTAGCCTTGCATCGCGTGCTAGCACACGGGGTACGGCGTTCGTCCCCGGGACGTGTGGATACCGGTAGAGGCGCTGCTACGTTGCGCGCTGTTGATTGGCTTGGATCGGTGCAATCGGAGTGATCGGCATCTTGGAATCGGCTGCGGTCGGGAGCATCGGAGCGAGGCGTGAGAACGCGGCTGGACGGCTCGAATCGGGTGATTGGCGAATCGGTGTCTCCGGGAATCGGCTACTCTGTTCCGGATCAGATTGCCCACGATTGGTTATTCTGCACTCTACTCCAATCGGTAACGATCTATCGGCCCTTACTTGCAAGTGTTCTGGTTTGCGCGGTAAAAGTTTTTGTTTTTGGCTAGCGTAGCCTCGCGTAACCCTTCACTTTGAAGTCTACGCGATGAAGCCAGCAGGGCCGAGGAACGACTGACTATCGTGGTGGCCCAACATGGAGGTGTCTCTATGCTTCCTCTTTGCGTTGGACCTCTCCATGTAGTACCCGTGCAACTCCTTGCATGCAGGGCCCATCTTGGATAAGGTGTCGTCTCCGACCAATGGCATGCCTATTGTGAATTCGGCTAGAGGCTTTACAGGAGCTGATGGCGCCTTGTCAAGATCAAGCTTCTTTGGAGCCAGTTTGGTCCCTTGCACCTTTCCTACTCCTCTCCCCTTTCCAGCACCTTTTCTGTGTGTGTCAATCTAGGGTGGAGAAGATTTCACCCTCTTCAACCTTTTGGCAGGAGGGAATTGGTGCGCTCTGCTGTCCACCTGCATACCGTCGTCCCCAAAATCTGTATCATACTGCAATTGGAGATCTTGATCTTCTTCAACGGCATGAGGGGCAACTACAAGTTCTCCGTCTTGAGGGGCAACTACAATATGCATGCGTGGACACGGCGGTCTTGGACGAGAACTTGGTGCGGCCTAGGAATTATATTGATCGAATGTTCGCTTGGGCCATTGGATAAAGGTCCCACGTGCAACTCAAGGGTCGAACCTCATCATTTGGTGGGTGCGGGAGAGTGAAGCCCACCGGTCGGGCTTCACTAAGTCAACTGACTTTTGCATGTCGGCTAGCGGTGCGCCCATGAACCGGGTTTTGGGTGTAGGCTTGAATGCAAGACCCTCTGCAGCCGGAATTGCAAATGCTTGTGTCACCCAAACGACTAGGGTGCACGATGTGGGTTCCTGCAATAGAATCATACGTATCATTACGACTAGGGTGTACTGTGGTGCTAATACAAAATATGCATTTGTTTATTTGTCTTACCGTTATGTGGTCCACCGCGGCGGGGATTGGTGCTTGTTCTGCCACCGCCTCAGTTGATGCACAGCTGCTACGCCTTTGCGTGGGGCTCACTTCTACTCTAGGAGCTGCAGCGGGCTCGCCTTCGGCGATCATCTTCTCATAGGTCTCCACCCGAGCCTCCACTCGTGCCAACTTCTCATTGAACTCTTCGGCAAGCTCGACTCTAAGCTCCTCCCGAAGTTGCTCCTTAAGGCGTGCTTGTTTCTCCGTCTTTGAAAGCTTGTGCTTCTTGTACTGCCACGCAAATTGGGGAAACCCATACTTCCATGGGACATTGGAGCCAATGCCCCTTGTCCGTTCAAGGTGTTCTTCGGTTCCCAAAGCTTTTGTGAGGATGTCATCCTCGCATCTTTGCGAGTAGACTTCTTGGGAGGACTGTCTCTCAGTAGTCAGCTGGACCTGCCGTATAGTTAGGATGAATTCAATCAAGAGTATGATACAACCTATTGAAACATATTTTATGTGTTAAACTTACAAGTTTATCGTATATCGCTTGATCTTTGGGGTTTGGGAACGTCAGTGTTCCATCACTATTCTTCTTCGCCCTTGCCCTTGCCCAGTTCCTTGCTCGGGTAGTCGGGATATCACCAAGGATTGGCGGGCTGTTAGATTCCGCGGCAACTTCATCCTCCCTCTGCCATTCCTGCTGCTTCCCGGCATATCCTCCGATGCCAAGCCGGTGCGGGTGAAGGTTTTTTGCCTGCAATGCCCTATAGGCCTCGCTTTTGCCCAAGACTCGGGGTTGATTTGGCGGCATGGAACTCGTCCCACATGGCACAGGTGATGAATGGGTACTTCCCAAATGGTTATGGTAGGTGCGAGTTGAGGACGTAGTCGGTGACGAGCGTGGTCTTGAAATTTTTCCACAAGTTGCCCATCTTGTGGATAGCCTGTCGCTTTAGTCCTTCCTCGGCCTCTTTCGGGTACTCGAAGCTCTCCTTGAACTCCTTCCAGGCCTCATTTTTTCGCTGTGGGACCGGATCGATGTGGTCCACGAGTGTGAAGTTACGCCTCCCTAGGATTCCGCAGATCATTGAGAACTTTTTAACACCTTTCGTAGGAGCCGTCGAAAATCCCTGATCGTCCACCTCTGTTGTTCTATACACTTCCTTAGGAATCTTATTTTGGGACCTTGGAGCCTGGCTCGTTGTGGTCCCACTAGTAGTCATCGATATTTTCTATCGAAGAAAAAACATTACTGAACTTTTACATATTGATAACATCAATATTGGAAAGTGGAAGTATTAAGATGTGGCCTCGGTTTGCTCGAAATTATGCATCAATCACAATCATTTGCAAGTGTAGTTCCCAAAAAAAGAATAAGTGTAGATCCCAACAAAAAATAACAAGTGTAGATGGTTTGTTCTTATCAAAAAAAGAGAAAGTGTAGTGCCCCCCAAAAAAAAGAACAAGTGTCCATGGTTGTTTTTTCCAAAAAGAACAAGTGTAGATCCGAGGATAACATGAGAGCGGCGAGAACACTATTTATAGCGGCGAACGGACGAGACCGGGCCCAAATCGGACATCGCCAACGATGGAAAGTTTAGGGTTCGGGGTCCGATTCGATCTCACTTTCCCCCTTTCCAAGCGAATCCGCAAAACTTCCAAAAGAGAAAACACGAGAGGGAGATCGGAGGAACAATTCCCCTATATTAATTTGGACGGGGAGGAAAGATTGGCCGGGATTGAGAGGCGATGGCGCTAGCGTTGGAAAGCTGGGCGGCACGAGGAAGACGATGATCGACAAGCGGGTCCCACTCGGCGGACACCGAGAGAGAGAGAGCGGCGCGGGCTCAAGCACACTCGGTTGCACACAATGCGAGGCGCTCGGCTAGTTTTAGCCCGGGAGGCTAGAACAGACTTTTTAAAACCTTTTTCTTTTATTATAATTAGTGAAATGATATTTCATTTATTAAAACTACTTTTGTAGCTCAAATAATTCCTAGAATAATCCAAAAAAACTTAGGAAGGTGAAGTATTAATAAAATTTTATCTTGCATATTTTTATATTGGAATTTGTTAAGGCAATTAACTTTTTTTCTTCTTAAGATTTTAATTCAATTTCTAAAAAATGCATTAAAGGGATAAATTATTAATAAAAATGATTTTTAGAGCATGATAAACCTAGCCCCCTTAAATAGAATCTCATCCTCGAGATTCGGAAGGATCGGCAAAAAGATGCGGATGGGCTAACTTCAACTCATCCTCTCGCTCCCGGTAGCTTCTTCATCCGAATTGTTGCTCCACTAAACCTTACGAGAAACAAATGACCGATTCCTTGTTTTCCTCTCACTTGTCTTCAAAACATGAATTGGCTTTTCAACATACGTCAAATCTTCCTAGATATCTATTAATTTAGGATTAGCTTCCTCCATAGGAACCCGCAAACATTTCTTCGGTTGTGACACATGAAATACATTGTGAATTCCTGCCATAGGCGAGGTAACTCCAATTGATGGCGACCTCACCTCTTCGCTCGATCTTATATGGTCCCACAAAATGAGGTGCAATTTTTCCTTTGGTTTGAAAACGATGAACTCCTCTAAGTGGCATAACTCGAAGATACACATAATATCCTTCTTCAAAACTCAAATCTCTGCGTCGATTGTCGGCATAACTTGTCGCGTGGCTGAGCTACACGTAACCTTTCTTGAATATTTTTCACCTTTTCTTACGCTTCTCTCAAGATATCGGTTCCAAAATTGGCGTTCTCTGTCTAATCCCATAGGAGTGGAGTATGACACTTTCTTCCATACGAAGCTTCATATGGGGCCATTTGAAGACTATCTTGATAAGCTGTTGTTATAGGAAAACTCGGCATAAGGCAAATTCCTATCCCAACTTCCACCAAAATCTACAACATAGGCTCTCAACATATCTTCAAGAATCTAGTTCACTCTCTCAATTTGACCATCTGTCTGAGGGTGGAATAAGTTGTCTTGACAAGAATGAAATGTGCGACTTTAGTTAGTCTGTCTACCACTACCCAAATGGAATCATGTCCCAATGACGTTCTGGGAGTCCAGTGATAAAATCCATGCCAATTTCCTCCCACTTCCATTATGGTATCTTCAATGGTTGAAGCAATCCTGCCGATTTCTGATGCTCTGCCTTGACTCGCTGACATACATCACACACGACTATGTATTCAGCTATCTCTCGCCTCATACTTGCCCACCAAAACTTCTCCTTAAGGTCTTGATACATCTTAGTACTTCCAGGTTAATGGAATATAATGTATCATGGGATTCCGTCAAAATTATCTCCTTCAATTCTTTATTATCAGGTACATAGATTCTTTCGCCCAACCATGCAGTTCCTTGCTCATCTTCCAAGTAACCGATGGCTTTTCCTCTTCTCATATTCTTCTTGATCTCCTGTCTGGATCATTGACTTGAGCTTCCCTCACTTGATCTATAAGAGTAGGTTGCACCTCTAAAGCTACAATGTAACCTTTACTCATGATTCACAAATTCAACTTCTCGAACTCATTGCATAACTCCAAAGGAAACTGATGTCCCTCTGAAGCATTGGAGTAGCTTCTCCTACTTAGGGCATCGGCCACGACATTGGCCTTTCCAAGATGATAGTGAATTTCCATATCATAGTATTTAATTAACTCTAACCACCTCCGTTGTTGCATATTCAGATATGGCTGGGTAAAGATATACTTCAAACTTTTATGATCCGTATACATCTCTGTACGGTTTCCAAATATATAGTGACACCAAATCTTCAAAGCATGAACCATTGCAGCCAACTCAAGATCATGGGTGGGATAATTCTTCTCATGAGGACGTAGTTGTTGAGATGCATAGGCAACCACCTTCCCATCTTGCATCAAAACACAGCCCAAACCAAGCCGGGATGCGTCGCAATAAACCTAAAAACCTTTCCTCGGATCAGGTAAAATCAACACTGGTGCAAATATTAAACACTTCTTCAACTTCTAAAAATTCTGCTCACATTCTTCTGACCATCCTTTTGCAGTAGTCGTGTCATTGGCTTGGCAATTTTTTAGAAGTTTTCAATGAATCTTCGGTAATAACCCACAAGCCCTAAAAATCCTCGAATTTCGAAATAGTTTTCGGTTGCTTCCAATTGGTTACGATTCCACATTACTTGGATCCACATCCACTCCTCCGGAAGAGATGATGTGTCCAAGAAACTTAACTTCGATAACCAAAAATCACACTTGATGAATTTAGTATACAAGCGATGCTCTCTCGGCTTCTCAAGCACAAGACGAAGATGCTCTTCATGTTCTTCCTTGGTCTTGGAGTAAAAAAGTATATCATCAATGAAAACCACCACAAACTTATCTAAAAATTCCATAAACACCTTGTTCATCAAATTTTTAAGAAAGCGGGGCATTTATAAGTCCAAAAGACATGACTATACACTCAAACAACCCATACCGGTGGTAAAAGTTGTCTTAGGTATATCTTCTTCCTTGATCCTCAATTGATGATATCCTACTCGCAGATCTATCTTGGAAAAGATCATAGCACCTTCCAATTGACAATTTCAATTCGGAAAATGGACCCCAAGCTTGGCGCGTCGCTATTGGCGCCGAGCTCTTTGCGCCACATCGCAGACGAGAGCGCCGTGGCGCTAACATGGCCGGCTCGGCGCCGTGGATCTTGGCGCCGAACTCAACGCCGCAAATCTTGGCACCGAGCTGCTCCACCTGTTTAGTTCTCATGTATATCTATAAGTAGTATACATAGTTTTCAAACCCACATATTAGCTCGGTTGGTTGCCACGTCATGCTAGTAAACCGGAGGTCGTGGGTTCGAGTCTTGCTTCTAGCGATTTTTTAGCAAATAAGAAAACTTAATGTAAAAAAATTTGAAAAACCTATCACCTACAAGATTCAAACTCGTGACCTTTAGGTCATTAGACTGGTGCTATAACCAATCGAACTAATAGACAACTACGTTCAAAGTATATGTAGAGAAATACATGAAGACTCAACATGGTGAAGTTCGGGTGAGGCGTCGAGCTCGACGCCAAGATCCACTGGCGCCGAGATGGGCACGTCGGCGCCATGATAGCCTCGGTGCCGACGTGGTGCAAAGAGCTCGGCGCCGATTGTGGTGGCACCGAGATGTGTAAGCTCGGCGCCAATAGCGGCAGCGGCGAGCTTGGGGTCCATTTTCCGAATTAAAGCGACGGGGCCTATTTGTGATAATATTTCCAAAAAATGCCAAAAGTCGGTTGTTCACGTATCAAATCAATCCTGAACTCTTTTATCTCTCTTGGGTGGCATACCCGACAAATCGCCCGGAAACACATGGGTAATCCCGCAAATAGGAATCTCCTCCAAGGTAACTTGATTTAAGATCAACATTTGAGTCTTGGGTGAAGAGGCAAAGAAAATTACTTGTTGCCCGAGACTATTGGTCAAGGTAACCTTTCAGCGGCACAGTCTATCACTCCTTTATGCTTGGTCACCAATAAGATGACATCAAGGTCCTTGGTCCTTGGATTCTATAAGGATAAGGTTGGCTAGGAAAGAAACTCCTTGGATAATTATGGGGATAGATGAACGGGATTGGGCGGTGGGCATCTGTTCCCCGAGGTATGAACTATCATGGGTGTTCTAAGTTTCTCAAACTCAAACCCATTCTTTATGTCGAAGCTCACGAGATAAAAAGGAATGTGTAGCACCGAGAATCAAAAAGTATTATTGCAAAAACTAAGTTAACGAGGAACGTACCCAAGACAACCTCGGTGCATTCTAAGCTTCTTACGCAACAACATGGTTAACACGTGCCTTGACCATGTTGGTGGCTTGAGCTTGCGCACCGCCGCTTGGCTCCTTGCTTCCTAGGCTTGGTACACTAATTGGATAAATGACCAAGTTCATTGCAATTGAAACACACCACTTGCCGCCTCCTCGATCCTTCTTGACTTGCTAATTCGAACCAGGGGTTGCATTCGGACGGGGAGCAAAGGTGCGATTATTGTGGCTACCGGCAACGTTGTTGGTGAAGTTCTAACGGCGAGGGTGAACAGTAGAAGAGGGTCTTCCTTGCGGAGTTGCATGAGGTCTCATATCCACACATGGCTCTAACTATTTCCCAGTTGTGCCTTGAATTGAGTGATCCTTCGCTTCCTCTGCTCCATCCTATTGTATTTATCTTCCTGACAGATAGCCCTGTCAACTAGTTTCTGGAAATTAGCATAATCCTAGAGGTTAACTAGACTGACAATTCATAATTCAATCCTTCCAAAAACTTCTCCTGACGTTCTTCGTATGTGCGTATATCCTCTGGAGCATACCAAGCTAAACGATTGAATTCATAAAGGAACTCAGTGACAGAACAAGACCCTTGTGTAAGTGTTTTGAATTCCCTCTTCTTGAGAGCTACCATTCTAGAAGGTATGTGAGTCTTCTTAAAAGCAGTAGTAAACTCTCACCAGCTGATTGGTTGACCTGCTGCCCTGTTGAGACGGAAATGATCCCACCATTCCAAATCAGGGCCACGAAGCTTATTAGTGCACTAAAGTAAATTCAACTTTTTTTCTATTGCATGCAGCCAATCTCCAGCCTCTACGGCATTGGTGGTGCTGGAAAAAGTCGGTGGTCTCACATGCAAAAATTCTGCCAACTTGTTCTGGGGTGGAGGGGCATGGTGGTTTCCTTGATTCATCTGATTCTGCATCTACAGCAACATCATGTTCATCAGTTGGGTCTACTGAGCTAAGACCTGGGCAAGACTGGGGTTACCGTTCTCGGTGTTTCCACTTCCACTAGAACAAGTGTTCACCACCTGAAGAAAGGAACAAGGGGGAAAACACTTAGAGCGGAGAATAAACCTTTACTAATGTTGACTTTTTATTGATCTGAACTAGGTATTATTACAATTATCTTAACAAAGGAGATCACAACTAACTTAACACTCTCAAACAAAACCTAACACATGAAAGCTACATCCACCAATGATGTAGTTTACATGCGACCACACACCTACAAGCAAACAATAACAAACAAGCTAACACAACGAGCTAAGGCCAACGATCGAACACAAGGCGACTAAGTCCTTCTAGCATCGGAGTTGATGGAGGGCTCTTCTTCTTCATCATCTTGAGTATCACCCCATTCAACCTCTCGAGTGGGTGTGGTTCTCTTCCTTCTCTTATTCATCATCTACAACTATGGCCGAGAGGATTAACATGGACTGGAATCTTGTCTTCCATCACTCGGGTCTTGGGTGCTATCTCGCGACGGGGAGGGAGACGAGTTCTTTTCCGGCGGTGAGGCGAGTCTTTAGTTTCTAAGGCGATGCCTCACCTTTGAGTACGGCTAGTTCGTTTCCAAGCGGTCAATCTTCTCTTGCGGCTTGTCACACCACGAGGTTTTGCCCTTTTAAAAATCATTTAAATAATTTCCCAAAAATAAATTTAATTTTAGAATTAACCTAGAGCAAATAAAAAATGCAAATTATAAGAGGAAATGGCATGGTAGGATTTTTCTTAAATTCTACATGTCAAAATACATTAACTGGATTTTTAGTGGAATTTTCGAGCACTAGAAATAATTTTTAACCAATTAAATCAATTCTCGATTTAATTAAATCCTGGATTTTCTTTCTCTCCTTCCCGTTTTCTCGCTCCTTTTCTTGGGCCACCGCCCGGTTCATCCCGCGCCCAATCCTCCCGCACGCGCCCCTTCTCCCTCCTATCGTGGGCCGCAGCCCATGAGCTGCACGCGCCGCCGCCAAGTCCCATCGCGCTCCTCCCGTGTTGGCCGGCGATAGGTGGGGCCCACCTCAGGCCCGTCCCTTCCTCACGCCCGAGTCAGCGTCGCCGCGCCATCTCGGCCACCCACGCCGCACCACTCCCACAACCCGCACTGAACCCGAGCCGGACCCGAGTCACACACGCCGCACCACCCTTATCCGCACCGCGTCGCACCGTATCCACGTGCATCTCGCGCCAAACCCTAACCAAATCAGCGCGTCGCCCTCTCTCCTAGTCCAAGAAGAACGGCGAGAAATCGGCCTTATCCCATGCGCAAACCGGACTCTAAACCCCCTATAAATCAAGCCGCACCCCTGCGTGTTTTCCCTTCTGTCGCCGCTCAGTTTTGCATCCTAATTTGCCGAAATGTTGTTCCACTGTCGCGCACCGCCGTCATCGTCTCCAGCGCCGGTGAGCTCTCCCTCTCTCCTTCTTGGTCCCACAAACCCTAGCCGCCGTTCCTTGCAAAGCCGCATTGCCGTCCCGAGCCCTAGCGTCGCTCGACGCCGCCTCCCGCAACCCATGTCGTGATTAAGTCGTCGTCGCCGCTTGCGCCGCCCAGGCAAGCCGGTGGCCATCGCACGGCCGGGGCCATCGTGCCCAAGCTTCGGCTATCGGCCGAAAACCCTAACCCTATCCGAGTCGTTCGATCTACCGAGCAGTAGATCGGGGCCGTCCATCCCGCACTCTTGCGCTGCCGCCATGCTGGCGCCACGTGGTGTCTCGTCAGCGCCACGTGTGCCCACGTGGTACACTGCGCGCCGCCCTACTTGTGGTGGCGTCCGTGCCCCACTTGCATCGGCCTTGATCCATGCCGACGTCGGTCCTAGCGGCGGCGTCATCGTTGATGTCGGCCCTACCGATTGTGTCACTGGGTTTAATTGTGCAATAAATTATTAAGGTTTTTTTGTTTTAGTAATAATACGAGATAATCTTCTAAAATTCATATCTTTTTAATCCGAGCTCCGTTTTAGTCCATTCAAATTTCATTAAATCCAGAAAAATGTAAAGAATCCATTAAAAATAGTTTTGTGTGCTGTTTCAATAGACTTTTAGCATATTTTGTTGAGTTCTTTGTTTGTCGTGTATATTACGGCAATTCCATGATCCCGTTTATTTTGAAGTAGTTGCAGAAATTGCCCAATCTTCAGAGCAAGGCAAGTCATACTTTACATTGATCCTATTGTGCCTATTTTTATAAATGTCTTATTTCTCTCAAATATCACATACATTTTGGAATGTCATTTTAAGGGATTATTTTTCCTATTATACTCAACCAAATGACTTGTTTACCTTATACCATTGATAACTTTGGTTTAATATGACTAGATATTGGTTTAGGAAATGCTTAGTATGGCTTAGATCAATTAGTTTATTAAAGGGGATCATATCACTTAATTACTATAGTGGAGACTATGTACGAGATGATGTCAAGTATGAGACACTGTGATATTAATATTCAATTAAAACATGATAATGGTGGGCTGTGGGTGCAATGGTTTTGGATAGTCGTGCCCATGGCATTAAGGACCGATTCGCGGCAAAACCTGGAAGAAATATCGTGCGTAGCACAAGCCAGCATGGGTAATGGCTGGATCTACAGTGTAGATGTCTCTAGCTGACGTACCCTGGCAAGGGTGGACGTGATGGAGTTGGGTCGGCCTTGGTTAAAAGGGTTGATCGGCTGCCGGATTCACTGCAACACTCGGGGGGAGCTTCCCATTGCCCTGATGGGAGTGGGGCGAAACCTTAGTGTGGTACGATTGGTTAGAGGGAGTTATGCGAAGGTCCTGTCACAGTCCCTTTTCGGGGTATCATGGTGGTACATTGGCACGCGGAAATGTATCATGGGTACAGATGTACACCTCTGGCTAGAGTTGAAAACTATTTGAATAGCCATGCCCGTGGTTATGGGCGATCAACCAGATCCACCATGATTAGTCTCATTCTAGCAAATAACTTGATTAATGGTACTTGACTAGAATAGATAGAGGGTTAGACCTGCTGCAACATGGGGTGATGTTGGATAGTGATTATTTTAATATTGCTTAATTATACAACTGTTTTACTGCTTTCAACTATTATTGTGAAATGTTGTTTTATGCAATTGAAACCTTAGCCTTCCTTGTGAATTATCCTGCATCATACCTTCTCTTCTGGTATGACTTGTTGAGTACGGTGTAGTACTCGGTCTTGCTCTATCTTCCCCACCGAGTCGGAGATCGAAGCGAGAGGAAGGTTTCGCAAGGATTAAGCTTTTGTCCAACATCAAGGTTGCCTATGGTGTGTTGGTGCTTCTTCGCAAGAATCAAGTTCAGCTAGCTAGTCCTTTTTCGCTGCATTTTTGTAATCTTTTATATTGTGTCTAAGTTGGTCCTGTATAGGGGTTTTAATACACGTATAGCTTCAAAAATTCTGATTTTTGGTCGTGATACAGCTTGCCAATCTTGGTGCAGTTCTGGTCTTCCCTTTCTTGAGCGGCTATCTCGGCCTCAGAACGAACAATGTCCATAGCACAAAGCATGGACACCGCACACTACAAAGTTGCACTGTTCTCTCCAGAAGGATCCATGTAATCACAATAATCTTGCATATGCATCCTACAGAGATGATAACGGTAAACTGTTGAACATAACTGCTCATCAAACTGAGTGTGAAGTTCTCTAATAGACACCCTTGCCACTTCATGACAAGCATGAGCATATCTTCTTCCTCCAGCTTCAAACATCAAGGAAGGGATTTCTTCACGGTCACTGATCAGGTTCACACGAACACGACACTTCTCCTCGTGATCATGGGGAATCTGACTATACTCAGGAGTTGTTCCAAACCCTATGGAAAACGCCATCATCCTCAATTCCATGATGAAACCTTCCACACCAAACATGTACTCAGGTTGACGGAGCGGCATCTAAAGATATGAATGACAAGAGAGGAGTTAAGGCACTTCTCCAAATTAACTGCACAATCTTTGAATTCAGTGAAATAAAATAAGGAGATTAAAAGAAAAAGTTTTTTTCACGAAGGGAGGGTAAAAGAAAAGAATTTTAGAGTAAGGACAGTTCGGGAAAAAAGGAGTAAGAGATGGCTAATTAACAACACCGTATCACCATAAATAAAATATACAATAAAAGACTTAACCAATGCCTAGTGTAATCAATATGGTAATGAATGTACAGTACTAACAACACCAGAGTGATATTTTTTGTTTTAGCCAGAGAATATTTAATCAAATTTGCTTGTGCCATTAGTTTGGTTAAACTAAAAGAGAAAGGGACAAGGATAGTTCTACTTTTCAAAGATTTTTAGAAGGCCCTTAAAGGTTAGACTTATCCTAAGGTCAAAGGGCTCTGATACCAACTTGTCACGCCCGGAATTTCTATCAAAAATTCCAAACGCGTGTGTAAACCCTCATCCAGAATCAGTAGAGGCACACAATAACAAACTGATAATAGAGTACAAATCATGAATTAATAAGTTTATTACAAAGGTAGATAGTTCTTCTCAATCAATAAAGTTCTAAGGCAGCGGAAAGAAAATTAGCGTTGGCGATTCTAACTCCACAAGCACTTGACCAGAGCTTAATCTAGTCCTCTAGACATCAATCTTTGCTGCAGACCTCCTTCTCTGATGATGGTTATTGCAAGAATGAGTACATGGAATACTGAACAAGCCACATAGCAAGTGTACAACTGCATAGGAATGCAAAGGACGACAATAATAGGGTTCAATTTGCAAAGGCAGCATTTAGCAAGAATCAACAACTTGATAAACAGTAAAATGATTAATCAATATTGACAAACAACACCAAACAGCAACCCTATGCTGATCAGGCCCAAATTAACTCCAAAACCACCAACTCTGGTTATACCATTCCAAATCCATAATCATTGTCATGTTATCTTAATCATAAATGAACAGTGAGACTGATCACGAAAAACATTGTTATGCTCACCCATAACCGCGGATACGAATATTCGAATAGTTTTACTCTGATCAGAGATGTACAAATTTACCCACAAGACACAATCCCACAACATGTTGTCATGCGCCTCAATACCTCCATGGTATCTCGGAGAAGAATTATGACAGGACCCTTCACATAACACATCCAACAGAATGACACCCACTAAGCATCTCTCTCCGGCAGGGAATGACTAGTTACCTAATAGGGAGACGACCAAGTGCCCAAAAAACTATGGACTTAGACGGTTGTTACCTGTGGACTTAGTTGTCTGCCACGATAAGAAAACATACCACCATGGTGTCTCCTTCTAAACATGCTACACTACAGATCCAGCCGTTGCCCATTCTGGCTTGTGGTTAGTACGGCTAATGCTTTCAATCCTTAAAATCCATGAGCACGTCCATCAAAATCATCAAACCATGTGCTCACAATCCACCATTAATAAAATTTTAGTTGACCATTAATTCATTAATTAATCAATCATGATTATCCATCATGAGCTTCCATTAATTATCCATTAAGGGGATATAAGTGAATCATTAACTTTTCCACATGAAATGATACTAAAGTTTCTAAGAATGGCTAAACAATTATTCCTAATATCTACTTAAACCATTATATAAAGTTTAAACCCAATGTATCAAAGAATAGGATAGTCAATGCAAATTGGCCATAACAAAGGAATAAATTTAGACCACCCAATGTCATTCGAAAATAAGTGCACATTTGAAATAAATCAAGAATTTAAAAGCTGGGATCAACATGATAAAAGAGATTGTGTTTGGGATCCGTGTGACTTGCCTTCTTGAGCTTCAAATTCTTTAGGTCCTCCTATAGAGAAAATAGTCTCGCCAAAAACGTCGAAACTAAGCCAAAAAGGACCAAAATTAAACAAACAACTAAAAACACACATAAACGGTACATGTGGATATTTCTAATGTGTAGATCTTAATTTTAGACAAATTTAGAAATTTGAACCACCTAAAACTAAGCTAAAAAGAATTAATTATGAATTTTAGAAGTTTAAACCCATTTAATCATTTTTAGGATTGAAGGATTTATGACGCAATAAGGAATTATTTTTGAAAAGGAGACTACGGATTATTATGTCAGCCCTGGCTTGGTTCACCTGCGAGACTCGGTCCACGAGAGAGGTCTACGGGTCCATGGGAAACAAACGGCTAAGATTAACCCAACCCTAGATCGGACGGCTAAAATTAGATCGGATCGGTTGCGTAGACAACACGTGGGCGACACGCAAGCACCGGAGAACGAAGTAGAGCTGATGCGGCGACGCCAGGGCTCCGATGTGGCTTCACCGACAGTGAGTGGCTCTGGAACTAATGGTCACCGCCATTCTTCGCTTGGCAGCAATAATGGAAAGCACGGCTAGACTCGGCTCGACGTGAGGATCTCACCGAGGGTTAAACGACGGCGGACTTCAAATGACGGTGATGGCGATGAGCTCGAAGTGGCTGAGGCGTTCAGGATGTCGACGACGATGATGCTCCGACGTACTCCGACAAACACCGAGCTATAGACCCCCATTTTTGTAATAGGAATCATTTGTGTTCATAGTACCATTTCCCTGGATCGAGTAGTTTGGTACCCACGATTACATTACTAAATCATCAAGTGTGCACGATACATCAATCGTCTTACGTGAAATATTACAATATAGCGCTCGAAGGCAATATCTAGAACATAGGACCAAACGGTCCGGAATACAACCAAAAGCAAAAAAATAGGTAAGGCGGTGGAGAGAAGGCGGCGGGCCGACGTACTCAGACGAACAACGAGTAGACCCCGTTTTTGTAACAGAATCATTCGTGTTCATAGTATCATTTCCCTGGATCGAGTAGTTTGGTACCCACGATTACATTACTGAAACATCAAGTGTGCACGATACATCAATCGTCTTACGCAAAATATTACAATATAGCGCCCAAAGGAAATATCTAGAACATAGGACCAAACGGTCTGGAATACAACCAAAAGTAGAAAATAGGTAAGGCAGCGGAGAGAAGGCAACGGCACGCCATTGCCACAGGCAACGATCGGAGTCTAAGACCTACTGAGCGCCATCGTCTTCCATACCCTCCTGGTGGTATGCGTACGGATCTTCAGGGTCTTCATCGTCCACATCTGAATGTTTGTGCGTCTAGCAAGGGTGAGTACCAACCGTACTCAGCAAGCCACCATAACAACGATGCATATGATAGGGGATAATCAAGGAATGGTTATGGTTCTTTTGCATAAAACCAGTTTTGCAATTCTTTTCACAAGCCTAAGACCTAAGACTGATCAAGTTTTAATTCCATAGTTTATTTAATCAGTGACGGTTCTATCCACCATCCATTCTGATCCCAAGGATAGCTTCCCGCCACCTGTTCGTCATGATTTTCTGGGGTCTACCCCTTCTCGCATTCCCAAGAAGTTAATCCACCAGCACATAAAAAATCATCATGCATGTCCATCCCATCATTTTAAAATTTAGACTCTAGCCAAGCGAAAAACTTGTCCCACCGCTCCATATCCGCGAGCACGGCTATTCGAATAGATTGTTTTACTCACACTGTAGTGGATGTACACTTTATCCATACTTCGTGACTTGCCCAACACATGAGCCAAAGTACCAACGAATGAGACACGTCATGGCAAAGCCTTTCAATAACCTTACTTTTGCAGTACCCGCTCCATGAACTTGAGCCCTCATGAACTCTAGCCGTACACAGTTTCTAGCAGTGAGAGGAGTTCTGACGCTCTTGGGAAGGGAATATTCACACATTCTTTAAGTTATATTTAAGTCAGGTTTCAGTTTCGGTCGGTTACCCACCGATGGTGACCCCATCCGTAGGCTTCCCGCCTGTAGGCTTGCCGCCTATTCACACATTTGAACCACTATGCAATGGTATCGCCTCCGTTCGGCTATTTACTCGCTAGGTCTATACCCATTCGAGAATACGGTTGTACTAGCTCGTTTCATGTTTATCTCATGGCTCGGTCCTTAATTGACCAGGGACGACACTTGCCTTTACCGGATTCCACACAATTCATCCAGCCGCCCTGGTCCAAAATATTTGTTTGGTGTTTAGTTTCTATCCAAAACCATTTCATCATTTTCATGGCAATGTGGCGCTTATGTCTCCACATACCGCATATCAACCACCTTTCCCAGGGTAGTTGCCCAAGCATATAGCATTTGATAAATATGAACATGCATGAATCTAAATTAGCATGGCTAAGCATTTTTGAAGATTGACTCCGAGCGCACGACATTACAGGGGTACAAAGAATATACAAGTATTCAACATCAAGGCATGGCATATAACAAGTATGGGAGTTCTCATGTGTATAGCATGCATATTTGATTTTAAAACAACATAAGTTCACAAAATGGTTCAACATGCTCAAAGGTAGTGATGACTTGCCTTGCTCGCAACCTTGTTGACCTGGGTCTTCGGCGCACTCAACGGCTTCCTCGAACTATATACATACGTGAGAAAGATCCAATTGAATTCGATCAGAATTCAAATAAAATAAATCACAAAAGCGGATCCTAAAACTAGTCTACAATTTTAGATGAATTTAGGTTCAAGTTTTGCTAAAATCCGGGTTAAAACGATTGAGATACAAAAGTTTGAAGTTCGCGATTAAACCAATTTAATTAATTATGAGGAGACATTATTTCAAATTAACTCATTTTAAATTGTAGAAATATTATGATCGATGATTAAAAATACAATACCGGGAAAAGAAATGGTTAATTCAAAATTTATCTCCAAATTTTATTGGGATAGACAAACCCTAGGATTAAAATAATCGAATCAGAAAATAATTAACCCAAAAGCTTGACACTATATTAAATAATTTAGATTTCAAATTTAGAAAATCCATATGATAAAATTAGTGTTTAATAACAAACTTAATTATAATTAAATCCCTAATGTTATAATTAAATCCTAAATCAAATTCATGAGATAATTAAATAGTTAATATTATACTTAATATTTAGCCTATAATTATCCCCTAAATTTTATTCCAGAAAATATATTTTCTACTAAATTTCCTAAATAATTTTCCCAAAATATTTTCCTTTTTTCTTTTTTTCTTTCCTTTTCTTTCCTTTTCTTTTCTTTTTTTCTTTCTTCCTCTGTTTCTTCTCTCTCCCGCTCCTTCTTCCCACGGCTCGGCGAGCAAGGCCGCGCCATGGGCGCGCTGTGGCGGTCGGCTATGCAGGCAGGAGGGCTTCCGGCGGCGTGGCGGTGAGGCGGCTTGGCATCGGCGTAGCAGCAAGGACGATGGCGGCGACAGCGGCGCGGCGGCGATGGCGCGACGGCGGCAGAGCTCTGGCTCAAACGGGAGAAGAGAGGGGAGAGTGGGGTAATGGTGTGGGGAAGGAAGAGGGTTTGGGGCCCTTACATAAGCGCGTGGGGGAGAGAACGGCGATAGCGGCAGGCGCGAACGGGACGCGCGTGTGGCGTGGTCGGCGACAGGTGAGGCGGCGGCGGCGCGGGCATGGCGTGGGCGCGGGCGTGAGGCGGCGCGGCGCGCCGCCGGCGGCGCGCGCGGCGATGATGGGCGGCAGGGCACGGGCGGGGACGGGCGGCGCGGAGCGGGCACGGGCGCGAGGCGGCGGCACGTGCGGCGCGCGAGCGGCACGGCGCGAGCAGCGACGCGCGGCGGTGACGGGCTAGCGGGGTGCGGCGGGGACGGGCGGCGCGGCGCGACACGCGGCGGGGCACGGCGGGGACGGGCGGCGCGACGTGCGTGCGGGGCATGAGGGTGGTGCGACGTGCGGCACGCGTGGGAGAGAGGGGGCCCGAGGCCGGTGCGGGGCCAAACACACTGGCGTCCAGATGAACAGTGTCATTTTTCTTTTTCTTTTTTATTTTTATTTATTCTTTTTTCATTCCACACTGTAAATTTCAAAATATAATCTTGGCCCCAAATATAAATTTAATTTAATTTTAAATTTTAAATTTTGCTCAACATTATTTTTATAATCTCTTTTTTATTTAATAATTTTTATATTTTCCCAAAAAATAAAATTTTGGTACAAAAGTAAAATTTTATTAAAGCTTAGTTTTTCCCAATTATATATATTTTTATATTTTTTTTATTTCTAATATTCATTTTGCAATTTCCTTTCTTTTAGGGTTTTTAAACCTTATCGACTTTCCCATCATTAAATAAATATTATCTTATTTATAACTCGGCAACAAAGACTCGCAAATAAGAGGCAACTAAATACGACAAGATGCAACAATTCAAAAGTTTTTGTAAGCTCCTAATTTTAAATTTTGATTTTTAAGCCTTCGAACTTTAGGGTGTTACACGAGCGGCGGACAAGCCTCTCCTCCTCCACATGAACTGCGGTTGCGGCGCACCAGAGACAACGACAAGCGGCGCGGTGACACGGCTAAAGATCTCGGCGGCGACGGAGCTATGGCTTCTATTCGTCGACGATGCTATGGGCTGCTAGGAGCTAGGGTTTGGATCGTGATAGCTAGAGAGTGACTGGCAACACTATTTATAGCGGCGGAATAGACAAGACCGGGCCCAAATCGAACATTGCCGGTGATGGAAAGTTTAGGGGTCGAGGTCCGATTCAATCTCACTTTTCCCTCTCTTTCCAATCGAATCCAGTGAAACTTCCAAAGAGAAAACATAGAGGGAGATCGGAGGAACAATTCCCTCTATTGATTTGGCCGGGAAGGAAAGATTGGCCAGGATTGGAAATGGGATCGTGCCGATGTTGGAAAGTTGCGCGGCACGAGGAAGACGACGATCCCGACAAGCGGGTCCCACTTGTCGACGACAGAGAAAGAGAGTGGCGCGGGCTCGGGCACCTTGGGCCGCATAGTCTTGGGGCTCGGTGGTTTCGGCCAGGAGCTAGGATAGACTTTTTAAAACCTTTTTCTTTTATTATAATTAGTAAAATGATATTTCATTTATTGAAAATACTTCCTAGCTCAAATAATTCCTAGAAAAATCCAGAAAATACTTAAGAGGGTAAAGTATTTAATAAAATTTTATCTTGCATATTTTTATATTGAAATTTGTTAAGAAGAATTAACTTTTCTTCTTAGGATTTTAATTTAATTTCTAAAAAATGCATTAAAGGGATAAATTATTAATTAAAGCAATTTTTAGAGCGTGACAGTATGGCAATGGAGGCAACCAGAACAACAGCGGTCGCTAAGGCAGCAACTGCAACCATCGTCGCAACAACAACGGTGGCGAACAACAGTAGTCGCAGTAGTACCATCCCCCGAGTAGTAGCGGGCAATTGGCCTCCTGGCCCTTCCCGCTAAATCCTTGGAACGACACTTTGCAGATGTGGTTGGCTCCTGTCAGTTTCGTCCCTACTCATGGAACAGGACCCGACCTCCTTGGCCCTCACCCCAACGCACCATCCCACCTCATCGGCGCCATGCTCACGGCATCTCCCGGCATGGCTCAACATCCTGCCAACACCGACCTCCTCGGGACCGGACAATAGCCTGCTGCACCTGCTGGCTACCAATCGGTCTTCGCCGCCTCTCCATCCATGCCGGCTACCCCTAAATCATGAAATGGCATCAACACCATGCAATGGGACCAATAGGGGCTCATCAACACCTTAAACATAGTGGCGTTGTCCCAACCACCCTAACATGACTGATATATGGATTCTGGTGTCTCTTTCCACATGACATCCGATGCTGATACCCTCTCCACTTCCTCCCTCCCTATCCCAAACACTCCCTCTCATATTATCGTTGGTGATGGTTTCCCTCTACCCATAATTGCCACAGGTTCCACTCATATATCCTTCCCAAACCGCTCCTTTATTCTCAATAATGTTGTTGTCAGTCCTAACATCATCAAAAATCTTATTGTCATTCATCGTTTCACTTGTGATAATGATGTTTCTGTTGAATTTGACAAACATGGTCTTGATGTGAAGGATTTCCAGTCTATGAACGTGATCGTCAGGTGCAATAGCTCTAGGGATATCTACATCGTTCATCCTACCAAACTCCACTACACCCTCGCCATTCGAGAGTCCTCCACCCTTTGGCATCGCGCCTACGCCACGTCGGATCTGAAGCTCTCACCCACCTTGCTCACCCTTCTGTCATTCCACCATATAAAGAACTTTTAGTTTGTCATGCTTGTTAGCTTGGTCGTCATTGTCGTCTTCCCTTTCATACTAGTTTCACTAGAGCTACCTCAAAGTTTGATTTAATTCAACCGTGGTTTGTGGACATCCCTTGTGCCTAGTGCCTCTGGTTATAAATATTACTTGGTTATACTTGACGACTGCTCACACTTTGTTTGGATGTTCCCACTTCGACTTAAGTCTGACACTCTTCACACTTTGACTAACTTCTTTGCTTATGTCAAGATAGCTTTCCAAAACAATACGTAGCATTCAGTGTGACAACGGTGATGAGTTCGACAACACCTCCTCCCGCACCTTCTTCCCCACCGAGGGTGTCGTGTTGTGTATGTCATGCCCCACCCTTAGAGCAGCAAGGCGAGCACATGATTTGTTCCATCAAAGACATTGTCCGCTCTCTCCTCTTCCAGGCAAGCCTCACCCCTCCTTTTGGGTTGAGGCACTTCATGCCGCCACTTATCTCATCAACCGCCACCCCACCAAAACTCTCCAGTTCCACACACCCCACTTCGCTCTCCATGGCATCCATCCATCTTATAACCACCTCAGAGTTTTTGGTGCAAATGCTACCCAAACCTTTCCGCCGCCACCCCACACAAATTATCCCCCGTTCCACAACATGCGTCTTTCTTGGCTATCCTAATGACCACAAAGGGTATTAGTGTTTTGATCTTAGCACTAATCAAATTATTATTTCCTATCATGTGGTGTTTGATGAGCATTTGTTTCCTTTTCTTGAGTCATCTAATGGGACATGTGTTACTCACTTCGAGTTTTTAGATGATGTTTTGGCTCCCATTCCAAAGCCGATCAGCCCTCTTCGGCATACCCTAGGCACCAGCGCTGTCAAGGCCTCTTCACACGGGCGAAGACTCCCGCCACCATACCAGTGGCTCCCCTGTCGGCTCGTGGTCCAGCCGAACTCCGGCCCATCGATGCCACCTATTGGGCCCCCCCTTGGCTCCCCGGCGCTACCTGCTTCACCCACCGATAGTGCTTCACCCGCTGGCAGTAGTGGCAGCCAGCCCTCACCAGCACCTACTATGGTCCCCGCTCCAGTGCCTACGATGGCCTCGACTACGGACTCCCACCAGTCCTGACTCGTCCTCGCAGCACGCGAGTCCTGGGTGGCCGTCACCCACCACCCGTTCTTGGAGCTTCTCCGGCCATCAACTCTCATAATATGGCCACTCGCAGCAAGTCCGAAATCCACCTCCCGACCAATCGGCTCAACCTCCATGCCTCTACACTCTCGCCTACTCCACGCACATACCGAGCGCCGCTAGCGGATCCTTATTGGCGAGCTACTATGGAAGAGGAATATGCTAACCTCTGTGCCAACAACACTTGGGACTTGGTTCCACCTCCTCCCGGTGCCAACATCGTCACAGGAAAGTAGATTTTTTGACACAAGTTCAAGGCAGGTGGCACACTGGATAGATACAAGGCAAGATGGGTTCTTTGCGATTTCACTCAACTTCTTGGTGTTGATTTTGATGAGACTTTCAGTCCAGTGGTGAAGCCCGCTATTGTACGCGATATTCTCGGCATCACCGTCTCCCGGAATTTGGCGATTCATCGGCTTGACGTCAAGAATGCCTTCCTTCATGGCATGCTACGGGAGACAGTGTATTGCTCTCGGCCCTCGAGCTTTGCTAATCCGGCCTATCCCAACTCGGCGTGTCGGCTAAATCTTAGTCTCTATGGGTTAAAGCAAGCACCTCGTGCGTGGTACGTCGATTCGCTACCTTCTTGCATCAATTGAATTTGTGGAGGCCAAGTCGGGTACTCTTGACGTGGCGGTGACACCATCTATCTCCATCTTTATGTTCATGACATTGTTGTGATAGCGTCCTTCGCACGCTCCTATAGTGGACCATTGCATAGCTTAGTCCAAGTTCTCCATGAAGGACATGGGTGCTCTCCATCACTTCCTAGGGATCAATGTCGTTCGATGACCATACGAGTGCAGTTCTCTCCCAGCAACAATATTGTTTGGAGATCCTTGAGTATGTTGTCATGCCGGAGTGCAAACCATGCTCCACTCTGTCGACACATGCGCAAAGCTTCTGCTTAGATGATGGTCCACACGTTGCCGACGACACGATTATCTCGGTCTCACGCCACACTTCAACATATTACCTTCACCGAACCAGATATTGCCTATGTCGTTCGGTAGGTTTGCTTGCACATGCATGATCCACAGGAGCCTCATCTTGTTGCTATTAAGTGGATTCTTTGTTATGTTTGTGGCACCTTGGACTACGGTTTGCATATCTCTAGGTCCACCTCCGGTGATCTTGTTGCTTATTCTGACGCTAATTGGGCAGGCTGTTCTAATACTCGCAAGTCTACATCGGGCTACGTTGTTTATCCGGGCAACAACTTGATCTCCTGGTCTTCTAAGCATCGAACATAGTTTCTCGCTCCAACGCCGAGACTAAATATCACTTTGTTGTGAATGTCCTTCCGAGACGTGTTGATTGCGATAATTGCTTCACGAGCTACATACCCCTCAACCTCAGGCCACTTTGGTGTATTGTGACAATTTCAGTGCGGTGTAGCTCTCTACTAATCTCGTACAACATCAGCGCACCAAACATATTGAGATTGACCTGCATTTTGTTGGGGACAAGGTTGCTCTTGGTAATGTGCGCATTCTACATGTGCCAACATCTTCATAGTATGCGAATATCTTTACCAAGGGACTTTCGAACTCGGTGTTTTGTGATTTTCCTTCCAGTTTGAGCGTTCGTCTCATTGATGTTCCAACCGCGGGGTGAGGATGGAGGGGGTGTTAGACATATACTTGTATTGTGTACGGTTTCCTATCCTCTTTCAATTATGTTTCTACAAATCAGTTGTAGTATCGACGGGATGGTCGACATTCCTCCAAGGGGGCTACCCGAGGAGGTGAAAGAGTGGTTGGGGCGTCCTACCAACGGGCCTGATGGTTGACTCGAGTACACGATGAGCCAAGATTTTTTAGATAGGTTTGGCCCTCTCGGAGGATAACAAGCCTACTCTTGTGTTCTTTGTTAGGGTGGTGTGAGATTATGGTTTGAGTACAAGTGAGAGAAAGAGATAGAGTTCTTGGATGCGGAATCCAGCCCCCTGCGCGCGTGTCCTGCCCTCCCTTTTATAGGCCGAGGGGGTAGTTACAATGGACTTGTCGCGCAAGGAAGCTTGGTCATAAAGTAAAAACATTTACAGATAAAGGCTAAAAAGTGTAACAAAATTTCCTCGAGATCCACTTTCGTAGGTATCTTGTGTACACTTACGTCGGGTGATGTCATCCTCTGCGGCTTATCCCCTCCTTGATTTATCTGCGAGCCTTACTATGGAAGCCTCTCTACGGGGACGGCCCTCTCCTTTTAAGGTCGGGGCCATGTACGCGAGTCGGACTAGAGAAAGCCGCATTCGAGTTCGAGGGTAGGGGTCGAGGGCCGTCCTTGCACGAGGTCCGCTCGACCCTACCTCGAGGACTCATGGTCCTACCCATCGACCTTATTCCGACACTGTGGGCTACCTCGGGAGACACCCCGACAGCGGCCCCGAGCCTAGGGGTTAATGGAACATTCAGCCCTAGGCTCTGAACTTTCCCTTCCTCGGATCCTTGATTGGTCTTCAGAGCTTCTTGAGCATGCTTTGGTAGGCTTTGGCAGGTGCATCGGTTAGGTGCACTGCCGGAGTGCAGCCCGAGCACGGGGTCAAATGATACATTCGGGCCCGGGGTCAAGCTTTATGCATCATCCTCGGCGATTGTCGAATCACATGATCGACTTAGCACGGGCTAACAAGCCAAAAGAGGCATAGTTCGATGTTTGGCAAAGGTCATCGGAGTTGGTGAAGCCATAGCCCAAAGGCCAATGGCGGTCAGTGAGGTCGGAGAAGCCATTGCCCGAAGGCTGATGGCAGTCGGCGAGGTCGGAGAAGCCATGGCCGGAGACCGGTGGCGGTCGGCGAAGTCGGAGAAGCCATGGCCCAAAGGCCGATGGCCATCGACGAGTCGGAGAAGCCATGGCCCTTAGGCGATGGCGGTCGGCGAGGTCGGAGAAGCCATGGCTCGGAGGCCAATGGCGTCGGCAAAGTTGGAGAAACCATTGCCGGAGGTCGATGGCGGTCGGCGTAGTAGGAGAAGCCATGGCCGGAGGCCGATGGTGGTCGGCGAAGTCGGAGAAGCCATGGCCCAGAGGCGGTGTTCATCGGCAAAGTCGGAGAAGCCATGGCCCGAGGCCGATGGTGGTCGACGAGGTCGGAGAAGCCATGGCACGGAGGCTAATATTGGTCAACGAAGTCAAAGAAACGATTGCCCGAGGCGATGGCGGTTGGCGTAGTTGGAGAAGCCATGGCCCGAGGCCGATGGCGATCGCCGTAGTCGGAGAAGCCATGGCCCAAAGGGCGATGACGGTTGGAAAAGTCGAAGAAGCCATGGCCCCGGAGGTCGATGGCGGTTGAAGTAGAAGAAGTCATGGCCCGGAGGCCGATGGCGGTCGGCGAGGTCGGAGAAGCAAAAACTGCAGGAGATAGCTCATTTGGCGATCGTCAGCCCCGAGGCACGCGTGCGGCGCACATGGGTGCTGACGCGCCGGGCAGAGTACCAGCCCCATCTAGTCAGACGTCCTATCCACCGCCAATGGCTCGCGGAATCAACGGCCTAGATCTTCCGTTCATGCGACGTGGCAAACTGTGGGGCCGATTTACCAGGGCACGTAATGCATGTCGCACACGCCGTTAATGGCTCCGTAGATCCGATAGCCTAGATCCACCGTCGAGGCAACGTCACGGGCAAGGGACGGATTTTCCCTTTAAGTAACCGCCTCTTCACCTTCTTCTTCTTCACCCTTTTTGCAGAAATCTTCAACTCCTTCGCGCTCTTGCTTTTCCATCTTCTTCCTAGCGCCACGCCGCTCGAGCTTGCTAGGCCACCACTTGCTTTGCTGCTGCGTAGTCTGCTACCGCAAGCGCCATCGTCTCTTTGGCTAAAGCCCATGGCGCCCAAGAAGTCGTCGAAGCTAGGAAAGACGGCGAGATCCTTGCTCGTGAGCGGCGATGAGACCGAGCGGGGTTCGGCATTCGTTCCCTCACGCGCGGGGAGTGAGATGATGGAGGACTTGTAGTAGGCCGGCGTCCTCCCGCCGCGGGAGCTTGCACAATGGCGCCCAGCCAGGGGGGAGCAGTTCCCGATCCCTGACTCCGGTGAGTTAGTAGTCTTCGCCGCTATCTTCTTCACGGTTTTGGAGTACCGGCCCATCCCTTTGTTTAGTGCCTGCTCCACTATTATGATATCGCCCTTTGCAATCTCAATCCGAACTCCATCCTCCAAATCTCTATCTTCATCTATCTCTACGAGGCCTATATTGGGATACCCGCACTTCAACCTCTTCCACCATTACTTCTGTCTCCGGTGGATAGTCAGCTGGTCGGTGAGGCTGGGATCTAGTTTTGGGAGAGGATGGCCTGGTGTTATATTCTCGTCGACCTGACATCCTCGAACAAGGGATGCCACGCCGAGTGGTTATACATCGGGAACCACGAGCCGATGATCTCCCCCGAGATCTACCAGGAGCCAACCCTGCGAGCACCTGGTCGGCCACCTGTCCTGCAGCTGAGCAGGGCCAAGTCGATGAACTCGTCGCCAGGGTGGATCGCCTGAGGGAGCGGGGCTTGACTGGCGCAAGAGTGGTGCTCAACTTTGCCCTTCGAGGCCTTCAGCCCTTCAAGAGGAGGGTGAAGTCAGCGTTCGAGTACTCAGGCGGCCAGGACCCGACTCGAGAGGCCATGGTCCCCGTCGAGCACGTGCAGAAGAGGCTGACTAGCTTCTTCTTGAGCTCGATGGACTTTGGTGCGAGGGGCCCGCTCGGCACAGCCTCACCAATCCACGACTGGAGGTAAGCCCGACCTGACTTGTTCTTCATCTTCTTTTTTTTTGTTTGGGACGTCACCTGCTAGGTGTTGACATTGACAAGGAATGGCCATGTATGTCTCGCTGGCGCCGGTCCCTGAGGCCCCGGTGGCAAAGGGCGATTTCCCGAAGGCCCGAGTTGCTATGGGGAAGAAGCTCAAGGCCCCCCGGTCAAAGCCGGAGGCGAAGATGGCACCACCGGGGAGTCTAAAGATCCTCGGCATGAAATGGAAGTTGGTCGTCTCCTCCGACGAGGGGGGCTTGGGGGAGGTTGATGAGAAGCCTATGTTGTCATCAACTGACTCAACGACTGGGGCGGCCAAGGGGGAGTCGTCGGGGCCCCCAAAGAGGGCCAAGCTCCTTGCCATGCGGTACAGGGCCTCAAAGAGGTAAGTGCAATCCTCTAGTATGCCATTTTATTTTCATTTCTTAGGTGCTAACATACCCCTCCGAGCAGACAAGCCTTGGACATCGACCCCTGTCTTTGAGGAGCCGAAGGGGTAATCGAGCCGCCGCCCGAGGTCAAGGTGAGGGTGCCAGCCGCCTTCGGGCGATGTGGAAATGGTGGTTTTGCCATCGAGGGCCGGTCGAGCCAAGGACTAGTCGACGATGGAGACGGAGCTGCGCGTAGCCCCAGGAGGCGGCCGCGGCGACGGCGAGAGCGGTTGTTGGTGGGTTGGGACTTGTTCCCCCTCCCTCATAGTCCGCGCCGCAGCAGCTGGCGCAACCTCGCCCGGCGATGGAGCCCTCGGGTCCGAGCCGTGGGAGGTGGCCGAGACCCAGCCCGCCTCGGAGCTCGAGGCGGTGGTCATTGAGGGCGCCAAGGACGACCTACTCTAGACATCGGGGTGGTGGTCGAGGAGCCCTCCGACTCTGAGGCGAAGGGGACGGACGAGTTCAACCGGGCGCTTCATCACGTGTGCGATCTCTATATGGTAAGTACAAGCTTCTTTTCTTCACTCTCTCAACTTTCATTCTGACGCCTTGTGCCTATTGGGACTCGCCCGTCGGTCGTAGTCCACCAGGGCGGTCCGGGCGCTGGAGGAGAGGAACCGTGTCGCTGAGGTGAAGGTGGCCGAGCTCGAGGTGCTACATGCCCTCTCTTCCCAGCGTAAGTCTCCTGTCCAACTCGTCAAAGCTTCTTATGAAGTGGCCTGCTCACTCTTCTTATTGTGCAGAGGCCAGCGAGGTCATAGCTTACGCCGAGAGGCTCGGGTGTCACGCCCAGAAATTCAAACAATAATTTCTGAAGCTATATGTGTATTAAAACCCCTGTCCAGGACCAGCTAGGGTACACATACGACATTATTGATATTACAGAATCCACATCTTAGAAACAATATAAAAGATTACAAAAATGCAGTGGAAAAAGAAACGACTAGCTAAGCTGAAACTTGACTCTTGTCACGAAGCACCAACACACCACAGGCAACCTTGACGTTGTACGCAAGCCTAATCCTCGTTGAAACCTTCCTCTTCCTCGATCTATGGCTCTGATGGGGGAAATTGAGAAAGACTGAGTGCTACCCACTGTACTCCATGAATCATGCCGAAAGAGAAGGTATGATGCATAATAATTCACAAGGAAGGATAGGGTTTCATTTGCGAAACAACATTTCACAAATAATAGTTGAAAGTAGTAAAACAAAAGTATATAATTAAGCAATATTAAAATAATCACTGTCCAACGTTAACCCCACATTGCAACAAGCCCAACCATCCATCTATTCTAATCAAGTACCATTAATCAAGTTCATTTACTAGAATGAGACTAATTACGGTGAATCTGGTTGATCGCCCATAACCGCGGGCATGGCTATTCGAATAGTTTTACTCTGATTAGAGGTGTACAACTGTACCCATAAGACACAACCCCACGACACGTTTCTGCGTGCCGGTGTACCACCATGTTACCCAGGAAAGAGACTATGACAGGACCCTTCGCATAACCCCCTCTAACCAATCGTACCACACCAAGGTTTCACCCCCACTCCCATAAGGGCAATGGGCAACCCCCCCACGTGTCGCGGTGAATCCGGCAACCGATCAACCCTTTTAACCAAGGCCAACCCAACTCCATCACGCCCACCCTCACTAGGGTACGTCAGCTAGAGGTAGCGACGCTACAGATCCTGCCATCACCCATGCTGGCTTGTGGTATGCACGGTAATTCTTCCAGGGTTTCTCGAGAATTGGTCCTTAACTGCCATGGGCGCGACTATCCAAAACCATTACACCCATAGCCCACCATTGTCATATTTTAATATTATTATCATAGTATCTCATACTTGACATCATCTGTATAATAGTCTCCACTATAGTAATTAAGTAATGTGATCCCCTTTAATGAGCTAATTGATCTAAGCCAGGCTAAGCATGTCGTAAATCATGTTAAACCCAAGTTATCAATGATATAAGGCAAACAAGTCATATGGCTGAGTACAATAGGTAAAACAGTCCCATAAAATGAAATTCTAAAACATATGCATTATTTGAGAGAAATAAGACATTTGGAAAAATAGGCACAATATGATCAATGTAAAGTATGACTTGCCTTGCTCGGAAGATAGGGGAACTCTTGCAACTACTTCAAAATAAACGGGATCGCTGGAACTGCCAGAATCTACACGACAAACAAAGCACTCAACAAAACATGCTAAAAGTCTACTGAAATAGCACATAAAACTATTTTTAATGGATTCTTGACATTTTTCTGAATTTAATAAAATTTGAATGGACTAAAACAGAGCTCGGATTAAAAGATATGAATTTTAGAATATTATCTGTGTTTATTACTAACACGAGAAAAGTCCTTAATAATTTATTGTGCAATTATGCCCGGCCGACGCAAGCCAACGCAAGGCTAACGCACGAGTAGGGCTCATGCAAGCAACTAGGGCTGACGTCAACATGGCACAATCGGCTAACGTCGGCGGGTGCGAGACACCGGTCCATGGTGGGCCAGGGTCTATTGGGGCGGGCGGTGGCGGTGTACCACGTGGGCACACGTGGTGCGCGTGGCACCATTGTGGCGGTCATGCGGGTGTACGGGAGCGGGCGGGCCCGATCTACCGCTCGGTAGATTGGACGACACGAGATCGGGCTTGAGTTAGCGGCGAGCTGCCCGAGCTAAGTACGCCGACCATGGCCACGCGGCGGCCGGTCGGCTTGCCGGCGCGCGGCGGCGCGGTGTCGGACGGCGCAAGGTTTGGGATGCGGCACGGAACGACACTAGGGTTCGGGTAACTTGCGGGAATCTAGGGTTAGCGCACGGACTTGAGAGGAAAACGAGAGAGAGGCTCACCGGCGTCGGGGACGAAAGCGGCGGCGCATGACGGCGGAATTTGGTGGCGATGTTTTATGGTGATTTTTGGCTCGGGAAAAATAGGAAAAAGGAGTGGGGTTCATGCGGGTTTTATAGAGGAAGCGATAGGCCAGATTGCACACGGATCGGCCGCAAATTTCTTGTCGTGCATTGCGGTGCGATCGTAGAGAAGGAACGATAGCGGAGAGATTAGGGTTTGCGGCTCGGGCTTGGATACGGGGCGGATTCGAACGGCATGGATGTGGAAAGGGGCGGCGCAACGCGATCAACGCAGACTCGGCGTGGGGACGCAGCAGAGATGCGTGGGGTGGCGCGGCGCAAGCGGCGAAAATGGCGCGGCGCGGGGACGATGGGCGACAAGTGGGCCCCACTTTGTCGGCGGCGCGAGTAAGGGCCGGTGGACTTCGGCGTGCGCGAACGGCTCATGGGTTGCGGCCCACGGGTGGGAGAGAAAAAAAGGGTGTGCACGCGCAGCTAGGGTCGAAGGAGGAATTAGGCCGGCGGCCGATAGAAAGAACGGGCAGAAAAGGACGGGGAAAAAGAAAAAGGAAAAAAAGAATTTCCAGCGACGTAATTAATTTTGATTATTTATTTAATTGGTTAAAATTTATTTCTAGTGCTCTAAGGGCGCGTTCGCAAGTGATTATTTTTTGGTGATTAGTCGCACGTAAAACGAGAAACATGATTAGCATATGATTAATTAAGTATTAATATATAAAAAATTAATAAATTAATTTATTAGATTTTTTTAAGCAACTTTTATATAAAAAATTTTCACACGAAAGCGTACCATTTAACAGTTTGAAAAGCGTGCTAACGTAAAACGAGGAGAATAGTGTTTTGAAAATCACTTTCGATCGGGGCCTAAAATTCCACTAAAAATTCGAGTTAATGTATTTTGACACGTAGAATTTAAGAAAAATCCTACCATGCCATTTTTATTTATTAATTGTATTTTAAAATTGATTATTTGCTCTAGGTAATTCAAAAATTCATTTTCTTTTTGGGGAATTACTGAAATGATTTTTAGAGGGCTAAACTCCACGGTGTGAAGCCGGCCGTATCCTTGAAACCAATGAGAAAAGAACGTGAAACAAGGTTATCGGGTTACGCACGGTTCAAATGGACTCATCACTCGAAGAAGAAGGTACATGAGAAATAGAATAAGAGTTCAAGGCCCTCACCCGCACCTCTTCGCCTACATCTTAGAATCTCGGGTCGAGATTTTATTTAAGGGGGTAGGTTTGTCACACCTCGGAGTTTAGCCCTTTAAAAATCATTTAAGTAATTTCCCAAAAGAAAATGAAATTTTGAATTAACCAAGAGCAAATAATTAATTTTAAAATGCAATTAATAAATGGAAATGGCATGGTATGATTTTTCTTAAATTCTATATGTCAAAATACATTAACTCATTTTTAGTGGAATTTGCAAAGCACTAGAAATAATTTTCAACCAATTAAATAAATAATCAAAATTAATTAAGTCCCGTGGAGATTCTTTTTTATTTTTTTTTTTTCTCGTCCTTTTCCCGCCCATTCTTTTCTATCGGGTCGTGAGCCCAATTCCTACTTCGGCCCATGCCGCGCACATGCATGTTTCCTTTCTCTCCGACCCGTGGACGCAGCCCACGAGCCGCCTCATGCGCACCGGCCCCTGGGCCCTCCCTCGCGCCGCGCGGCCGCCGATGTGTGAGCCCACCTGTCCGGCCCATCATCCCGCGTCGCCGCGCCATCTCCGTCGCTCGCGCCGCGCCACTCCGCACATCTCCATCATCCTAGCGCCGAGTTGTTAGTGATATGCCCTAGAGGCAACATGGAGATGTTGGATATCACGTCAATGTTTATGTATTTATGAATAAAGTGTTATTCGGTTCCATGAAATAGACATCTTGTATTGATCAATAAGTACGTGACTTATTTATGAGACTCGATATGTATGAATCTATTTCTAAACGATCCACGATCATATGTCATATTGTTGGAACAAATATGATTCTAAGATCGGCATGTTTATTGATTGATGATCATGTCTCATAGATCATGGGTATGGAGATACCAAATCAATAAACATGGACATATGTGTTGGAGAACACATTGTTGGATAGACCCACCATGAGACACTACGGAATTAATGTGCCATTAGTTGGTCTCGAGGTAGTGTTGGTACAAAGTCCTTAGACCCGAGATCACCATGGATTCCAACATGTGTAGTAGCCTACTTTGGGACTACCAAACGATCCGTAGCGGGTAGTTATAAAGGTAGTTTTCGGGTTTGCTATGAAACATGGAGTGGGATGTGAGTGATCAAGATGGAATTTGCCCCTCCTTTGGAGAGATATCTCTCGGCCCTCGAGGTAATGGATTATGGAAATGCATGGCCATGCTAAGTTGATTGAGGAGTCAATCAACGACGGATAATCAATACGGTTCGAGTGAATGGTTAAGCTATTGAAGGGATGGCACACATCTTGCCTATAGCTTAAGCGGTATCGTGAGGCAAAGGGATTTGTGTACACATTACGGGTTGAGCCGATATTATTCTTGTATACTATGGTGTCAATATGTGCCTTGCTAGGCGCCACTGTTGACATTGTGAGTTGGACTCGAGCCGACGATCGGCCAAGTTAGACTATAGCCAAACCGAGTATACACCGAACCTACGGGTCGCACGCTTAAGGGGATAGAACGAGATATTCGAGTTGGACTCGGATACGGCTCGATCGGATAGGGATCCGATCGGATAGAGTCCTATGGGCTTACGACGTATGGGCGGCCAACTCTATGAGATACGGATGAGATCCGATTCAAAATAGAGTCCTAATCGGCCACTAGTCCCGGTCGGCCAACTCTATGTAAAGGAGGGAGGGTGGAGAGGCGTGACACGTCAATTGCATCGCGTGCAACGAAGTCGCCGAGATCAATCTCCACGGAAACCCTCCCCACTTTCGAGCCAAACCCTAGCCTTGCATCGCGTGCTAGCACACGGTGTACGGCGTTACGTCCCCGGACGTGTGGATACCGGTAGAGGCGCTGCTACGTTGCGCGCCGTTGATCGGCTTGGATCGGCGCAATCGGAGCGATCGGGCGTGGTGGAATCGGGCGTGGTCGGGCGCATCGGAGCAAGGCGTGAGAACGCGGCCGGACGACTCGAATCGGGCGATTGGTGAATCGGCTGTCTCAGGAATCGGCTACACTTGTTTCGGATCGGATTGCCCAGATTGGCTATTCATTGCACTCTACTCCAATCGGTAACGATCTATCGGCCCTTACTTGCAAGTGTTCTGGTTTGCGCGGTAGAAGTTTTTGTTTTGGCTAGCGTAGCCTCCGCGTAACCCTTCGGTGGTATCGAGCTAATCTTGCTTAGTTCGGGTTTTAGATTGGATCTGGAACAAGTTTTGCACACGGGTTGATTAGATCAATCGGTTTTACGGGATTTGTTGAGGAGAGTTCATGGTAATTGCGTTCCTTGATAGTGTATCGAAACGGCGTAATGTGATTACGTCGAAGCAATTTCCATGTAACTTGGTTTGAGTTGGGTTCGAGATAGCGTTCCTTGATAGTGTATCGGAACGGTATAATGTGATTATGCCGAAGCTATCTCGTAGTCCGATCTTGTTAGGCTGCCTCGCGCCTACGCAAACCATCTCCCTTGATAGTGTATCGGGACGGCATAATATGATTACGCCGACATGGTTTCCGTAAGCGATTTCATAGATTGGATCTATGAATTTCGTGTGGTGTTCGGGCGCGTACCCCCTTATAGGTCGTCTCGGTGCCGTATCTGCGATAAGTAGAAAACGTTTCTACGCCTAACTTGTTTTTGCGAGAGAATGCTTTGAGATGGTATGGCCCTATTGTATGTATGAGATGCATGTGATGCATGTAATATTCTTTCATATGTGCAATCCCGTAATATTCTTTCATACGTGCAATGCTTGTAATATTCTTTCACGACCTACGAGTCGATGTAATCTTCAATTAGAGCTTCTATAGTAGTAGCTTAGTTTGAAGAAATCAAGCATTCGGCACTCGAAAGAACGGTGATGAAGATGGAGATCCGTACTATCGGCATGGAGATGGAGATCACCATGTGAAAGGGGCCATACTATTTCATGCTATTCTACTGCTTTCATATATGTGATATGTTTGTTTGATAGGATAGCATCCCTCACAAAATTAAGTAGTAATGATGCCCTTCCAAATGTTGCACCCGTCATCGTTATGCTCGTCAATGGTGGGTACGCAAAGCGAGTGCCATTCTCTATCATAACACGAGGGTATATGTCGGACATATACAGCGAGTATTTGGTTTACTTAACAAGGCTATCAAAACAGTTTTGGACCTTGGGGCATAGGTTGGGGCCGGGCATGGAGATGCCACACCAACAACAAGAGTCACATAGAGATGTGATTAGCAAGGAGTTGCTTACCGATGTTACTAATTTTCTAGCAGTGATGCCAAAGCTCACTAGAAAATTAACTAACATGTGGATCTTGACCCAATACGTAACCTAGAGGGAAGGTGGAAAATACGTAATGGGAGTCTAATGTTAAATTGTTTAACAATAGACATAGCATAAACATTGTGCTAAACTTTGCTTTTTCTGTTGTAGAATAAATGGCGGCTAATACTACACCCGGTACCTTTAATTTGCGATCTATTCTCGAAAAGGAAAAATTAAATGGAACAAACTTTATGGATTGGTATCGCAACTTGAGAATTGTTCTCAAGCAAGAGCGTAAGGAGTACGTTCTTGAAGTACCCTATCCCGAGGATTTGCCAACTAATGCCACCGCAATCGCACGGAGGGCTTATGAGAAGCACACTAATGATGCCCTAGATATAAGGCTGTCTCATGCTTGCTACAATGTCCCCCGAGCTTGAAGCAATATGAGAGCGGCTGATGCTCACACTATTATTCGGGATGCGTGGCATGTTTGAGAACCAAGCTCGGCCGAGAGGTTCAACACCTCAAAGTCCTTGTTTGCGTGCGAGCTTGTTGAGGGAATCCGTCGTCCGCATGTGATAAAGATGATTGGCTACATTGAGAGTCGGAAAAGCTGGGTTTTCCCTTAGCCAAGAGTTGGCTGCGATGTGATTCTCCGGTCGCTCCCTCCGAGCTTCGAGCCATTCATATTAAATTATCACATGAACAATATGGATAGGACCTTGGTGAATTGCATGGGATGCTAAAGACAGTGAGGAGAGTATCCAGAAAAACGGTCATCATGTGATGATGATGCGAAGGCTAAGCGCAAACCACTGTCAAGAAACTTTGCACCAAGAGGAAGTTAACTCCCGATGAGATCGCGAGTGCCTCTAATGCAAAGAAGGGCAAGAAAGGGGTCGGCGGCATCGAGATGCCGTTTGCTTTCTCTTGCAGGAGACAGAGCCCGGAAAAGGCTGCAAGAAGTACATGGAGGATCTCAAGAAGAAGCAAAGTACGACTTACGCCGGGTATTAATGTTATAGACATTAATCTTGCTACTTCACCCTACGACTCTTGGGTATTTGATACCGGATCGGTAGCTCATATTTGCAAATCGTTGTAGGGAATGAGAAGAAGTAGAGGATTGAGAAGGGGCGAGGTGAACTGCGCGTCGGCAATGGAGCAAGCGTTGCTACGGTTGCTGTCGACACGATACCACTTCATCTACCTTCGAGATTAGTTTTGGAATTGAATAATTGTTATTGTGTTCCAACACTATGTCAAAACGTTATTTCCGCTTCATGTTTGCAAGCGGAAGGATATGATTTTAGATCAATGAACAATGGTTGTTCAATATATCTCGAGAGATATGTTCTATTTTCATGCTCCATTGGTGAATGGATTATACGTTTTGAATCTTGAAGCATCTCCCATCTATAACATTAATACGAGAAAGGCAACTCTCTAATGATATAAACCCCACGTTTATCGGCATTGTCGCTTAGGCCATATAAATAAGAAACGCATGGAGAAGCTCCATAAGGATGGATTGCTTCACTCTTTTGATTTTGAATCATTTGAAACATGTGAGTCTTGTTTATTTGGTAAGATGACAAAGGCACCTTTCACGGGACGTAGTGAGAGAGCAAGTGACTTATTGGCACTCGTACATACCGATGTATGTGGACCAATGAGCTCAACGGCCGAGAGGTGGTTATCGGTACTTCATTACCTTTACGATGACTTTAGTAGATATGGTTATATCTACTTAATGAGGCATAAGTCCGAATCCTTTGAAAAGTTCAAAGAATTCCGAATGAAATACTGAGAATCATTTAGGGAAAACAATCAAGTTTCTACGATCGGATCGTGGAGGGAATACTTGAGCCAAGAGTTTGGTAATCATCTCGAAAGATTGTGGAATTGTTCCACGATTAACTCCGCCGGGAACTCCACAATGGAACGGAGTGTCCGAACGGAGAAATCGCACCTTGTTGGACATGGTGCGGTCGATGATGAGTCAAAGTGATCTTCCGTTATCTTTACGGGGATATGCTCTTGAAGCATTGCGCTCACACTAAATAGAGTTCCATCTAAGTCGGTTGAAAAGACACCATATGAGATATGGACAGGGCAACCCCTAGTTTGTCTTTTCTCAAAATATGGGGATGCGAAGCTTATGTAAAACGTTTACGATCGACAAGCTCACACCCAAATCGACAAGTGCTTCTTTGTGGGATATCCTAAGGAAACTAAGGGATATTACTTTTATAATCGGGAACAAGGCAAAGTGTTTGTCGCCCAACACAGTGTCTTCTTAGAGAAAGGGTTTCTTTCAAGAAGGGTTAGTGGGAGCAGGGTGCATCTTGAAGAAGTTCAAGAAACACCAGAAAACGTTTCAGCGACCACAGAACCACAACAGGAGGAGCAAAGTGTTGCGCCACCGGTTGTAGATACACCCGGCCCACGGAGGTCGAAAGATCACGTCGTGCACCTGACAGTACACAGTGCGGAACAACGTGATATATTGTTGTTGGACAACGATGAACCTAAGACCTATGAGGAAGCGATGGTGGGACACTGATTCCAACAAGTGGCTTGGAGCCATGAAATCCGAAATAGAATCCATGTACGACAATCAAGTTTGGAACTTGGTTGATCCACTGATGGTGTCAAAACCATTGAGTGTAAATGGGTTTTTAAGAAAAAGGCCGATATGGATGGAAATGTTCACATCTATAAGGCGCGATTGGTGGCGAAAGGTTTTAAACAGATTCAAGGAGTTGATTATGATGAAACCTTCTCGTCCGTCGCAATGCTTAAATCTATTCGGATTATCCTAGCGATTGCTTGCATATTTCGATTATGAGATATGGCGGATGGATGTCAAAACGGCTTTCCTAAATGGAAACCTAAGCGAGGATGTATACATGATACAACCTCGGGGTTTTGTCGATCGAGAATCGCTGGAAAGATATGCAAGCTACGAAATCCATTTATGGATTGAAGCAAGCATCTCGGAGTTGGAATATTCGTTTTGATGAAGTAATCAAAGGGTTTGGTTTCATCAAAAATGAAGAAGAGGCTGTGTTTACAAAAAGGTCGAGTGGGAGCGCAATTGTATTTCTAATCTTATATGTGGATGACATATTGTTGATTAGAAATGATATCCCTATGCTAGAATCCGTCAAGTCTTCATTGAAAAATAGTTTTCCATGAAAGACTTAGGGGAGGCAACATACATATTGGGCATTCGGATCTATAGAGATAGATCCAAGAGGCTAATTGGATTAAGCCAAAGTACATACATTGACAAGGTGTTGAAAAGGTTCAACATGCATGATTCCAAGAAAGGTTTCTTGCCTATGTCACATGTCATCAATCTTAGCAAGAATCGGTGTCCTCGGACACATGATGAGCGGAATAAGATGGGTATGGTTCCATATGCTTCGGCAATTGGATCCATCATGTATGCCATGCTTTGTACACGCCCGAGATGTCTCGTACGCTTTGAGTGCTACGAGCGGATACCGTCGAGATCCGGTGAAGGTCAGCTGGATTGCCGTAAAGAATATCCTTAAGTACTTGAGAAGAACTAAGGATATGTTCCTAGTCTATGGAGGTGAGGAAGAGCTCGTTGTAAGTGGTTACACCGATGCTAGCTTCCAAACAGAAAGGATGACTATAGATCGCAATGCAGGTTCGTGTTCACTGAACGGGAGGCGAGTTTGGAAGAGCTCCAAGCGGGATACCTTGCTGATTCTACAACGGAGGCCGAGTACATTGCTTGCCGGAAGCTACAAAGGAGGCTGTTTGGATCAAGAAATTCGTTTCGAGCTTGATGTGATGATTAGTACGGGGTCCAATGTCTCTATTGTGACAATAGTGGAGCCATTGCGCAAGCCAAGGAGCGAGGTCACATCAAGTCCAAACACATACTTCGGCGATATCATCTCATCGCGAGATTGTGGACGAGAGGTGATGTCAAGATATGCAAAGTGCACACGGATCTCAACATAGCCGATCCGTGACAAAACCTCTCCCTCACGGTGAAGCATGAGGCGCACACAAGAGCAATGGGTATTAGATACTTACATGATTGACTCTAGTGCAAGTGGGAGATTGTTAGTGATATGCCCTAGAGGCAACATGGAGATGTTGGATATCACGTCAATGTTTATGTATTTATGAATAAAGTGTTATTCGGTTCCATGAAATAGACATCTTGTATTGATCAATAAGTACGTGACTTATTTATGAGACTCGATATGTATGAATCTATTTCTAAACGATCCACGATCATATGTCATATTGTTGGAACAAATATGATTCTAAGATCGGCATGTTTATTGATTGATGATCATGTCTCATAGATCATGGGTATGGAGATACCAAATCAATAAACATGGACATATGTGTTGGAGAACACATTGTTGGATAGACCCACCATGAGACACTACGGGAATTAATGTGCCATTAGTTGGTCTCGGGTAGTGTTGGTACAAAGTCCTTAGACTGAGATCACCATGGATTCCAACATGTGTAGTAGCCTACTTTGGGACTACCAAACGATCCGAATGGCGGGTAGTTATAAAGGTAGTTTTCGGGTTTGCTATGAAACATGGAGTGGGATGTGAGTGATCAAGATGGAATTTGCCCTCCTTTGGAGAGATATCTCTGGGCCCTCGAGGTAATGGATTATGGAAATGCATGGCCATGCTAAGTTGATTGAGGAGTCAATCAACGGACAGATAATCCAATACGGTTCGAGTGAATGGTTAAGCTATTGAAGGGATGGCACACATCTTGCCTATAGCTTAACTAGTATCGTGAGGCAAAGGGATTTGTGTACACATTACAGGTTGAGCCGATATTATTCTTGTATACTATGGTGTCAATATGTGCCGCTAGGCACCGCATTGTTGACGGCTCGCTGAGTTGGACTCGAGCCGACGATCGGCCAAGTTAGACTATAGCCAAAACCGAGTATACCTCGAACCTACGGTCGCACGCTTAAGGGGATAGAACGGATATTCGAGTTGGACTCGGATACGGCTCGATCGGATAGGGATCCGATCGGATAGAGTCCTATGGGCTTACGACGTATGGGCGGCCAACTCTATGAGATACGGATGAGATCCGATTCAAAATAGAGTCCTAATCGCCACTAGTCCCGTCGGCCAACTCTATATAAAGGAGGGAGGGGTGGAGAGCCGTGACACGTCAATTGCATCGCGTGCAACGAAGTCGCCGAGATCAATCTCCACGGAAACCTCCCCACTTTCGAGCCAAACCCTAGCCTTGCATCGCGTGCTAGCACACGGGTGTACGGCGTTCGTCCCCGGACGTGTGGATACCGTAGAGGCGCCGCTACGTTGCGCGCCGTTGATCGGCCCGGATCGGCCGTAACGGAGCGATCACTGTGGTGGAATTGCGTGGTGGAATCGAGGCTGCGGCCGGCGCATCGGAGCGAGGCGTGAGAACGCGGCGGACGACTCGAATCGGGCGATTGGCGAATCGGCCGTCTCGGGAATCGGCTACACTGCTTTGGATCGGATTGCCCCGATTGGCTATTCCGCCGCACTCTACTCCAATCGGTAACGATCTATCGGCCCTTACTTGCAAGTGTTCTGGTTTTGCGCGGTAGAAGTTTTTGTTTTTGGCTAGCGTAGCCTCCGCGTAACCCTTCACGAGTCCCCATTGCCCACATCGTGACGCCCTTTTCCGCATCCATGCAATTCGAATCCACCCCATATCCACCCAGAGCCGCAAACCCTAATCGCTCCGTCGCCGCTCCTTCTCTCAGAGCCCACAATGGACGGAGAAATTCTCGTATTGATACATGTGCAATCCGGCCTCTCGCTTCCTCTATAAAACCCACATGAACCCCACTCTTTTTCCCCGATTTCACCGATCCAAAATCGCCACAAAAGCGAGCCGCCAAATTCCGCCGCCATGCATCGCCGCTTTCGTCCCCGACGCCATTTGGTGAGCCCTCTCTCATTTTCCTCTTGGTTCCGTTCGTAACCCTAGCTTCCTGCGAGTTTGCGCCGCTATCCCGAAGCCCTAGTGTTGCTCCGCGCCACATCCCGTCGTGTCGCTAGCAAGCCGGGCCGGCCGCCACGCAGCCATGGCCACCGCACTTAGCTGCATTGCGCCCTTGCTAACCCCGGCACGATCCAAGCCGTCCGATCTACCGAGAAGCGGAGGATCGGGCCGTCCGCTTCCGACACACCGCACGGCGCCATGATGGCGCCACGTCGGCGCCATGTGTGCCCACGTGGTACACCGCCGTCATCCACCCCAGTGGCTTGGTCCACCGTGGGACCGGTGTCCCCCACTCACGCGGCGCCGTTGCTTGCGCCATGCCGTCGGCCCTAGTTGCGTCGGCACGTTGCGTCAAGACTACCCGTGCATCAGCCTTGCGTGAGCTTGCGTCAACCCGGCTTAATTGCACAATAAATTATTAAGGACTTTTCGTGTTAGTAATAAACACAAATAATCTTCTAAAATTCATATCTTTTAATCCGAGCTCTGTTTTAGTCCATTCAAATTTTATTAAATCCAGAAAAATGTCAAGAATCCAATTAAAATAGTTTTATGTGTTGTTTCAGTAGACTTTTAGCATGTTTTGTTGAGTGCTATGTTTGTCATGTAGATTTTGGTAGTTCCAACGATCCTATATATTTTGAAGTAGTCACGAAGTTTCCAATCTTCGGAGTAAGGCAAGTCATACTTTACATTAATCATATTGTGCCTATTTTTCAAAAGTTTTATTTCTCTCAAATAATGCATATGTTTTAGAATGTCATTTTATGGGACTATTTTACCTATTGTACTCACCATATGACTTGTTTGCCTTATACCATTGATAACTTGGGTTTAACATGATTTAGGACATGCTTAGCCTAGCTTGACTAGATATTGGTTTAGAACATGCTTAGCCTAGCTTAGATCAATTAGCTCATTAAAGGGGATCACATTACTTAATTACTATAGTGGAGACTATTATACGGATGATGTCAAGTATGAGATACTATGATAATAATATTGGTGGGTTGTGGGTGCAATGGTTTTGGATAGTCGCGCCCATGGCGATTAAGGACCCGGTTCTCGGAAACCCTAAAAGAATTACCGTGCATACCACAAGCCAAAGATGGGTAATGGCTAGATCTCGTAGTGTAGCCGTCTCTAGTGATGTACCCTAGTATGGGTGGGCGTGATGGAGTTGGGTTGGCCTTGGTTAAAAGGGTTGACCGGCAACCGGATTCACCGCAAGCACGTGGGGCCGCCCATTGCCCTTATGGGAGTGGGGCGAAACCTTGGTGTGGTACGATTGGTTAGAGGGGTTATGCAAAGGTCTGTCACGATCTCTTTTGGGGTATCATGGTGGTACACCGGCACGGGGAAACGTGTCGTGAGCCGTGTCTTGTGGGTACAATTGTACACCCTCGATCGAGTAAAACTATTCGAATAGCCATGTCTGCGGTTATGGGCGATCAACAAGATTCAACGTGATTAGTCTCATTCTAGTAAATAAACTTGATTAATGGTACTTGATTAGAATAGATGGATGGTTGGGCTCGTTGCAACGTGGGGTTAACGTTGGGACGGTGATTATTTTAATATTGCTTTATTATATACTCTTTGTTTCTTGCTTTCAACTATTATTTGTGAAATGTTGTTTACGCAAATGAAACCCTATCCTTCCTTGTGAATTATTCTGTACCATACCTTCTCTTTCGGTATGATTTATTGAGTATAGTGGGTAGTACTCGGTCTTGCTCAATTTCCCCCATCAAAGCCGAGATCGAGGCGAGAGGAAGGTTTCGACAAGGATTAGGCTTGCATCCAACGTCAAGGTTGCCCGTGGTGTGTTGGTGCTTTGTCACAAGAGTCAAGTTTCAACTTAGCTAGTAGTTTCTTTTCCGTTGCATTTTTGTAATCTTTTATATTGTTTTCTAAGACGTGAATTTCGTAATATCAATAATGTCGTATGTGTACCCCTGGCCGGTCTCGGGACGGGGGTTTTAATACACATATAACTTTGGAAATTCTAGTTTGAATTTTTGGGCGTGACATCGGGATGGTCGCCAAGGAGGCCAACCTTATGGCCGAGAAGCTCCAGTGCAACCGGATGGCGCCCTCGAAGCTTCTCGAGTTCTCGACGCCGCTCGACGGGAGGCAAGGCTAAGCCGCGGAAGTCCGAGGAGGACTTGGCGCAGGTGTACCGAGACGCGAGGACAAGCTACGCAAGGCCGAGGAGGACTTGGCAGCGGCGCGCTAAGATGCCGAGGACCGGCTACACAAGCCCGAGGAGGACTTGGCGGCCACGGAGAAGGCAAGGGCCGACACCAAGAGTAAATCCAAATTATCATTAGCTTTTGCATCCCTTTTGAGTTTTTCCCTTGCGCTGACCGACCCTACTTGTGCGGGTCACCTCTCGAGTCTTCCGCGCCTAGATCGGGGACCTTAAGGCTCGCTCGAGCCTGGGTGAGGCCCAATCATCGCAATATCGGGAAGGGGCTCGAGCGCTCCTTGCCGTGGTCAACAGAGCAGCCACTATCCGAGGAGGCGAGGATGCACTGAGTGTAGCACGGTGCTCGGCGAGTCCGGGCCGCGACTTCATGCCTTTGTGTGAGACGCGGCTAAGCCGCGGCGGCGACGCACATCCGGCGTCGGCGGAAGCTGTACCGCGTGTCGAGGTTGAGGCGATCGGCGAAGGTTGGCCTGAGGGCATGACGGAGGGCGACGTCGAGGGCATATACACCGAAGTCGAGCCGACGCCGAGAAGATAGTCGACGATATGTCCCTGTAGGAAAAATTGTATAGTCCCTATAATAGATAGGTAGAGTTAGTCGAGTGAGTCCAAAAAGAAACTTTACCAAATGTAATCAAGTTTCCAATTTGCAATGTTGGAGAACAATTTTTAATCTTTGCAACAGAGCTTTAACTTCAAGCCTTCTATTCGCACCTGTGTCTAACTTTCACGCGTCCGGTCTCGACCTTAGCCGGCCTCGGTAGGGAGCAAACCCTGTCTTGATCCGAGAGGTTTAAGGCCAAGCCCTAGCATCTTAGCCGTTTACGTTGCAAATAGGTGCGGAGAGATTAAGGGAGAGGCCTCCAAGCCCTTGAGTAGCTTTACGCCATATCGACTATCCTATGTCGGCTCCGACCCTAGCCCTCTATGGTAGGGAGCATTCCCTGTCTTAGTTTGAAGGGCATAAGGCCGGGCCATTGCGTGTAGTTAGATACGTAGCACGTAGGTACTCGGGGACACCGCTCGAGCCCCGAGTAGCTCAGGCGTACTCTGAGGCTTCTCTCCGGAGAAACCAAACCATTGTGAGTCGGGGCTGCGTAGCTCGGGGCAAACGGAGCGTAGCGAAGAAGTTATTGAGCGTGTGCGAGGCTTGCTCAAGGGTCGGGAGGAGAATGGGTTGGAGAAAAATAGCTGAGGAGAAAGACTATGGAGAACAAGTTGCTTTATTAAAAGAGTTGGGTACAAGATACATAGCTTGCTCAAGTGTAGAATTGGTGTAAATACTCGATGTTCCATGAGTTCGGGACTTCTTGCCCGTCTTCTCGAATCAGCGGTAGGAGCCTAGACGCGTGACGATGGAGACGATAAAGGGCCCTTCCCATGGGGTCGACAACTTGTGCATGCCCGCCGGGGACTACACTCTAGCAGAGCACGAGGTCGCCGACCTTGAAGGATCTTCCTTGCATGTTCCCTGTCGTGCTAGCGACGTAGCACTTGTTGGTAGCGGTCCGACTGGGTCACCATGGCCAGCCGAGCTTCCTCAAGTCTGTCGATGTCCTCGGCGTGCATCTGCTCGGCCATCTCCTCATCGTAGTAGTGGATCCTCGGTGGAGTCATGGAGCATGTTGATGGGCGTAACTACTTCCGACCCGTAGACTAGGAAGAACGAGTGTTTGACTCGTGGCTCGGCTCGGCTGGGTTGCGGAGCCCCACAGGGACTGGGAGCTCACAAAGCCACCAGAACCCCATACTTCTAGAGTGGGTCAAAGATCCGAGCCTTCAACCCTTGCAATATCATGCCATTGGCATGCTTGCATTGCCCATTGGCCCAGTGGATGCACCACCGAGGCATACTTGACCTCGATGCATTTGTCTTCACGAGAATTCCCAGAAGACATTCCCGGTGAATTGAGTGCTGAGGTCGGTGATGATTTCCTCGGGATGCGAAGCGATAAGTGATGCCCTCGATGAAGTCTGCTACTTTCTTGGCAAAGTGCAAGTCTTGAGGCATCACCTTGATCCGCTTTGTGAACTCGTCGATGGCAGCAAAAGCGATCGGGCCCGCGGAGCCTTTGGGAATGGGCCGACCATGTCGAGCCCCTAGCATGCAAAGGGCCACAGCGGACGAGGGATCGTCTGAAGAGCCCGCCGAGCGGGTGATGATGCTTCTTGGCGAAGAACACAAATGAAGTGCAGCGCCGAACTAGCTCCTTCGCATTTTCATTGGTGGTCGGCCAATAGAATCCCGACCAAGAAAATTCTTACCGACCGGTGTCCGAGTGCCCGCATGGTTGCCGCAGATGTCCGAGCGGATTTCGTCGAGGATCTAGACTCTTAGTCTCGGGGGACACATAGCGGGAGCACTCTGGGCGAAGGCCGCGCTTGTGCGGCCCCGGAGCCGACCACCATGTACTCGCCCGCAACGTCGGGACGACGCGCTCAACCGCGACCTGGTTGGGCAAAAGAGCGCCTTAGTGATGATGTAGTCAATAAGTTCTGGCGCCATTCGACCGACGTGGCCGGTGATGGTGAGCACCGGAGTCACCGGATAGGCGAGTGGTCGGCGAGGACGACTCGCCTCTTTGATCAACGGCTTGAGCACCTCTTGGATGAAGACCCCTCGAGGGACAACCGCCCGATAGGATCCCAACTTGGACAACCGGTTGGCGGTTGTGTTGGCGTCGCGAAGAACGTGGTGGAACTCGATGTCGTGGAACTTGCCTTCGGCTTTCACACTTCGGCACGATGACGCGTCCATCTTCTCGCTCATGCAAGACCGAGTCCTTGTTAACTTGATCGATCACCGGCTTCGAATCGCCATAGATCATGAGGCGCTCGACGCCGATGGATATAGCGATCCGAAGGCCGTGGAGTAGGGCCTCATACTCGCAGCATTATTCGACGCCTTAAAAGCAACTAGAGGACGTACTTAAGATGCTCACCATGTGGGGAGATCGAAGTACGCCGACTCCAACCCGTCGATGCTTGAGCGACCCATTGAAGTACATGGTCTAGGTCGGACGGGTCTCGGGGTTGTCGGGAGTTGGATCATAGTCCACTCGGCCATGAAGTTGGCAAGGGCCTAGGACTTGATAGCATTACGAGGCTTGTAGTTGATGAAGAACTCGCCCATTTCCACTTTGCCCATTTGGCAATCCGACCGTAGCCTCCCGATTCTTGATGATGTTCCCGAGGGGGTACTCGGTCACCACCACCACCTTGTGGGCTTGGAAATAATCCCTTAGTTTTTGGGTGGTCCGAGGATGGCGTAGAGTAGCTTCTGCACTGGGGGATACCGAGCCTTAGATGCCACGAGGACCTCGGAGATGTAGTAGACATGCCTCTGCACCGGGTAGGCGTGGCCTTCCTCCAGACGCTCGACGACCAACACCATGCTCACGACCAAGGAGGTCGCAGCGATGTACAGGAGTAGGACCTCCTCGGGGTTCGGCATGGCGAGGACGGGTAACGAGGTCGGGAGATGCTTGAGGCCGCTGAAAGCTCGGTTGGCTTCTTCCATCCTTTGGAAGTCCAAGTCCTTCTTGACTAGCACGAAGAACAACCGCGCCATGCTCGTCGAGGCGAAACAAATCTAGTGAGCTGAAACAAATCGGCCAAGGGATGTCATGCACCCAGTGAGCTTCTGGACGTCCTTGACATAAGTCGGCCTGCGCATCTTTAGGAACACTAAGATCTTCTAGGGGTTTGCCTCGATCCCTCGGTAGGAGATGATGAACCCGAGGAGCTTTCAGGAGGGCACTCAGAAGACACACTTCTCGGGATTCGGCTTTCATCGATACACGCGGAGACTCTCGAAGGTCTTGGTGATGTCTTGTAATAGGTCGTCGGAGTTCTTCGTCTTGATCACCACGTCATCAACGTAGGCCTCTACGTTCCGACCGATTTGGCGAGGCAGTATTGAATCGCTCGCCGGTAGATTAACCCAGCTTTTTAGTCAGAAGGCCATCGTGGTGTAGCAGAAAGCCCCAAACGGCGTGATGAACGATGTCTTCTCCTAGTCGGCTGCTTTGAAGCCGATCTGGTGATAGCCCGAGTAGCAGTCTGAGAAACATAGGATGGAGCAGCCGGCGGTGGAGTCGACTACTTGGTCGATACGGAGGAGGGAGAATGTTTCTTTCACGCAGTGTTTGTTCAAGTCAGTATAATCAACACACATTCTCCATTTCCCATTCTTTTTCTTTACAAGGATCGGGTTTGCAAGCCACCCTAGATGGTACACCTCTTTAATGAAGCCAGCATCTAACAGCCTAGCTAGCTCCTTCTTGATTTCATCTTCGTGCTCTTGGGTGAACCGCCGAAGTCTCTCCCTAACCGGCTTGGCGTCGGGGAAGACATGGAGTTTGTGCTCGATCAGCTCCTTGGGTACTCCCGGCATGTTGGTCGGTTTCCATGCAAACATGTCGATTTTTGCACGCAGGAAGCCAACGAGCACGCCTTCCTATTTCTTGCCAAGGCCCGTGCCAACTAGCATGGTCTTGGAGGGTCGGCGTCGGAGATGGAGATAGCGTTGTACTCGGCGGGGTCGGCGGTGAGCCCGGAGCGATCGACGCCGAGTCTGGGGCTTCGTCGGCCCTCGGCGCTTTGTCCTTGTGGTCGGCGGCTTGGGCAATGAACTCGTCCATGCGGACCAAGAGGTTGACGACCTCACCCGCAGCGAGACTGTCCTTTTCACAAGTGTGAGAAGTGGCGACGTCTCCTTGGACAAAAAAGCCCCTACGGGTCTCGGCACCTTGAGGACCAAGTACGTGTAATGCGGGACCGCCATGAACTTGGCGAGGGTAGGGCACCTAAGCAATGCATGGTAGGCAGTCTCGAAGTTCACCACGTAGAACCCGATGAACTCGATGCGATAGTTTTCCGCGTCCCAAACGTTATGGGGGGGAAACAATGCCGAGTGGCACGCCGGCCTAGCCGAGGGCGATCCCATAGAAGGGCGAGTCAGTGGGCTCTAGGGTGTCGATGGAGAGGCCAAGGTCACGTAGTGTTCCTTGGAAGAGGACATTTATGTTGTCTCGAGAGAAGGAGATCGGAACCTCGGACCCACCCGAGGCGCTCGGTCGACTCCGCGAAGATCGCGTTTACTGCCGAGCAAGAAGCTTCCCAGTAGATCATACCGATCGTATGAGTCGGCTCCTAGAAGTCATCGTCCTTTGGGTGGTCTTCTTTTTGGTGTTTGGCACCGTCGTCCTTCCCCTCTCGACCCTCGGTGGTCGAAAGTCGTTTTTGTGCCTCTCGAACCGGCTTGTCGCGGAGAGTGTGCACCGTCGGATGGTATGCTTCTTGTTCGGGTGTAGGAAGCACGGCTTGTCCGGCGCCTCCCGGAGAGATTCACCCCGGGTCTCGCCCTTGGCCTCGGCTTGGCCTTGTCGATGGCGCGACCTCGAGGCTCGGCTTTCGCTTCCCAGAGGTAACGCCGAGACGACTCGGGCGGTTAGTGATCGGCTCTCCTCGGGGCGGCGGGGCTCGGGCGGATCCTTGCCCCAATGCTCCTTTGGGGGTCAACGCTCGGGAGCACGCATATGCTTCCACTTGGCGTCCTCGGCGTCGGCGAAGCGCTCATGGCAATGGTGATCATCACGGCGGGTGAGGTCGGCCGGTTCATGACCAGGTGTCGGAATAGCTCGAAGGGCTTGTAGAGGCCCTCAGAGAAGATGTGGATGACGTCATTGTTGGACATGCTCGCGACGGAATTGCGACGCCTCGGAGAAAGCGGTGTATGTAGCTCTAGATCGACTCGTCGATCCACGTCGGACTCTGGAAGGTTGTAGCAGAGGCCGGGCGCCGCCAAGTACCACGGTAGTTGGTGATGAAGGCGTCGCGAGCTCATCCCATGTGTCGATGGAGTTCTCAGGAAGCCCGATGAGCCAGTTGATGGCGGTCGACGCCAACATGACGGGGAAATAGTTCGCCATCATGTAGAAGTCACCGCTGGCCGCTCGGACGGCCGTGCGCAAGTATAGTCAAAACCACAAGGAGGGTCGGTCTTGCCGTCGTAGGGCTCGATGCCGGTTGGGCGAAATCCCTTGGGCCATGCCACTAAGCGAATGTAGGCGGTGAAGGCCGAGAACCCGTTGTGTCGGGATGGGGCCTCGTCATCGGCGCCTCTCGGGTGGGCCATGCTCCCGATCGTAGTCTCTCGGTGCCGCAACTCCTAGCGTCATCAATCGGCGCCACGACGTGTGATAATGTTTTGGGCATCAAGCCTCCGCATGATGATATCCCATGCGTCGCCGCATTGTAGGAGCCGCCTTGCTACTCCCGGGACGGCACCTTCTTTTTGGCCCCACCCAAGGCCACAAGAGCGGATATGGCCTTCGCCGCCTAGTCTTGGGTGTTGCACGAGGTGACAGAGTGGTCCGCTCGGCTCCGTTGCCGAGACCGCGGTCGATGATTGCCCTGTGGGAGCGCTCGGGCGGAGCTGGGGCATTGGTCGAGTGGCGGCTACTCGTGTCATGGCCATCGCCTTTTGTACCTCGGAGAGTCGGGAAGGGCGACGAGTGCTCGCTCGATGGCGACAGGTTAGCGCGGGTGTGCGGAACACACAGTGCCCTTGAACTCCATGATGAAGTCGGGCTCCGGGCTCCGAGGTAGTACGCGAGCGCGCGGGCTGCTTGTGTCGCGTGACCCGGCTAGTGTTGCGGTGACATCGGGCGTTGCGGTGGGCGTCGGACTCCCGGAAGCACGTGGCCTCGTCATTTGAAACCACATCCGTCATCATGACAAAATTCGCCGCCAACGGTTGTCGAGGGTGAACTCCGGTCGCGCGGCCTCTTGGCGTGCGCCACAAGGTGAGGTGGAGTGTGGTGGGTGGGCTTCATGGAGCTTGCCGGCCCGAGTGGATGGAGATGCGTCCGCGCGAGAAACGGACGAAAGACACCTTCGGCGCCTAGGAAGCGGTCATGCAACACGGCGCCCGTGGCGTGCTCGATCCGTGTCCATGCGAGTCCGTCCTTAGGATCATTGTGCGGGCGGTGGGGCTTGGGCCACCGGGCCTTCATGGCTAAGCGAGCCACCGGAGTCGAGCCGCTTGGCACGGAGCCGTGCGCCCGAGCACCATCGTCGCGCAGCGTTGTGCGATGGCGCGCTCTAGCTCACCGATGGCCTCCAGGAGAGGGTAAGGCGGGTGAAGTCATCGGCGCGGAAAACCAAGCTCCCGAAGATGAAAGTCGTCCCCGAGGGTGTAGTGAAGTCGGTGGAAAATGCAACAGCCATCAAGAACCGCTCGAGATGGTGAGGACAACCCCTACGGCGCACCAACTATCGGCGGGATGGTCGCGGTCCTCCACGGGGGCTGCAGAGGAGGTGAAAGAGTGGTTGGGACGTCCAACCAACGGGCTGATGGTCGACTCGAGTACACGATGAGCCAAGATTTTTAGACAGGGTTCGGCTCTCCCAGAAGGATGACAAGCCTACTCCTGTGTTTTTGTTAGGGTGGTGTGAGATTAGGGTTTGAGTACAAGTGAGAGAGACAGAGTTTTGGATGTAGAATCCGGCCCACTGCGTGTGTGTCCGCCCTCCCTTTTATAGGCCAAGGGGCCGGTTAACGGACTTGTCACGCAAGAAAGCTTGGTCATAAAGTAAAAACATATACGAGATAAAAAGGTGAAAAGCATAACGAGAATTTCATCGGGATCGCTTCTACATGTATCTTGTGTAGAGTTCGGTCGGGTGACATCATCCTTTGTTGGCTTGTCCCCTCCTTGCTTTATCTGCGAGCCTCACGGCGGAAGCCTCTCTACTGGGGACGGTCCGCTCCTTTTACGGTTGGGGCCGTGTACGCAGGTCGGACCGGGGAAGCCGCATTCGAGTCAGGAGGGGGTCGGGTTGGCCATCCTTGCCCGAGGTCCGGCTCCTAAACCCCCTCGAGGACTCATGGTCCTACCCATCCAACCTTATTTTCGACCTATGGGCTACCGGTGTGACACCCCCACATAGAGATAAGGACGCATCGTCGCTATATGTACTCGTGCCCTTGATCAATCTAATTATCACATTGACTCCAATACGCTTTCAAAGAGAAGAGAGAGAGAGGGAAATGAACAGGGGGAAGGTGGAAGACGAGGGTAAATAGGTCTAAAAAATTTGATAAACGCATTAAAGGGGTTGATCGGTGGCATATGTCAAATAGCTACAAAATTACAATGGTATTGTTATCAATAGACGAATTATAATGACATATTTCAAAATTGAGGAATTTATAATGGCATCGGTTCAATTAATCCTAAATCCTTATGCATCCCAAATCTTGTCTTAAAAAAGAATATGTGATTCTATAGTTCCGCTCTTTCCGATTAAAGATGCAGACTTTACCTTAGTTTTTGTTAGCATGCTTTTTAATGCTTTTTAAACTACTAGACTGTATGTTTCTTGTAAAAACTTTCTATATAAAAGTTGTTTTAAAGTATTAAATAAAACTATTTCTCATGTTTATAATAATGAAAACCCAATTAATCATGCACTACTGTTTTTCTTATTTTGCATGCGTTGACTTCATCTTCATTTAAGAGTAAATTTTACAAAACTACGGATACTTGATCAAACTTTCGTAAAACATATTTAGACCAAACTATCCCAAAACTATAGATTTAAAACTACGAGACTTAATGCATCGTATCATAGAACTACGGATTTAATGATGAAGTTATAAAAATTAGATCCATAGTACTATTATTATTTATTTAAAGTTACAAAATATGTAGTTTTGTGGTAAAATTATTGTTAACTCGTAAATTTGTGAAAAATTTGATGCTAAATCTGAAATTTTGGTTTTGGGATAGTTTAGTCTAAATATCTACTAGTACAGTTTTATAAATTTACTCTAATCCTAATTTATGCCAAATACCACTTATGTGTATCTAGAGACGCCGGATGGGCCGTGCCAAAATGGGCCGCCCAAGCACGCGCATCCCCAGCGGCACGGCACGCCCGACCCACGGCATGGCACGGCACGACACGCAGGAGGGGTCCAACCGACGAGCGACGCGTGGCGGCGGGCGACGGCGGCAGACGGTGCTAGGGGACTGTGTAATGGCTCCCAGGCCAATGGGAACGAGCCACGTCGCCCTAATGGCTAGCTAGCCATTCAAATTCAAAAATAGCCGTTGGGGACTAAAAATTCATAAAAATTCTGAAAATATTTCAAAAAATCTCAAATTTCGCCTATAAATAGGGCATGAACCCACCATTTCTCCTCACCCCTCACTTCTCATCTTATGCTCTCAAGTGCTCTAAAGTGTTCTCTTTGCTCTCAAGTGTCCATTTTTTGGTTTTGACAAAATTTGCTCAAATTTTGTCAAAAATCAAAATTAGTTTCGTAGTTCAATCGTTTGGCCAGAAGAAGTTTGAAGAGCTCGTGGTTGGAAAGATGTAGGTAATATTCAAATTTGTAATTATTTGTATTGTGTTTTTGAATTCAATAAATATTCCAAAATTTGTTTATGTCGGTTTAAATTTTCGAATGGATCCGAACTATCCATACCGATCGTTTGTCGTTCACTTTGGGTGATTTCAACCCCAACTACATGCCGGGTTTGACGATGCCTCCGGATCGGCTCCAACTCCACCATTTGTGGAGGAGTGCGGTTCAATCGACGGTGGCGGCTTCGGAAGGATTTTTCGGATCCGCGAGCGGAAGTGTTTCGACACACACCGGCTCAAAGAGATCGAGAACCTTCGGTGTGTGGCAACACTTCGACGAGATAAAGGAAACATGCCCCGACGGAAGAGAGGTATCGAAAGCTCGTTGTAGAATATGTATGCAAATTTTATCTGCTCGTTCTTCTAGTGGTACAGTTACCTCAAGTGCCATGCGGATTCGTGTGCCAAGAAACAATGAATACAACTCCGATAGCGAAGCGATGCTAAACCCGGACGGTACGGTACGTAGTTGGGAATACGACCCCATGGTTGCTCGGGAATCTTTTGTCCAGGTTAATCGCCAGCAAGATTTACCCCTAAACTTTGGGGGAGTCTCGCTTTTGAACAATACATTCAACAATCTCATAACCCTAGGTTTAAAGCGTGAGTAGGCAAACAACAACTAGAGATTTAGAGAATGTTTATCGGAAGGATTCAATTGCACTTAAGGAACCTGTTTAGTACATGTACTTTCTCTGTTAATGTTACTTCGGATATATGGAGTAGTAGAGCTAGAGAGGATTATCTTAGCGTAGTTGTTCATTTTGTTGATGATGATTGGCAATTACAAAAGAGAGTTTTAGGGCTTAGGTTAATAGATGTCTCACATACAGGAGAAAACATAGCTGAAAGAATTACTAAGTAATTAATGAATTTAATCTTGCTGATAAGATATCTGCTGTCACCCTAGATAATGCATCTGCTAATTCTAGGGCTATGAAAATATTGCAACCTGTATTTTGTGTTTATGCTCAGTCTTTTTTACTCCATCAGCGTTGTGCATGTCATATAATTAATTTGACTGTTAAGACTGACATGAAGAGGGTACGTAACCACGTTGATGCTGTTCGTCAAGCAATCGTGTGGTTAACTGCTTCTAACCCGCATATTGGTGCGTGGAAGAGGTTTTGCCATGCGGCCGGTAAGAGAGCTTGTAAGTTTGCCACTGATGCAGAGCTGTGGAGTGCAACGTATTTAATGTTAAAAGTTGTTTACCTTATAGTGAATTCCTTACTGATTTTGTTCAGTCATGTGGTGGCCCAAGAAACAGTGACCGGTCGCCAATACCGAATGAGCATGTTTGGGCAATTGTCTAAAATTTGTACCAATTTTTAGAAACTTTTTATGATTGTACTCTTACTCTGTCACAAGTTTATTATCCAACTGCTATATAATTTTGCACAACATTCTTAAAATTGCTTCTTTGTTTAAAGAATACGAAAATGATGATGTTCTAACCGAACTGTCTTTCACATGAAACAAAAATATTTTAAATATTGGAAAAATATACCTATTTTGTATGCTTTTGCTTTTGCTTTAGATCCTAGGTGTAAATTAAGGGGATATGCGCTATTTTATCACTTCTTGGTGATACTTTAGGTGTAAATTATAGTTCTTTTTTACTGAGGTTAAGAGTAAATTATATGAAGTTTTTGGAAGATATGAACTAAAGTTTCAGGGAATTCGACAGCAGAGACCCCCTCCTATCCCCACTACAGGTAAGAAGAAGTACAGTGGGGTAGGATTTGGAGTCTTCAAGCCAAGGTGGTGGCGTTCGTCGGCCACAAGTGGAGACGCCTCTTCGCATGGTGTGCCCGAAGAGTTGTCCTGTTATTTGACAAATGACACCATCCACCACGAAGCACAAGACTTCAACGTCCTCGAGTGGTGGAATGACCATAAGATAGCATATCTCGTGCTTTCAAAACTAGCACAGGATGTGTTGACGATGCCCGTGTCGACGGTGTCCTCCGAATCGACCTTCGCCTATGCGACCAGAATCATCGAAGACCAGAGGACGCATCCGAGCGCGACCACGTTGAAATGCTACTAAGCGTTCAAGGCGGAAGCTTGCTCGACAACATGCCCAATACACTGCGGACAACCAAGAATTGGCGCCCGGTTCGACCAACTCTACCGGATCCGACCGCCCGGTAGAATTTTGTTAGGAGTAGGTCTGACCTTTGAGCTGTACTCTTCTTTGTCATGGTTTTCTTAATTTTTTCTATGAGTTTTTATATGATAAAGTTTTTAACGAGAAAGATGCATCATTGTATCCTATAATGATATAAACATCAATAAATGTCATTACTATTTTTAACAAATTTTTTTAATATTTTTGCAAGTGTGGATTTATCTTTAAATTATTTCAATATGATGAATCACAACCTATCATTTTTAAAATTTTTAAGACAAAAAAATACTTTTTAAGTCATTACTTCTTTTTTAAACTTTTATTTCAATTTTTATTTTTAGTTAAGCTCGTCGCTATTATTTTACAAAAATTTTATCTGTGCTCGGCGTGCCCCGAACGACCGTGGGCTCGGCAAGGCACGTGGGTCACGAGCGTGCCGTGCCGACATGGGCACGGTTCGACCGTTCATGGGTCATGCTTGGGCCGGCGGCTTGGGACGTGGGCTGTACGGCACGACTCTTTTCATGAGCCGTGCCTAACGGGCTGTGTCAGGCTCATGCCCGTATTGTGCTAGGCCGGGCCGTTCCTTTGACCGTCACTATGTGTATCCCACAAAGCCGAAATAAACAAACGAGCAAAAAGAAGGAAATGAAGACAACCTCCTTCCTTCCTTCCTTCCCTCCCTCCTCCAACCTGAAGACCTGACCGCCAGATCTGACACCTCAAGCTTCGCCTCGCTTCGCTTCCTTTTCCGGCCTCCCAGATCCCGATCTCTTCCTCCCCATGCCGCCTCCTCCTCACCTCCCCTAACCCCGCCGCCGCCGCCGCCCCCGCCGCCATGGCCTCGCGGCCTCCGCTCCGCACCATCTCCGCCTTCGCCTCCTCCCTCTCCACCGATTCCCCCACCTCCGCTCCCCCTGGCGGCGTCCCGCAGTCCATCACCGCGCTCCTCAACAACCCGCTCCCCTCCGCCTCCTCCTCCTCCTACTACTGGCTCACCTGGCCCCCTCCCACCCCGCTCCCCGACGCGCCTCCCCCGCCATCCCACCCCTGCGACGTCTCCTGCGCCGACTTCGCGCCCTACCTCGCGGCCGTTGCCGACCCCTTCGCCCGCTTCGCTGACATCCGGCTCCACGCGTCGGCGGAGCTCGCGGAGTCCGAGGACGGCGCCGCCTCCCCGCGGGCTCTGGCCTCGCCGCCTGCCTCCGCGAGGTCCCCGCGCTCTTCTTCAAGGAGGACTTCGCGCTCGAGGACGGGGCCACATTCAAGGCCGCCTGCCCGCTCGGCGACGACGCGCTGCAGGAGCGCCTCGGCCAGCACCTGGACGTCGTCGAGGCGCACCTCGTGCGGGAGATCGCGCGCCGCTCGGAGTCCTTCTACGAGGCGCAGGGGCGGCTGCGGGGGCTGGACGGGGAGATCGTGGCCGCGGTCGGGAGGATCCGGGAGCTCAGGGAGGTGGTCCGGATGCTCACCGGTGATCTCGTGGGTGCCGCGCGCCAGGTGCAGGAGCTCAATGCGACGCGGGGTAACCTCATCGCCCTGCAGCAGAAGCTCACCGTCATCCTCTACGTCAGCCAGGCGCTCGCTGCTCTAAAGCTGGTGAGTGGGCAAACTGAGCATTACGAAACAAGATATCTCCCGCATTGCATTTCCTCTGCTGATCAGCAATGTGAATGATTCCCTGAACTGGTTGGGAACTAAGCTTAGCTCAGTGATGTGCTAATCTCTTAATAGTACTCAAGGCGTGAGCTTGCTGGCATTTCCCTCACTTTTCTTTGAGTCAGTTGGCAATTTGGTTAGTGTGAGGAGTATGATAGACCATAAAACTGCATGAACACACTGATTTATTAGTTTGATAGTCTGATGCCATGTGTTATGGTTTGTTCACATTATTTTGTTCTCACTGATTTATATGCTGATAAACAATACTGTGCATGGAACACCAGAAAAGCACTAGGCTGTATGTATCTCATTGATTTTCTTGCAACAATCTTGCTGGATTTAGATCTTGTTACCTTGGCTGCTCAATTATGAAGTGCCAATGTACCTTGACATGGAAATACAATGTATTCTTACTTATACATAGCAAAATGAAACTTGATGGTTCTGTATGGAGTACTTGGGCCAGAGCACATGCACCAGAAGCCCATGACACTGTTCATTGGTTGCGTACATCACTAAGAAAAATGTCTTTCTTGGTAGCGCATGCCATTATGGTCAATCTCAACTAGACCACCAGGATGACATTGTGCAGGATTGTAACATCTGAACTGACATTTCCGGGCTAAACATTTCAGTCTTGGGCAACCAAAGTTACCCTGACATAGAATACGGTACCGCTGATACAGAATTTCCCAAAAAACAAGGATGTTCATATATATTTAGTATATTTATGTATTTAAAAATAAATGTACTAGATGAATTGACACAATCACCTTCAGGACTTTAATTTGGAGGGCTTATAGACTAACACTAGGCATGTGTATACCTAAAAGCTCGAACAAACTCAATTATTAAGGAGATAAAACATTGATATACTGAAGGTTTAGTTTTATATATATATATATATATATATATATATATGGCTTTCTAACTCCACTTCTTTTCTGGTCGTTGCACTCTGTCGGATCGATTGTAGTCTCAGAGATATAGTAACCTGACATTTTTTACAACACACTTCCTGCTTTCTAACATACAGCCCGTAAGGCATGTAGGTTGACATGTGAGCCAAAAGATAGGCTTGTCATGGTGCCCAAAGATAGGTTTGTGAGGCTGAAATGAAATTGTATGTTCCTTACTGGCTTCCATCTCTTCCATAGTATCTCTATTCTTTGATGATCCTTCTAATTTCCTCTCTCTCAATACCTACATCTCTTTCCCAACCTCTGTTCAGCAGTAAAGCAGTGTCATGACAAAAACTAGTAAAGGAGGGGAGGACTGGTAAGGATTGAGATGCACAGACCAAACTTCAGAGGGTGTCTAAGGAGGTGTTTGAGATTCAGTGCTTTATGCTGCCTACACCATTTATGTTGCAGCCTAGAGCAGGTTGATGGGAGACTGAGGAGGACGTGCATCAGAAGTTCAGAACATGAAGTGAAGGCATGCAGGAGGCTTCGCTAGTTCAAATCTTCACAATGTACTCCATGGGGTGATGGAAGGTGGAAGGGAGAGAGGACAGGACAGTTGCTGGGACCAAGGAGGCAGGAAGAGGAGGCAGCTGTAGACACCATGATATGCGAGGTGGATCCATAAAGTCGGGCTGAGTGGAGGTGATGCGCTGATTGGAGTGTGCCTGACGCTTGCAATTGGGAATAATTGGGTTGGTTTTTGTACTTGGGTATGCTGTTGCGATGCTCTGCTCATGAGCTTTTATTATAGGGGTATTGTGCCAGGAGAGATTGGGGAAGTATTGGAGCATTATTTATTTATTTTTTAAAGCTGTAATTAATGGTACTCCCTTCGATCCGTGTCCAGATACCAATTTGGCTCTTCACCTCGTATCATGACATTCTGGACTGGAATAAATGTTTTTTTATACTAGATCTTTTAGTCATTGCGTTAAATCTTTTCTCTTACATTTCAAGCCCTTTATTTTATCGATTCCTAATTCAGTGCTTTGATTTGTTAATTTTGCCTTACATGTGCAGCTTGTGGCAGCTGCGGATTGTGCTGGTGCCCTTGACGTAATCGATGACTTGCAAAACTTGCTAGTAAGTTTCTTATATGATAAGATGCCAATGTTTCCTTTTGTATTCCTCTATGGTAGCTTTACCCTTTGTCAACCATTTTTCTTAACACTGTGGTCTAAAAGTAAAGACGTGCAGCTAAAAAAATAAAGTTAATTATTATTATTCTATTTCATTCCATGTCGTCAAAGCTGAGAAATACCCTACTATTATTAAATATTACATGGGTCTGTTGGACTGGGGATGCCCAAAAGTTAACTTCAATTGCAATTTTAATATCTAATGTGTCAGTTTTAGAATAATTTCTTTGTGTAATACCCAACTCAACTGTTCAGCTTATCTTTTCTCCTTTCCTAAAGTAAGTACTCTGGGAGTGTGTGCATGCATTTTTGGTAAAAATAGCAAGACTGTCAGAGAATTTGGCACTCATCTCTATTGCTTGCTGATTGTCTCTGTCTCTATGAACAACCATGATATATTAATGGTATAGGATTACAGCGTATCAAATTAGTTGATTGAAAGATGTGATTAACCTGTAATACGCCTCTTTACTCCAATCTACTTGCTCGTGTCTGCAGCATATGTAACTTACATTGTTATGATAATGTTTTCCTTTTTCAAACAGGACACTGATGAACTTACTGGGCTTTATTGCTTTGAAATATTCGTGATCAGTTAGGGACATCACTAGATTCAGTCAACAGGTACTCTCTTGGAACTTGAGCATAGGTTCCTATGATATGAGCACACCTTTTAGATTCAGGAGTACTAGCACAAAATATCTCATATTGAGATAAAAGCCTTTGTGCGTAGAAATAAATCATGAATCAGTGAATTGTGATCAAAAGCTCGTGGCATGTTGTAGCAATGTAGGTAAGCTGATCAATATAAAATAGAAATAACTAATGATTGTACTCAAATGGTATGTTTGCTGATACTGAAAATGTGCTCACACCTGGAGGGTGAATTTTAATGTTGTTATTAATCTTGGGCTCTCAGGATCTTGTTATTTTGAATTTTTTCCTATTATGTCCATCAGTAACTTGCTGTTTGACTTGATAATATTCATTTTTGTAGCATTCTTTCAGCAGAATTTGTGCGGGCTGCTGTTCCTGATGGAAAAGCTGTAGATGCATTGATTCAATCAAATGTGAAAAGAAAGGCTTCTGTCCCCCTTAATGGGACAGAGCATGAAGTATGTTTCAATTCACAGTTTAATCTATCTCTTAATCGGCTTATATTTACCTGATTATATATGCAGATGCACTGCTATCTGTTTATTCCATTGAAATTTCTACTAATCTGTATTTTCTATGTGTTGTCTGTTCACTGTTAACTTATTCTAGGTTTTCATTTGTTGTATCAGTGCATTCTCACTGAAATGTAAACTTTCACTACAACAAATGAAACAGAAAATTTGAACATTCATATTGTATAGAGTATTCTTTTATATAGCATAGTGAATGCTGTTCACTTTTTTTGACCCTTCTGTTAGGTTGTTAAGAACAATGATTAATCATAATTGAATATAGAGTAAGACCAATATCAATTTAGGGACTTGCCATATTGAGGCTAAATTGTCTGCTTTTAATGTTCATCTTGTTGATGTTAAGGTTCAATGCATGATAGGAAAGCAACGTTATGCGGTAGGAAGTGATCATGAACTAATTACCTTTTAATATTAATTTTGTCATGACTATAGCTATTCAATCTTGTGGCTACTCTGGCCATTTCCAGGCAAATTTTGTTCTTTTCCAATTTTTGAGTGAATTGCTCTGTAGCAAACACAGTTTAGAGGAATTTGTAGTTATTTGGTAAATGTTTGATGTGTTTAATATTTTCATCAGATTGCACTAATACACCGTTTATTTTATTTCTTCAATTTGAAGTTCCATGCTTACAGTACTATGGTACTTTAATAAAAGGTTTTCATCACCTTTTCTCTTACTTTCGGCATGTTCTTCATTGGTTTGCCGCAGGCAAACATAGATGAGGAGGAAAGCTTTATTCTCAGAGACCGGCTTCTCCCCTCATTATTTGCCTACTGAGAACGGTTAGTTCTGTCATTTACTTCCATTAAATTGATATTGCAGTGTGCACAAATTGGCTGCACAAATATATCTTTTTCAATGCTGGATGCAAACAATGAGAGGTTTTAGAGTGATAAATATTTCCCAAACACCTTAAAGGCTTCTGTGAGGGGTTTGTGTTGATGATGTTGTCACTCATAACAGCTTGTGTTTTGGGGCTTATTACTTGCATCCGCATGTCTTAAGTAAGATGCACTTTCAAACTTTTATTGGATAGAATATCAAGTTCCTTTTTTTCGCAAAGGCTGATCTCCTGTGAGTCTATTTGATTAGTAGCAGCATCATGTTTCTTTATTCCTGGATACTGAACTTGCTTTTTGAGGGTATATTAATCAGCAGTCCATTTTTTTGGTGGAAACTAAATGGTATGGTTCATTTTTATATTTTGCAGGACAAACTTCCTGCGGTGCTAAGAATTTACCGTGACACACTAATTACTGTTATGAAAGCTTCAATTAAAGCCACAGTAGCTGAGCTGCTCCCAATTTTAGTTGCCAGACCAATAGATTCTGATTCAGTAACTGGAGACAGAGCTGCTGATTCTGATGGTGTCATGTTTCTCCATTCATCATTATTTCTTTCCTATGCTATTTCTTCCACTAAAATTCTTACATATTTTGAACTTAATTTTTTTCTTAACTGCAGCTGGAGGCCAGTCTTTAGCAAATAAGTTGCGGAGTCTATCGTCTGAAGGGTTTGTTCAGCTTTTATCGTCTATATTTAGGATAGTTCAGGTAAAATGATTGTAAGAATTCCATGTAACCTGTTTGAAGTGGAGATCATGCATCAAATTTAATCTCATTGAGTATATACTTTTCTGGTATTCAGTAGTGCAGATGTTTAAGCCTTGCATTGATTTATCTTTTAGCTTTAGTTATCCAGTTTTTGAGTACATTTATTGTATCAGCTTAATTGTTCTATGCAATTATTATCTGCATTAAAGGAGCCATGAAATTGGTGCAAGTCCCATACTACATGCTGTCTGTTTTTGCCGATTCTATTGGTTGTAACCAAATAAAACCAGAAAAGATTGTGGAGTTAGCTATAGAAGTTATGTACCATTATGTAGCATTCCAACTTCCAACTCCAAATTCTCTTAGAAAACCTTCCAAGTCCAAATTGAATCAGTTAAGTAAAATAGGCTAGTGCAATATATATGATTTACCAATAAAATAAAAAGGAATAACAAGTTGCTATTGATAGTTAACATTTCATTTTGTCTTCAGTATTTGGGTTGAGATATGTAAGAAGTTACATGTACTTCTACTTTTTGTTTGAGATCTTTTCAAGTTAATCTCATAAAACACAAGTTTTAAAAGATGGAAAACTACTGATAAGTTTTCTGCTAGATGTGGCCCTTACAACTAGTAATACATAACCCTTATAACTAATAATACATAACCTTTGATCATACTAAATTCGGCTAAACTAGGGGTGTATATCTGTGGTTTTAACTGAGTTGAGAAAACTATGACAATGTTGATCTGTTCGCTCGCTGGTCGCTTGACATGACTCCCCTAAACCCCTGCAGTACATATTTTAGGCCTTGGACAGTTGGTGAAAACCTTAATGAACTCCTCTAGTGATAAGTTGAGAACAATGATGGGACTATTGGGGTTAGTGGCGTAGGGCTAGCTGGGCAGCGGCAATGACCTAGCTGTGCATGTGCTATACGAAGCAGTGGAGCGGAAGGTGATTGGGTGCTTGTGATCAGAGGCAGCTAGTCGGGCTGAGCTGTCAGCCTCATGCTGCCCTTGATATCTGCTTGTCAATGATTCAGTACCATGTTGCCCTTTCCCTCTTCCCCTTCCCTCCGTTGTCAACTAGGGGATGAGATCATGAGATCAATAATACAGGTGGTGAAATATGGTGCGATGGTGATCTGGAGGTGAGGTGAGATCGATGTAGTGCACAGGCAGGGCAGTCACGTGGAAATGAGGTCTGGTGTCTTGGATGCTGAGTCCTGTCATGGTGTGACAATTCAGTAGGGTGGGACTCAATTGGAGAACACCCCAAATAATCGAAGCACAAAACTTTAAACTAATTAGGCAAACAGATGTGTCCAGGAACAAAAGAAGCAATTCCTCACAATATTCATATCAAGGAGCAGCTAGCACTGCTGCAATGGAGGCATGCGTGGCACAAATTCAGAGAGGCACGCACAGGAATTTATTTTGAAGTTCATTCCTAAAGGGTAGCTCATGCTCATGGTCGATGCCGAGGAGGCTGCCAATTACCAAGGAATGAATTTCAAAACAAATTCAGCAATGAACTGAGACAAGTTCCTTCAAATCACATACTCACATGTGCATCAACCGGGTAACTTATATGCACGGTGGAAGCATTGGAAACCTGGGGAATGAAAATTCAAAAATGAATCGGCACAAGTTCCTTCAAGTCATAGGCCAAGGCTCAAGATCTGTACTGCAAGATCACAAGTTTGATGTATGGCTTAAAAGGAGCTTGTTTGGGATCCATGGCTCTTTTGTGTTGCTGAAGGAGCTGGGTTGTTCTGCTCATCTAGCAGTGCATGAACTGAGTAGCTTATATGCACTGTGGAAGGCTGGAAGCATTGGGAACCTACAGCTTCTCTCACACAGTTCACACACACACTGACTGGGGTGACAGGTAGAAAACCCTGTTTTACCCTCTCTAGTAAGTTGCTGGCTCGAGCAAGGTGACCAGTGAGCCTTTGCCAGGGTGGACCTGGCGAACCTGCCTGTCCGCCGGTTCTGCTGGCTACCGAATTAGGGTCTGCTTGAAGTCATCACCTATATCTGTATTTCTATGTTTGATAAAAAAATTTAGCAGTGCCTGGCTGGTTGCTTGAGGATGTGAGGAAAAGAGTTTTTAACATTGCTATGCTACATGTAACTAAATGAAAATAAGAGTTTTTAACTTTTAACTATAATTTCTTGTGCCTTTTCCCATCTGAGAACCATGTAGCGTTGACCTAATATTTTTCAGCATGCTGGAAATGTTTCTTGTCTACTTGAATCATGTAGAATTTCTGAAGATTTAAAGAGAGAACTTCAGGTAATCAACATTCTTTTGTCAATTCAGGTACATCTAATGCAAGCAGCTGAAGTTAAAAGAATAGTTGAATGGATCATGGGAAACCTCGAGGGAGCTTAAGTTCTGATGCTTCAATTTCTGTACCACAGCACAGTGGCTCAGTTTCTGATTTTTCCCAAGAAAATGACTATAGTGTCACTTCACGGGTGTCTAATAGTCTTACGCGGAGTAATTCTAAGTTTCCCTTCTTTCAAGGAAAAACGAATGACATGTCCAGTACAAATTCAATAAAGAATGTCCGGTAAGTTAAGGTGCAACTAGTTTTGAATCGTGCATTCACATGGGCTAGATATCATATACATCTGCATCAAAACTCTATGGAAAAACATATTTGAACTTTATTTTTAGGTTTGGAACAAAAATATTTTTATGAATAGTTCGAAAATTAAAAATTAGGAGCTACAAAAGTTATATATAGAATCCATCACAATATAGTTTTTGCTACTTTCAGTTTTTCTGATTATTCTGAAATTTGAAATTAATAATTACAAAATTGTACCTGACATGGACTTTTGTTGTAATCTGAACCATTGTAATTTCGTCCTATCTTGAGGAATGGCTAAATGTTTTCACCTTTTCTGATAAATGTGAAAATTCCTCTGTTTGCCTAAAAGAACCTTCCTTTGTCCCAAAATATAGCTACCTCTAAAGTTTTTCACTAGCTATATTTTGGGACACCCTTTGGTACTCTAGAAATAGCTATATTTTGGGACAAAAAATTGAATGCTAGAAGTAGCTGTATTTTGGGATGGAGGGAGTAGATATGTTCTTTATGTTATGTTAGCTGGTGTCATGGTATTGCTGTGGACAGATCTAATACAAAGTTAGAATATTGGGTCAAATTCTAGGCTTTAACTCTTTTATATCAATTATATTTGACAATACAATTGTGCTTTAATATTTGCCTTTGGTTCAGAGCTGATGTCTTGAGAGAAAACACAGAAGCTGTTTTTGCTGCATGTGATGCTGCCCATGGACGATGGGCTAAACTTCTAGGTGTTCGTGCTGCCCTTCACCCCAAATTAAGACTTCAGGAGTTCTTGATCATCTATAATATAACAGAAGAATTTGTAGCTGCCTCTGAAAAGGTTATTTCTTTTCCTGTTTGAAAAATATGCACAAACGCTCATTATGCTCATCACTGCACACAAGCAAGTTATGACTCTTATCATATCTTCCTATTCCTGTAGATTGGCGGCAGGTTGGGTTACAACATCCGTGGAATTGTACAACAACAATCAAAGCAATTTGTTGATTATCAGCATACTGTCCGGGTGAGTGATAAAATTTGTTGACTATCAGCATTTGTTGAATTCTACAATGGTAAACAACTTGCATAAGTTTACTGATGATGAAAATTAAAAGGCCATTCTTCAAATGTCATTTATAAGGAGAGAAGAATATTAAAAAAACTACGAACCATCATTGTACACGAACTTTAATGGATAATCATGCTATTTTGAAAGAATATAAATCACTCAGCTTTATCCCTGATCCCTCAGTTATAGATATCCATCAAATTGAATACAATGCTGTACCTTTATTATGCTTTTTAATTGGAGAATATTACTTGCGGAAAGTGCATTTCACCATCAAATACTCTGAGAGTAAAATGGTAGTGCAAACGGAGAATGTAAGGATTAAACAAGTACTCAACAATTAACATTATAGTTTCCAAAACAATTAACATTATTAGGTGTCACTGCTGCTTTATTTGCTACTCAACAATCATCATAAATATAAAATTGTCAAGGTTGTGGAAACAACTGTAATTTGGATTGCAGACTGATCTGTACTTTGTCTGTAGTTGATGCACAACTTATAGTATTTTTGTGCACTAAAACTTCTAATACTCTTTTGAAGATGGCAAAAATCAAGGCAGTTCTTGACCAAGAGACATGGGTTGCTGTTGATGTTCCAGAAGAGTTCCAAGCAATTGTTCTGTCATTATCATCCACTTATTCCGTTGCTAATGGCATGGAGATGCCTAGCACTGACGACAACTCAAAGCTCCATGAAAATCGGGTTACAAGTCAAGAACCAGTAAATTCAGCTGAAAATAATACTGACAATGGCAATGTAGTATCTACTTCTCCTTTGACTGAAAACAATGTTGGGCATGCTAGATCAACACAGCAAACCATTGTGCATGGGGGTGTTGGCTATCATATGGTAAACTGGTTAGTCATCTATATTTCCTATTTAATAGTTCAAGTCAAGTTGCATTCTCTTCTTGCACACCTTGCAGTGTTGCAATGCTGAACAATGCGACATTTTTATTTCCCAAAATTTTGATAGCTAGAGTCGTAAACCATCCCTCTATTGATTTGTGGTCAACCTTGTTTTATTTGTTCTGTCTTTTTGTTAACTTGTGTTCTCATTTCATGAGATTCTCAATTTAAATCATGTTCACTCTTGCAGTGGTTTGATATTGTTGAAGATGTTATCGGAGTATGTTGACATCAGTAAATGTTTGCCATCATTATCTTTTGAGGTGGTCCAACGTGTTATTGAAATATTGAAGCTCTTCAACACTAGGACATGCCAACTGGTTCTTGGTGCAGGTGCCATGCAGGTAATATAACTGTTACATGCAATTTGAGTCATTAAGTTGTTAACTGTATAAAGTCTTTTTTCTATATCTGTGCTCATTTAAAAGGGAGTAGTGGTGGTGGTGAGTTTGCCACCACCCCCACCACCACCTCCCTATTTTTGTGAGAAGGAAAAAGGACAATGTAGGGCCAGAGGGTCCACATGTCAGTAACAAATATATGCAGATATTAAGAGATGATATGTGCAGAAAATGATGGTTATAACGGGTTGATGATAATTTTCTTTAATTAATATCCTGTTGTAACGCGAGGGCAATATGCTAGTCTTTTTAAACATATGTAAACACAACTCTCGTGTTTTCATGGGTATGTAACACGGGTTAAGGACACTAGAAGTTCTTATGGATCATCTGCTCACTTAGCTTAGCTTGGTTAGGTTCAGCTAGCCCTTTTTGCTGTAGATTGCATTAAAAATATGTATTTGGCTTTATTCAACTTCGACCAAGCCTGACTGATTGTTTTAAAGCTTTTACATGGTGCCAACTGACATGTACCTTCTTTCTGGAGAATTCAACTCTCCTTATGGGGCAAGCCTTTAGCATCAGTTATGGGTTAGTGTGCTATCACAAGCAAGATTTGTATGCTTCTATCAAACGCTACCTTGCTTGGAAAAGCGTATTGCCTTCGCTTTTAGATCCATGCACACCTTAAGGCTTGGCTGGGTGTCCTTGGACAGTGGCGCAGTGACACCATGGAGCCATCTGCGCCTCAAGGCAGGGAGGGAGATGGGATCATGGGACTAATGAACTTCTGTTTGTTCTTGTTTGATTAAGACATAATGATGTCCTTTTAATAGGATAGCCTTAGGCTGGACATAGCACTTCGTTTACTGAATGCTGTATCTCATTGCTTACCATGTTTTTCCATTGTTTTGTGTAATCTTTATCTGCATTCTCAATATATTAGTATGAGTTGTTTATGCTCAGTGAACAATTTGTATCACTTTGTTGCACAAAAATACTATTTGTGCAATTTGTTCTACCTATATGGAAATGCTGTTGTAAACAAACAGTTAACAATTCTGTTTGAACAATCGTACTTCAATGTATGATTAGTTTAATGCTTTTGATCCTGATCAATCTCAATAGCTGATTTTGTGTGGCTACTCAACTTGTCTTCCACTAGTTTGGATTGGTGGGTTTTATTCTCCTTTGTTTTAATTTTCAGGTGTCTGGTCTGAAATCAATTACGTCTAAGCATTTAGCTTTGGCAAGTCAGATAATCAGCTTTGTATATTCTTTAATTCCAGGTAAGCATGTCTTTTACTCTTCTATAAAGCATGATGTGGTACTCTGTCCTGGTGTTCGCTATGTCCACGTTTGCTCACTTGTTGGTCTTGTAGAAATAATTGAATATAGGCGATTTTGCCTTTGCCTAAACTCAACATTTTCATCATACTGTAGATATCCGGCGTGTACTTTTCCTGAAAATACCTGAGGCACGCAAACAACTATTAATGTCTGAACTGGATAGAGTGACTCAGGTATGATCATTAATTTACATCCTGACATTTTATTAGTTCAAGCAACTCATGAATGCTACTACTATCTTTTAGTTGTCTTTCTATGAATGCCATTTCTTACAAGTTTCAAGGAATAACAGGATTACAAGATTCATCGAGATGAAATTCACACCAAGCTAGTCCAGATAATGAGAGAGAGATTACTAGCAAATCTGAGAAAATTACCCCAAATTGTGGAAAGTTGGAGTGGGCCTGAAGATACTGATTTGCAGCCAAGTCAATTTGCCAAGGCTGTTACGAAGGTACATTATTTTAACTGTTATCAGTATAAATCTAATGTTATCACATGGTTGCATATTTCTAGTTGTATGTGGTTGTTTAAATGGTGTTGCCATGATTTAAGTAAGAATTTAAGTTCACGTTGCTAGGTGAGAATAACACATGTGGTTTATGGTCTTTTTGTTATGTGACCATTACTTTCATTTATCTCTTTGATAGTTTGAGTTCACGCGAGGGATATGTTTTTTCCTGGTTTCAGGTGTTTTAACTTATTTACGCTAACTGTTAATTTTTTTCACAAAAACCTATTGCAGGAAGTTAGTTACTTGCATCGCATCCTTTCTCAAACATTGCTTGAGGTGGATGTGCAATTGATATTCAGGTATCTTTTTTACTTTTTATTATTGACTATAGCTCCATGCTATCATTATAATTATTGCACCATTTTATATTTCAAACGTGTGATTTTTAGCTACAATATATGCAGGCCTTTACCTGTTCTAATTTGCAATTATAAGTAAAAATCATTTAGGGCCTGCTTGGAAGCCTGGTTTTGGGCCCGAACCGGTCTAAAATATTGGCTTGTAATTTTTTTGAGCTGAGCTGTAAAATGAGTGCTTGGATGGGCTAGTTTTCGGATTAAAATACATGGGAGAAAGCTCATTACAACTGGAAAAAGAAGCACTGCCCTGGAAATATGATGGAAGTTGGGCTCACTTGGTGTGTCCCGGCCACTGCTCTGCCTCCTGCCCACACTGTTAATCGTCTTAAGCTCGTCGTCTGCCCTGCTCTCCACCCCTCCCCATCCCCGCCAGCTACTGCTGTCGATGGCTGTTGGGCTCACCTCATGCTCTATCTCGTGACAACATTCCTTTGCCCCCCTCCCCTGCGGCCTCACATCTCCACCCCATCTCCCGCCGCTCTTACCTTGCTTTGCTCCTAGCTGATGGCTCCTGGGTTTGCCTTGAGCTTAGGATCTGTGCAGGAGATCTTTGACAACCGCGACAGCAGCCTCATTCTGCCTCACCACCATGCCCATCGTGTAGGAGTCCAACGTGTTTCTTAATTCTGCAGCAACAGCAGCAACTGCAACACTGGAGACATGCTCTGGACCAAGGTGTGGAACCAGTTTTGGCCAGAGGAAGGAATTCGGTTGGAATTTTGTTGCTGATTTTTTTACTGTTCTATTTTGATGACTCGCCTGCAATTCGATCATGTTCACTATTTACACTTTCATGAATTGATTCCGAGTCCTAAATCCTCCTGCTGGGCAATCTTCGTGATTTCCACATGCTTGCTAATATGCATAATCCAAATGGTCAGTATGCCAGGGATTTTTATTTCACTGGTAATGGTAATTATGGGTAACACGAAATTACTCTTGTATTTTGATTACAAGAGTAAAAATACACATAACTCCCAAGCAGGCCCTTAGTGAAATATACCATGATAAAATATCATAGATCTCATATGAAAACATGTAAAATGGTATTGTTCTGCACATCTGATATCCCCCCATATTTGTCATGAGTTAGAACCAGCATCTCTATTTTTGACTTATGTTTTCCTGAACAAGTTTTCATCTGTTCATGTAATATGTTATTATCTACTGTTTTGCTGCAAGGTAATATTGCGTGCCGCTGATTTCTTTCTACCCTCTTGTGCAATGCAGGCAAGTAGTTCAAATATTTCATTCACATATCACAGAAGCATTTTCAAAGTTAGAAGTCAGTACACCTCAGGCAAAGAACAGGTACTCCTAAACTTGTTGCGCACTCTCCCACAGGGAGATGGAAAAAAAACTAAATTTTATTCTCCTTGTGAGCTATGGGTGTTCTGTAACATATTTGACTCCGTTATTAAATGATTGATGAAACTCAGATTGTGCCGAGATGTCCAACATATTCTTGTATGCATTCGGAAGTTGCCTGCTGAGAACTTCAGTGCAGAAGCTATTCCGAATTATGGTCTTCTTGATGATTTCTTGGCTGAAAAGTTTGGGACAAAAGTTGATGAATGACTGACCTGTACATTAGGAACTGACTGTGTCTGCAAATGTTCAGTACTCATATGGTACATGGGAAGTACTCCAAGACATCGCCATTATTGGCGTGAAATCCTGTGCAGGTAACAACTGGAATCAATCTGTTCTTACTTGTTGCCTTCTGGCATCTGACTATATATTTATATTGCATTCTCTTGATCTAGTTAGAGTGTAATTTCAGCACTACGAACCTGGTTGGTCCCTATTGCTGGCTAGAGTTTAGTCAAAAAGCTGGCTAAGCATTCATTGAACAATTTTCGTTTTGCTTGCTACAACTTTTGAAGATAAGTAGAGTGTGCTAACATACTAAATTAGTTTGTACTTGGAAACCTGAGACTCTGATGTTTCTAGTGACTGGTTAAACATTCATGATTTTAGGATCACTGATCATGGGTGTCTGATCTATAGTTGTTGACTATTTTGAGCTAGTCATCTTGATGGATTACTTGTTTGCTGAAAACATGTCTCTTTCTTACCCTCCCAATATTTCGATCATATTATCTGTTTTGGTAGAATAACTAAAAGGTAGGGAGATGAGATCTTCAGTGGAATATACAAATAGATTGTTATGCAGGCTTCAATGAGCCATGTAATATTGAGTTTATTTGTTGCTGACTTAGTCTCCCCAGAAGTCATGTTAAATGATGTATATCAAAGTTCATTTGTTCTATTCCATGTTTTTGAAAACCAGGTAGAGAAATAGTGGGATTCTGGGAGAAACTAATGCTGTACTTGAGAGGTTTCATAATGGTAGATTTGCGTCTAACACGAAATACTGATAACCAATTTAATAATGCAGGCATTGCTCCGCAGGATACGAGCACAGAACACTTGATGATAGCGGACTACAATGTCAATATTCCCCGTAATGCCGTGTGAAAATCATAGCAATGTTTTTGCCCTTTACTTAGCTGAAATTGTTGCCGCATACTTTAACCATATGCCAGGCTGCATTTCATTTTTTATTTGTTCCATCCCTTTTTGGGGACCCAATATTTGTTACCAGAAGTTCGTATAGGGGGAACTGAGTTTTGGCATCACGATCTATTCATTGCATGCCTTCTTGCTGTTTAGGTCTGGTGTATTCAATACCCTGTCCGAGATGGCAGCCCTTGTATTTTGTTCATGTAAGGTTTTGTAATTAATCTGATGAATGAGATAATAAGCTATTTTTAAATGTTAGAATAGGAAAAGATTCCAGCCATGCATGGATATATAACAGGAAATTGAAGATTTCTACATGTTCCTTTTTATGATCTTGAATGTATGCATGTCCTGTGACTGTACTGTAGTTTGGTTAAATTCTTTCCCGAGGTACAAAATTAAGAGTTGAGGGTGTGAAGGACTAATTAGAGCGTTTCAGTGCTGACTATGTCAAGTTGTCAACAAAGCTGAGGTGCCTTTATACCTGCCCGTTTTGGCTGACCCAATGCGTTTCAACGCTTATTCTGGTGTTAGTGGAGCAAGCGTCAACACATGAGACCCTAGCAGAGATTTTGGCAAAAAAAGAAAAAAAACAAACCCTAGCAGAGGTTGGTCGGGCTGGATTTTTTTCCAGGAAAAAGTATTTCTTTTTCTTTTCATCGAGTCCCTGATTTGTTCCATCAGAATGGTGAGCTCCTCGTCATGAGAGCCCACAATGCAGATAGATTTAGAGCATCCAACAGATGCCTAAAATTTCATTCCCTAAATTCTTTTCTTGGGATTTCTAATCAGATTTTTAGGGGTGAATATAATCATCTCTTAAAGAGAAAACTAAACATGAACTCCCAATAATGAAAAATGGGTCCCACCTTAAACTACAACCCATCCTTAATGTTTTCTTCAAGCGTATTCAGCCCAGCACCAATAAAGAACATATGGAAATTGATGGATCCCAGCCGAACAACATTTGCACTAAGATTCAAATCATAAATTCTCATATACGCAGCTCCCCATCAATTCCTGCACATACATAACATCAAAATATTCAGAGAAACAGAACATGTTGGTTACAGCAATACATGAATACATCAATATCACACACAAAAAGTCCAAAAAAGACGGTCACTTTCTTAAGTGACAGGCTGACAGCAGTTAACAATACAATCTTAAGGCGATACAGAACCCATGGCGACGGCAAAGAGATTGCTCGGGGAGGGTATGGCGCATACCAGTGGTGGTCATTCTGTTTGGCTGTCTTTTTCCCTTCCTTAAACAATTGGAGTAAACGCACTCGATTCATTGACCAATGCACAAATGTGGCTTCAGATGAGAAGAGAACGAAGAGGTTTCTAAACTTACCTCGCTATTGCCAGAGATCAACACCGCGATCGCAACCATGGTGGATTGAGATGGATGATCAAACCTCCTGTAGCATAGCCGCATTTGAGAAGAGCAGGAGTTTCGGTCGTTCTTCAATCGCCATCCCTGACGAACCAAATAATCTCCCCTGCACACGGTGCCAGATTGACAAACTGGATCTCTCGGTTCGCTGGAGCTTCGTTGTTGTGGCTAGCAAGTGGGGAATTGTAGGTTTGTGTCTAGGTGCTTCGGGAGGTGCTGAATGATTCGCGGTCGGTTGCAAGAGAGATGAGGCTGGCTGCTGAGAGAGGTCGGTCATCGGCGAGACGGCAAATGACCTCGTGAGCAAACCCCTTGTGGCTGGGACTTTTCCACCGACACGCGCGAACTCGACCAAGAGGATTGGGAGCGCGACCCCTTGCCGACTTGTGGAGAGCCTGTTGAAGTTTAATTTTTACTTGAAAACCCAAAATTTTAAGATTGGGATTTAATATTGGACAACTGTTAGAAGAAGGAAAAAGTTTTTTTAGCTTTTCCTTTCATAGTAGTGCCTTTAGAGCAAGGTCAATAGTACAGTCAACAGTTGGCTAAAAAAACATCCATGTCCGTTGAAACAAAATCTTAGTACATATGAGTATATTATTTACTTGTCAATGCCGTCATTTATTCTCTCGTATATAGTCCTGTCCCATGAGCTCCCGTCGCGCGAGTGCGTGATGCACCTGGTCGCTGGGCGCTCCACTGCACACAGGCCACAGCCACACGCATTCTTGCCATCCTAGGTGGGGTCACCTACCAGCTTGTAAATCGTAGCTTTTCTCCAAAGCAAAAGACACGGAGGCAGAGACAGTAAGTTGCTACCTCCTCCGTTCTCTGCCATCAAATGGCTGAATGATTTCGTGATCATTATTTGAGGTGCAAATAAATAAACTAACTATTAGTTAAAAAATAAATATAAAATATTTTTTAAAAACACACCTTTTAAGACCATGAAGCTTGTCTCATTAATATGTTGGTTATCATTTTTCCTATATGAGTATGTAAGTACAATTCACTAATCCACTCAGTGCATTGCCCCTTTTACAACAAACTGGAAAATATTATGAACATGTTCCCAACGAATAAACACTTGCCAACATATGAAATGCACATTCACAACATAATGAAACACTTATTACAACAAAATGTTTTGGCAATGTTGCACATAAATAATCAAATCACTTCTCCTGGTTTGTGACCTTGATGGTATCTTGACCATGTTCCTCCATATTACGCTGGGAGAGAGAGGCCAGAGAGGGGAAGAGGGACTCAGGGAGTGGGAGAAGACTAGACAGATTATCTGCCGTATGTTTCCTCGTGAATGGTGTTTACATGGATTGGAGCTCATGATCTATAGATACCCTATCAGGATTTACACAAGACACAAGGGAAGACCAATGTTCATTGGAGTTGCTCCTCTCGTAGAGATTCCCGCAGACATTATTTGGGAGGACTGAGAGGTTGGCATGTGGGATGGAGAAGAAAAGTGAACAGATAAGGATCGTTATGGTTGGGCTTGGGAGTTGGGCAAGGTTATCAAAATTTAGAATATACAATTTTATGATTCGTTCTATATAGATAATATATAATTTTATGTATATGATTTTTTGATTGTGTCCTATTTAGAACTTTCGATTTCAATTCAACATTATGATTTTAACAACATTGGTTGGGCTTGAGCATCTAGAAGTCAAGATGGTAGCCACATGATGAAAAAGATGAAATGAACGGTGGATTGCACACTCCATGTTGCCCGGTCGTGAAGTACTATATTAAAAAAATATGTGCTAGCTCCAATGTGTAGTTCTATCATAAGAAAATATATTAAACAACAGTTAATTTTATTTTAGGCCACATGTGGCACCACTAATATATGTTGGGCTCGTTCAACTGATGTCTGCGTGGTAAACATCGAGCCTTTGGAAAAATACACTTAGTATCTGGCCCATAGACCAAAGCCCATAATGCTATTATTCTTCATGCGACTATACGATGTATATTAACCCTTGTTTTATACCCTAGACAAGCAATTATTGCTCCCATCTCCTATTTTCCATGCCGCCGCCATCACCACTGCCACTGCCATCGTTGCTTGTCTACTCCTCTCCAATGGATTCTGGTACTTTCATCTCCATACTATCTACCCTATGAACTAGTCTTGTTAGTCCACATGCTCCCTGCATCTGCATCAATCGTTGTTCTAACATTTTTATTGATTCTTTTTATAGATATAAGTCGTTTTTCTAGTTGGATATTACTACAATTTTCTATGTCATTATTCCTCTTTGGATGGCGCCGTTCTCTTAGGTTTAATTTTAAGTAGTTGGTTGTGCTCTTATTTTGATTTATTCCTATAGTTTCGAGTTTTTTCTAGACCTTCTTACTAGGTTATTTCAATACAGGCAGGTTGATGTTTGTCCGACCACTATTTTAATTTGCTATACTTTTGGTTGTGTGCACTATGTACAGAGGCCGAAGATGCATTTTTGATCTTCCATTATCTAAAAAAAGAACCACCATAAGTATAAGTATGATGAATTCTAATCGTCATTACTATTTAAGGGAACACCCAGTGAAACTTGATTTGCTGCATGTAGAGAAAAAAAAGATGTCTCCTTTTGTTAAATACTATATTATAGCTATCTTTCTATTTCCCTTGCACGGTTGAAAAAAATGTGAACATGCTTTTTTTTCTAGGAAATAATGCACCATATCAACTTTACACAAACAACACCTATTAGGAAGACTTAGATAACAAAATGAGTCAATATTTAATCTGTTCTATGTCGTAGCTAACTCATTTTTTTATTAATTTCTTCCTGGAAACATATTTTTTTCAGTTATGTCTTTTAGTTTAACCGATGTGTACAACCGAAGCAGTCGAACTGGATTGAAATGCTATACTACTGTAGCATATTACTATTTTTTTTAGAACAGCTTATATGAAGATTTCTCATATGCACATCACATTTTGGCCATACTGGCTTGCTAAAACTCTGGAACATACCGGATGTTGCCAACAGCAAGGGACATCTGGAATTTGGAGGACGCCATTATTTTCCCCATTAATGTAAAAACATTTGCCAACTTTCATGAACTCATATTCCATTTTTTTCCTCAAATACAGAGAGCCCACAGTTAAAATGCAAAACCATCCACGGTTTTACATGCAAAAGTAGAAATTCTTTATTGTGTAATCTGGATGATCCGAGTTTTGAATGTAACAATCTCCTGATCATCTGAGAGTTGCATAAACAGCATTCTTTCATGTCATAAATCTGTACTTCTAGAAACGTGATCACAAACCTGGTTGGCAATTAACCTTGGGACTAATACGTTGCATCGAAGGAGATCTTTCAGATTCAGCATATCGCCAACTTTTGATCTTTGTTTGGCCTATAAATACCATTGGCAAACAGGAGTCCCATTGCATCCAAAACTATTCCAAGCAAACGCTTCCTATTTTTTGTTTTTCTCATCTTCTGCTTCCCTGTGTAGAGCACGGTAGAGGTTCCATCAGGTGATTCTTTGCTCTTTTCTCTTTGTTTTGAATTCATCGTTGATGTAAGAATCATCTTGAAAATTATTTGGTGGACTGCGGGAAATAATTAATCTCTCTTCATTATATTAATCTGCAGCTTGCTCTCATGGCATTCCGAACCCAAGGATCCAACCTGAGGGCATTACTCGTTGAGGACATCAAAGTGAACCGCATGATCCTGTCGGCGATGCTGCGCAAATTCCATGTTGAAACCACTGTGGTTCAGAATGGAAAAGAAGCTGTTGAACTATTCCTTGGAGGAGAAACATTTGACATTGTTTTGACTGACAATCTTATGCCCATCATGACTGGTCCTGAGGTATAACTTATAACTTACTTCAAAAGAATAATGTATTTCCTTTCATTAAGTTTAACAAATGAATTATCAAGTAGTTCTGATACTAGTTAAACACTTCTAATTAATTCAAAAGTTTAATTCCTGTGTCACTGCTTGACAGGCAATATCCAAGATCCGTGCCATGGGTGCTACTGATGTGATGATTGTTGGAGTCTCAGTTGACACCAACAGCTTGGAAGAGTTCAAAGATGCTGGTGCTGATCTGTGTGTGCCCAAGCTGAAGCTTGAGATTCTAGAGCACATCCTTCAGGAGACCAGGAGCAAGAAGAACAAGAGCAGCGCCTAGGTTAAAATCAAGGGACTATCTATCATCATTTGGTGTCATGGTTGTTATCTTAAGAATTTAGGTTTCATGGTTGATTAATGCCTGGTTTAGTGTGAGTTGTGATCCCTTTAGTTATGGTTGTCTTGTCTATCATCATTTAGAGTCATGGTTTGTCTTAAAATTTTAGAGGTTTGATTTATGCACGGGTAGGTGTGAGTTGTAATCCTCTCGGAACAAGTTAAAGTTATCAAGATTTTATTATTGATGCTCAGTTTATGGTGTCAACATTCCAGTAATGCTGTGTGAAAAATCATGAGCTGAGAGTTTTGGCAGCACACGATATTTTTTTTTTGTTTGGCATATGTTAAATGCTGGCAGGCAGGGTTTATTAATTCAGTACCCTTTTGAGATGCATGACAGCCCATGCATTCCATTCCTATATATGATGCATTTATGGATACTAGTAATATGGTCGTATGGTCGTGCTAAACCCTGTACAATTCTATTTGTCTTTAATAACTTTTAAAATTTCGTGTTAACAAAAAATATTTTCCTATAATCTATGCAATTGAGCTTTTATTCAGTTTTTATTTAATTTATATTGTACATCAAATATATTTCATTTCACGCAAAATACATATAGTGTGGACACAATAACCTCTTTTGATTTTCACTCTAAAAAAGTTGTGAGACCATAATTTCCACCGGATTTGGCCCAATTACTGTTCTTCCAAGCAGACAAATGGTTGGAAGTAGTGTAATAAAAATTAAACCCTGAAAATTAATAAAACTACCAAGCATCACATCGGCGAACAAGTAAATTATTGTTCTCAGAATCAATAATTCACAAAGGGGAGGAAACATTGAAACGAAAGTGCGGACTAAAAATCAAATCAATGAACATGGCAATATAAATTAGCAATAAATACCAACCAAGTCAGCAAACAATTGACACGGCATGAAATGGAAGCAGTACGGCGTGGCGGAAGAGTCGGAAAAGCGTCGGCGGCAGTGGCGGCACAGAGGCAGCGATTACGGGCATCACTGTCGCTGCTGGTGGTGCACCGTGGGGAGTCGAGTTGCGGCAGCGGCGGGGAGGCACTGCGAGTCCCCGTGATGGTATTGAGGGTTTGATCACACGTTACTTTACGGCAACATATCTGGTGGATGGCAACATATCGGGTGGAAACCAGCCACCCGGTGCAACTTTGTAAACTATAAATCAAGACTGATGCTAATTTAATGGATTAGATTAGGGGCAGGCTAATTTTGCAAATTAGCCCGGGCAGCACATGAAATCCTCCTTGGAGAGTGGAGACTCGCTAGTTTATTTTTTCGCCACCACCGGCTCTTTGTGTTCCTTCGTCGATGCGCGTCGTCGCCCTCCGCCGCCACCGCTTCACTGGAGAGAGAGACGTGCCGCCGTCGCCCCTTCGCCCTGTGGCCTGCTGGTTGCACCCCTTCGCCCGTCGACTTGCCTCACTAGGGCTGCTGGAGAAGAGGCTGTGAGCAGCGCCGCTGGCCATGAGCGCGACGACGAGGGAGCTGAGCATGATGGCAACGGAGGCGAGCACGGTGAAGGCCATGATGCTGTTGCACATCATCTGCACCGTCAGCACGACATGCTTCCTGCACGGCTCCTCCATGATATATTGCGTGCTCGATGAACTTGTAATGGATTACATTGCCAATGTCGGTTCCTGTCAATGTCCGATCCTGTAAATCCAGAACATTAGCTTCCAATGTGTGTTTGTTTCAACGGATTATGTAGTTTTCATGTTTCAGTTTTTATATATGAATCCAAAGATTGCACCTTTTATCCCTTTTGTGCAAATATATGAATGTGCAGCAAAATGTGTTTATGTGCCTGGTCCCTTCAAAGCATCAGCAGGGATAAATTCCCAGTGGGGGATTTTTGTTCTCCAAAAAATGCATCTTCGCAATAGACTCGTGCGGGAAGCTGCTACCATATTTTGCTTCCTGACTGCCCATGCTGTAATCGTATTCTGCACCGCTTTTGGAGTTTTAGTTTCTCAAGTCCAGCTTGTATGAGAGCGATGATGATACCACTACCAGTATGTGCTTTTTGTAGACACAAACACAATGGTGCATCACCACTCTGTGTATGTCACAAGGATGCTCCTCCTCCTTTACAGCGCTAACTGCAGAAAGGCCTACAAACAAGCACATGCAATTTTTCCTCCATTGTGATTATGATTTAGCCCTGATATAATTTTAGCTACATCACATTTATGATCTACTAAAATTACTTCACTTCTTTTTTGGTATAATGTGGTCAATGGTTAAGTATGTGAGATGCTAGAATGGAAAACGAATATGTTTACCGACATTTTCGCAAAATACAGATCATCGAAATACTAGCATGCATAAACACATGAGTTGCAAAGACAAGAAGAATAGTAAAATGCTACATCGTGGAAACAAAGGTGACATCGAAACAAAAATCTTTCATAAAAAAAGAGATATGGCATTTGCAATCTCTGCATGCCATGCTGAAGTAAACATCAAGCTTCAATGATAGTAATGACCATCTTGTCCAAAGATTGGTCCGCGTTGTTGAGCGCCTCCTCGATTGTGACAAGCTCCTTGGGCTACAAGGAGTTCAGATTTCCACCATATGTTGCCACCGGCAGCCACGGTGGAGGGGCGGGTGGCGACACGTCTCTCCGCGCGGCGGTGGTGGCGGCGGAGGGCGACGACGCGCTGAAGAAAGAACACGAAGGGTCGGCGGCGGCGAAAACATGAAGGGTCAACCGACGCAAAAGCGCAGGGGGTTTGAAGTCTTTAGGAGAATTTCGCAATAAATGTCTTTGCCCATGGATGCTAATTTGCAAAATTAGCTCGCCTCTAATCTAATCCATTGAATTAGCATCCTTTGGCCTTGATCTCAAGTTTGCAAGGTTGTCTTGGGTGGCTGGTTTCCACCGGATATTGAAGGGTTACGCGGAGGCTACGCTAGTCGAAAAACAAAACTTTTCTACCGCGCAAACCAGGAACACTTGTAAGTAAGGGCCGATAGATTGTTACCGATTGGAGTATGCAACAAAATAGCCAATCAGACTATCCGATCCGGAACTATGCCGGCCAATGACAGTGATTCCCGGGGATGTACTGATTCACCAATCACCGATCTGGCCGATGTAGCCGATTCGCCGAGTCACCGACCACGTTCTGCGCCTCGCTCCGATGCGCTCGACCACAACCGATTCCACCACTGCCCAATTAGTAGCCGATCACACGCCGCAATGTAGCAACCTGTTAGTGATATGCCCTAGAGGCAACATGGAGATGTTGGATATCACGTCAATGTTTATGTATAAATGAATAAAGTGTTATTCAGTTCCATGAAATAGACATCTTGTATTGATCAATAATTACGTGACTTATTTATGAGACTCTATATGTATGAATCTATTTCTAAACGATCTCGATCATATGTCATATTGTTGGAACAAATATGATTCTAAGATCGGCATGTTTATTGATTGATGATCATGTCTCATAGATCATGGGTATGGAGATACCAAATCAATAAACATGGACATATGTGTGAAGAACACATTGTTGGATAGACCCACCATGAGACACTACAGAATTAATGTGCCATTAGTTGGTCTCGTGTAGTGTTGGTACAAAGTCCTTAGACTCCGAGATCACCATGGATTCCAACATGTGTAGTAGCCTACTTTGGGACTACCAAACGCTATTCCGTAATCGGTAGTTATAAAGGTAGTTTTCGGGTTTGCTATGAAACATGGAGTGGGATGTGAGTGATCAAGATGGAATTTGCCCTCCTTTGGAGAGATATCTCTGGGCCCTCGAGGTAATGGATTATGGAAATGCATGGCCATGCTAAGTTGATTGAGGAGTCAATCAAATGATGAGATAATCCAATACGGTTCGAGTGAATGGTTAAGCTATTGAAGGGATGGCACACATCTTGCCTATAGCTTAACGGTATCGTGAGGCAAAGGGATTTGTGTACACATTACAGGTTCGAGCCGATATTATTCTTGTATACTATGGTGTCAATATGTGCCTTGCTAGGCGCCTTGCTGTTGTGGTCGGCTGAGTTAGACCTCGAGCCGACGATCGGCTAAGTTAGACTATAGCCGAAACCGAGTATACCTGAACCTGCTGTGGTCGCACGCTTAAGGGGATAAGAACAGGCATTCGAGTTGGACTCGGATACGGCTCGATCGGATAGGGATCCGATCGGATAGAGTCCTATGGGCTTACGACGTGTGGGCGGCCAACTCTATGAGATACGGATGAGATCCGATTCAAAATAGAGTCCTAATCGGCCACTAGTCCCACGGCCAACTCTATATAAAGGAGGAGGGTGGAGAGTTGCGGTATGTCAATTGCATCGCGTGCAATGAAGTCGCCAGATCAATCTCCACGGAAACCCTCCCACTTTCGAGCCAAACCCTAGCCTTGCATCGCGTGCTAGCACACGGGTGTACGGCGTTTGTCCCGGACGTGTGGATACGGCAGAGGCGCTGCTACGTTGCTGCGCTGTTGATTGGCTTCGGATCGGCTACGGCATCCGTGAATCGGTTGATTGGCGAATCGGCTGTCCCGGGTATCATGTCGGCTTGCTAGAATCAGCCTACCATTCGGATCGGATAGCCCCGATTGGTCATTTTTCTGCACACTCCAATCGGTAACGATCTATCGGCCCTTACTTGCAAGTGTTCCCTGGTTTGCGCGGTAGAAATTTTTGTTTTCGGCTAGCGTAGCTTCCGCGTAACCCTTCAGCCTCTACGGTATCCACATGTCCGGGGATAGAACGTCGAACACCCGTGTGCTAGCACACGACGCAAGGCTAGGGTTTGGCTCGAAAGTGGGAATGGTTTCGTGGAGATTGATCTCGGCGACTTGTTGCGCCAAATCAGATTGATTTCGGCGCAATGCAATTCAATTGATCGATCAACATCTCTCCACACCTCGCCCCTTTATATAGAGTTGGCTCATGGGACTAGTGGCCGATCAGACTCTATTTTGAATCGGATCTCATCCGTGTCTCATAGAGTTGGCCGCCCATATGTCATAAGCCCATAGGACTCTATCCGATCGAGCCATATCCGAGTCCAACTCGAATGCCCGTTCTTATCCCTTAAGTGTGCGACCTGTAGGTTCAGTATACTTGGTTTCGCCATAGTCTAACTTAGCCGATCGTCGCTCGAGTCCAACTCACCGACTGGTCAACAACGGCGCCTAGCAGCACATATTGACACCATAGTATACAAGAATATAATATTGGCTCGAACACATATGTGTATACAAATCCCTTTGCCTCACGATACCAATTAAGCTATAGGCAAGATGTGTGCCATCCCTTTAATAGCTTAACCATTCACTCGAACCATATTGGATTATCCGTCCGTTGATTGACTCCTCAATCAACTTAGCATGGCCATGCATTTTCATAATCCATTACCTCGAGAGGCCCAGATATCTCTCCAAAGGAGGGGCAAATTCCATCTTGATCACTCACATCCCACTTCATGTTTCATAGCAAACCCGAAGACTACTCTTTATAACTACCCGCCATTTGAATAGCGTTTGGTAGTCCTAAGGTAGGCTACTATATATGTTGGAATCCATGATGATCTCAGGTCTAAGGACTTTGTACCAACAAGCACTCGAGACCAACTAATGGCACATTAATTCCCGTAGTGTCTCATGGTGGGTCTATCCAACAATGTGTTCTCTAACACATGTGTCCATGTTTATTGATTTGGTATCTCAATACCCATGATCTTGAGACATGATCATCAATCAATAAACATGCCGATCTTAGAATCATATTTGTTCCAACAATATGACATATGATCAAGGATCATTTAGAAATAGATTCATACATATAGAGTCTCATAAATAAGTCACGTACTTATTGATCAATACAAGATGTCTATTTCATGGAACCGAATAACACTTTATTCATAAATACATAAACATTGACTATGATATCCAATATCTCCATGTTGCCTCTAGGACATATCACTAACAATCTCCCACTTGCACTAGAGTCAATCATGTAAGTATCTAATACCCATTGCTCTTGTGTGCGCCTCATGTTTTGGTGAGGGAGAGGTTTTGTCGGCGGATCGGCTATGTTGAGATCCGTGTGCACTTTGCATATCTTGACATCACCTCCGTCCACTATCTCGCGGATGAGATGATATCGCCTAAGTTTGTGTTTGGACTTCGATGTGACCTCGGCTCCTTGGCTTGCGCAATGGCTCCACTATTGTCACAATAGAGAGACATTGGACCGGCCGCACTAGTCATCACACCAAGCTCGAAACGAATTTCTTGATCCAAACAGCCTCCTTTGCAGCTTCTGAAGCAGCAATGTACTCGGCCTCCGTTGTAGAATCAGCAACAGTATCCTGCTTGGAACTCTTCCAGCTGACTGCGCCTCCGTTCAGGCAGAACACGAACCCAGATTGCGATCTATAATCATCCTTGTCTGTTTGGAAGCTAGCATCGGTGTAACCACTTACAACGAGCTCTTCTTCACCTCCATAGACTAGGAACATATCCTTAGTTCTTCTCAAGTACTTAAGGATATTCTTTACGGCAGTCCAGTGACCTTCACCTGGATCTGACTGGTATCTGCTCGTAGCACTCAAAGCGTACGAGACATCTGGACGTGTACAAAGCATGGCATACATGATGGATCCAATTGCCGAAGCATATGGAACCATACCCATCTTATTCCGCTCATCATGTGTCTGAGGACACTGATTCTTGCTAAGATTAATGCCATGTGACATGGGCAAGAAACCTTTCTTGGAATCATGCATGTTGAACCTTTTCAACACCTTGTCAATGTATGTACTTTGGCTTAATCCAATTAGCCTCTTGGATCTATCTCTATAGATCCGAATGCTCAATATGTATGCTGCCTCCCCTAAGTCTTTCATGGAAAAACTATTTTTCAATGAAGACTTGACGGATTCTAGCATAGGATATCATTTCCAATCAACAATATGTCATCCACATATAAGATTAGAAATACAATTGTGCTCCCACGACCTTTTCGTAAACACAGGCCTCCTCTTCGTTTTTGATGAAACCAAACCCTTTGATTACTTCATCAAAACGAATGTTCCAACTCCGAGATGCTTGCTTCAATCCATAAATGGATTTTCGTAGCTTGCATATCTTTCGAGGCGATTGTGGATCGACAAAACCCGAGGTTGCATCATGTATACATCCTCGCTTATGTTTCCATTTGGAAAGCCGTTTTGACATCCATCTGCCATATCTCATAATCGAAATATGCAAGAATCGCTAGGATAATCCGAATAGATTTAAGCATTGCAACGGGCGAGAAGGTTTCATCATGATCAACTCCTTGAATCTGTTTAAAACCTTTCGCCACCAATCGCGCCTTATAGATGTGAACATTTCCATCCATATCGGCCTTTTCTTAAAAACCCATTTACACTCAATGGTTTTGACACCATTAGGTGGATCAACCAAGTTCCAAACTTGATTGTCATACATGGATTCTATTTTGGATTTCATGGCTCCAACCACTTGTTGGAATCGGGTCCCACCATCGCTTCCTCATAGGTCTTAGGCTCATCGTTGTCCAACAACAATATATCACGTTGTTCCGCACGTGTGTACCTGTCAGGTGCACGACGTGATCTTTCAGACCTCCGTGGGGCTGGTGTATCTACAACTGGTGGCGCAACACTTTGCTCCTCCTGTTGTGGTTCTGTGGTCGCTGAAACATTTTCTGGTGTTTCTTGAACTTCTTCAAGATGCACCCTGCTCCCACTAACCCTTCTTGAAAGAAACTCTTTCTCCAAGAAGACACCGTGTCGGGTGACAAACACTTTGCCTTGTTCCCAATTATAAAAGTAATATCCCTTAGTTTCCTTAGGATATCCCACAAAGAAGCACTTGTCGATTTGGGTGTGAGCTTGTCGACGTAAACGTTTTACATAAGCCTCACATCCCCAAATTTTGAGAAAAGACAAACTAGGGGGTTGCCCTGTCCATATCTCATATGGTGTCTTTTCAACTGACTTAGATGGAACTCTATTTAGTGTGAGCGCAGCTGTTTCAAGAGCATATCCCCGAAGGATAACGGAAGATCACTTTGGCTCATCATGGACCGCACCATGTTCAACAAGGTGCGATTTCTCCGTTCGGACACTCCGTTCCATTGTGGAGTTCTGACGGAGTCAAGCTGTGGAACAATTCCATAATCTTTCGAGATGATTACCAAACTCTTTGCTCAAGTATTCCCTCCACGGTCCGATCGTAGAAACTTGATTGTTTTCCCTAAATGATTCTGTACTTCATTCTGGAATTCTTTGAACTTTTCAAAGGATTCGGACTTATGCCTCATTAAGTAGATATAACCATATCTGAAGTCAAGTCATCAAAAGGTAATGAAGTACCGATAACAACCTTTGGCAGTTGGGCTCATTGGTCCACATACATCGTATGTATGAGTGCCAACAAGTCACTTGCTCTCTCACTGTTTCCGTGAAAGGTGCCTTTGTCATCTTACCAAGTAAACAAGACTCACATGTCTCAAATGCTTCAAAATCAAAAGAGTGAAGCAATCCATCCTTATGGAGCTTCTCCATGCGCTTCTTATTTATATGGCCTAAGCGACAATGCCAAATAAACGTGAGGTTTGTATCATTAGAGAGTTGCCTTTCGTATTAATGTTATAGATGGGATATGCTTCAAGATTCAAAACGTATAATCCATTCACCAATGGAGCATGAAAATAGAACATATCTCTCGAGATATATTGAACAACCATTGTCCATTGATCTAAAATCATATCCTTCCGCTTGCAAACATGAAGCGGAAATAACGTTTTGACATAGTGTTGGAACACAATAACAATTATTTAATTCCAAAACTAATCCTGAAGGTAGATGAAGTGGTACTCGTGCCGACAACAACCGTAGCAACGCTTGCTCCATTGCCGACGCGCAGTTCACCTCGCCCCTTCTCAAGCCTCTACTTCTTCTCATTCCCGCAACAATTTGCAAATATGAGCTACCGATCCAGTATCAAATACCCAAGAGGTAGTAGGTGAAGTAGCAAGATTAATGTCTATAACATTAATACCGGCGTAAGTCGTACTTTGCTTCTTTTTGAGATCCTCCATGTACCTCTTGCAGTTCCTTTTCCAGTGGCCTGTCTCCTTGCAATAGAAGCAAACGGCATCGATGTCGCCGACCCCTTCTTGCCTTTCTTTGCATTAGAGGCACTTGCGATCTCATCGGGAGTTAACTTTCTCTTGGTGCAAAGTTTCTTGATGTGTGGTTTGCGCTTAGCCTTCGCATCATCATCACATGATGACCGTTTTCTGGATACTCTCCTCAGTGTCTTTAGCATCCTATGCAATTTAGCCAAGGTCTTATCCATACTGTTCTTGTGATAATTCAATTTGAATGGTTCGAAGCTCTGAGGGAGCGATCGAAGAATCATGTCGTAGCCAACTCTTGGCTAAGAGGGAAACCTAGTTTCTCAAGACTCTCGATATAGCCAATCATCTTTATCACATGCGGACTCGACGGGATTCTCCTCAACAAGCTCCGCACGCAAACAAGGACTTCGAGGTGTTGAACCTCTCGGCCCGAGCTTGGTTCTCAAACATGCCACGCAGCCCTCGGATAATAGTGTGAGCATCGCTGCTCTCATATTGCTTCAAGCTCGGGGACATTGTAGCTAGCGTGAGATAGCTTATATCTAGGGCATCATTAGTGTGCTTCTCGTAAGCCCTCCGTGCAAGCTTGCAAAGAGCATTGTTAGGCAAATCATACGGATAAGGTACTTCAAGAACGTACTCCTTACGCTCTTGCTTGAGAACAATTCTCAAGTTGCGATACCAATCCATAAAGTTTGTTCCGTTTAATTTTTCTTTCTCGAGAATAGATCGCAAATTAAAAGCACCGGGTGTGGTATTAGCGCCATTATTCTACAACAAAAAAGCAAAGTTTAGCACAATGTTTATGCTATGTCTATTGTTAAACAATTTAACATTAGACTCCCATTATGTATTTTACACCTTCCCTCTAGGTTACGTATTGGGTCAAGATCCACATGTTAGTTAATTTCTAGTGAGCTTTGGCATCACCGCTAGAAAATTAATAACATCGGTAAGCAACTCCTTGTTAATCACATCTCTATGTGACTCTTGTTGTTGTGTGGCATCTCCATGCCCAGGCCCAACCTATGCCCCAAGGCCCAAAACTGTTTTGATAGCCTTGTTAAGTAAACCAAATGCTCCTCGTTGTATATGTCCGACATATACCCCTCGTGTTATGATAGAGAATGGCACTCTGCTTTGTGCACCCACCATTGACGAGCATAACGGTGACGGGTGCAACATTTGAAAGGGCATCATTACTACTTAATTTTGCGAGGGATGCTATCCTATCAAACAAACATATCACATATATGAAAGCAGGTAGAATAGTACATAATGAAATAGTATGGCCCCCTTCACATGGTGATCTCCATCTCCATGTCGGTGTAGAGGATCTCCATCTTCATCACCGTTCTTCCGAGTGCCGAATGCTTAATTTCTTCAAACTAAGCTACTACTATAGAAGCTCTAATTGAAGATTACATCGACTCGTAGGTCGTGAAAGAATATTACAAGCATTGCACGCATTTGAAAGAATATTGGATTGCACATATGAAAGAATATTACATGCATCACATGCATCTCATACATACAATAGGGCCATACCATCTCAAAGCATTCTCTCGCAAAACAAGTTAGACGTAGAACATTTTCTACCTATCGCAGAGATATGGCATCGAGACGACCTATAAGGGGGTACGCACACAATGGTCCCCCTAGCCGTTAGCGGGCGGGGGTCGAGGGGAAGCCGTCCTCGCGTGCTTCCGGATCCACCTAAAACCCGAACTAAGCAAGATTAGCTCTGATACCACCGAAGGGTTACGCGGAGGTTACGCTAGCCAAAACAAAAACTTTTCTACCGCGTAAACCAGAACACTTGCAAGTAAGGGCCGATAGATCGTTACTCGATTGGAGTATGCAGCGGAAATAGCCAATTAGGACTATCCGATCAGAACTATGCCGCCGATGACAGCCGATTCCTCAGATGCCGATTCACCAATCAACCGATTCGCCGATGTAGCTGATTCGTCGAGTCGCTTGACCGCATTCCCCGCGCTCGCTCCGATGCGCTCGGACCGCAGCCGATTCCACCACATGCCCGATTCGAAGCCGATCAACAGCGCGCAATGTAGCAGCCGCCTCTCACCTGTATCCACACGCCCGGGACAGAACGCCGAACACCCGTGTGCTAGCATGCGATGCAAGGCTAGGGTTTGGCTCGAAAGTGGGGAGGGTTTCCAGTGGAGATTGATCTCGGCGACTTGTTGCACCAAATCGATTGATTTCGGCGCAATGCAATTCAATTGATCGATCAGCATCTCTCCACCTCGCCCCTTTATATAGAGTTGGCCTACGGGACTAGTGGCCGATCAGACTATTTTGAATCGGATCTCATCCATGTCTCATAGAGTTGGCCGTCCATATGTCGTAAGCCCATAGGACTCTATCCGATCGAGCCGTATCCGAGTCCAACTCGAATGCCTGTTCTTATCCCCTTAAGTGTGCGACCCCCGTAGGTTCAGGTATACTCGGTTTCGCTATAGTCTTACTTAGCCGATCGTCGGCTCGAGTCCAACTCTCACCGACCACAACAGCCGGCGCCTAGCAAGACATATTGACACCATAGTATACAAGAATATAATATCGGCTCAACCCGTAATGTGTACACAAATCCCTTTGCCTCACGATACCAATTAATCTATAGGCAAGATGTGTGCCATCCCTTCAATAGCTTAACCATTCACTCGAACCGTATTGATTATCTGTCGTTGATTGACTATTCAATCAACTTAGCATGGCCATGCATTTCCATAATCCATTACCTCGAGAGGCCCAGAGATATCTCTCCAAAGGAGGGGCAAATTCCATCTTGATCACTTACATCCCACTTCATGTTTCATAGCAAACCCGAAGACTACTTTTATAACTACCCGTTATTTAAATAGTGTTTGGTAGTCCCAAGGTAGGCTACTACCTATGTTGGAATCCATGATGATCTCGTGTCTAAGGACTTTGTACCAACAGCACTGAGACCAACTAATGGCACATTAATTCCCGTAGTGTCTCATGGTGGGTCTATCCAACAATGTGTTCTCTAACACATGTGTCCATGTTTATTGATTTGGTATCTCCATACCGATGATCTATGAGACATGATCATCAATCAATAAACATGCCAATCTTAGAATCATATTTGTTCCAACAATATGACATATGATCAGAGATCGTTTAGAAATAGATTCATACATATAGAGTCTCATAAATAAGTCACGTACTTATTGATCAATACAAGATGTCTATTTCATGGAACTGAATAACACTTCATTCATAAATACATAAACATTGACTATGATATCCAATATCTCCATGTTGCCTCTAGGGCATATCACTAATGTATATGTTGCCTATATACTATGCATGCTCTTAGGGTATAATACTTGTATGTCTATCTGCTCATGTTCAAAACTAATTACTGAAAAGTATATAATCAAATGATAGAGGGGACATTACGTGGTCATGTTCAAAATGAACTACATAAATCAGTTTACTAACCCTGATCCTGTACACAACAAGTCCAAAAATCGTCTGGGTTTACATCACTTAAAACAAAACAAAGTAAAAAACTACACATACATGTGAGCAGAAAGTTAGCAATGGAATCCAAGAGTACCCTAATAGCATCATTAGTTAAGGATTCAAGAGGAGGACGTATCAAAGATAGCCTTCATCACTGGTATGGATTGTACGAGTGTACTAGTCATGTCCTTCTGACTTACCAACGCACCTCCCTTCTTCATGAATTTGATGAACAAGGTGTTTATGAAATTTTTGGATAATTTTGTTGTGGTTTTCATCGATGACATA